>JBBBVU010000009.1:11459752-11478016 GCA_037177055.1 Atherinosoma microstoma | reverse complement strand
ACACACACACACACACACACACACACACACACACACACACACACACACACACACACACACACACACACAAGGAAATGCAGATAAACACAGGCGGCACCTGCATTTTCGTTAATAGCTTTGCCCTGTACAGTGTAAAGCATGAGGGGCCAGCAGCAAGAGGCACTGAGATAAGATTCTGCTTAGCATCTGAATGGGGAGTTCTGATTTCCATTCAACTGGCCTTTAGCCACGCTGGTGCTGAAGTGGTCTGGGCATGTCGGTCTGGTTTCCACCATGCCAACCAATGTGAAGGCCCATATCTGGCACTGTGCAGTGTCTGTCAGTGTCCCAGTCTGTCTGTCTGGCTGGTTAATAATCAGCCTCACTGGCTGCTAATCATCCTCCCAGCTGTAAAAGCAGGTGGCCACACATACCACAGCTCCCAGTTTCATTCAGCATGTGAAGTCATCTCACCGCACCTGGTCACAATGCACAAGACGTGAAAAATGTAGGTGGTTTCCATCCTTTTTTGCCCGTCCCTGAAAGCCGAGGACCTTTGGCATTTATTTGTGAATGGTGCGGCTGCTGCAGCTGCTGCAGTGGAAAGGTGAATGAACAACATCAAAACACTGAACCCCATCCGTCACCTTGGTCAAGCCTGAGAGTGACCCCAGAGGAGTCCAACAGGCCGAGGCAGCAGTTAGGATACACAACACATCAAAATGGGAAGCCATTAGCTTGAAGGTCACCCTCAACTAGACACATATCTAGACACACTACTTCTTCTGCTGATATGTCCAATGGATGCAGCGGCACAGTCATGGAAAGGTCAAGCTGTAAAGTAGAATGGAATCACAGCTGTGTTAGAAACTGCTCTCTTAAACATTTGATCTTGCTTCCCCTCACTTTTGAAAGGGACCAAAATACTTAGAGTATCACTTTCAAACAGCAGGAAAGGAAATGAGAGAGGGAGGGAGTGGAAAAGGGGAAGGAAAGAGGAGAGCAGAAGAGAGAGGGAATGAGAAGGAAAAGAGAGGGAGACAGCAGAGACTATATCATTAGGTTTCAACTCTGGTCTGCAGCTGTTGAGGGCTTCGTTCAGTGATAGGTGTCCCTTACAGAAAACGTAATCCAAGCCAAACACAATATCTGTCTGTGCCAAGGGAAGATCACCAAATCATAACACATCCAAACCCACAGTAAACCCACCGAGAGAGACAAACAAAACCTGGTTACAGTTCACTGCAAAGGCTCACAAAAAAGGAACAGATGGCAACATGACAATGAGAATCATCAATAAATAAATCCACACAAACAGAAATTTGGTTTGACTTGTCAAAATGATTTAGGTGGCACAGTTGTTGACTATGAACCCTCAGCTTCCTATGGTCAGTTTGCAGTTTGTGTCCCTTCCTTCCTTCCTCCAGCTTCCTTCCTTTTCTCACAGTTGAGTTCAGAATTTAATGAAGCTGAAATGCTGCATCTCCCATGTTCCCCAAAGGCTACTTTAAGGAGGGATTGTCCTTAATATTTGCACAACTAGAAAAACAGCCACGCAAGCCATTTACCTTTGAGCATTTTTGAGTGTGTTTGTACGCTTGTGCAAATGTGTATGAGCCCTTATGTGTGCACAACCGCATTCAACGGGGCAAATCCATCAGATGGCCAGTGTGCGGTGTGACAGTCGTAACCCAAAATAAACAGGCTGAATCACGGTCCTGGCTGAGTGCTGACCCTTTCACGGGATCGAACCCAGGCAGCATTGTTGCGCAAAAGCGTACATGCGAATGAATGTGTGTTTAAGGGTGTGTGAGAAGTTAACTAAGGAAATAATGGGGATTTGAACCAGGAACATCAGCGCAGAAATAACACAGCATTCCACACACCAGAGGGTGGATCAATTTTGGCGACATTTGATTCAAACCTATATCAGCTCGTGTCTGAACTTCAGGCTTCCACCCCTGTCACCTCCTCCCTACCTCTATATGATGGATTACCATCTCTAGTAGTCTCAGAGGGTCTGAGAGAGGGGGGGGAGGTGGCTGGGGGAGGTCAGTCACAACAGGGACACATTCATTGGAAGGGAGCGCTAGCTTAAGGAATTATGGTATGACAAGAGATCTGGGGTGGATAGGACAGGGCAAAGGGTCCTTCAGGGGTCAGAGGAGCCAATCCCGCCTGGACTCAATGCAAGCCACCCTCAGTTTGCAGCCATCTACAGGGATTTAACTCAGGGTCACGTTTTTCATTATCATTATATCATTATCACTCACTTGTCCCTTCGCCTACTTGTCAACCAGCAGTGTGGTATCACACGTATTAATCTAAATCCTGCTCAATACCACACTGGTGCAACAATTTAAAACAGACAGAGCTGCAAACCTTACGTTTCAGGTTATCAACAAACACAGCCCCGAGAACAGATTTACAGACTCATAATGGTGTATTCTGATATCTGATAGTCATCATAATAAATCTCTGTATCCGATAAATGAAAACTGCACAGGTCTTGAATAAATTTCCACCATACATGTAAGTCAATATTAAAACAGAAATCAAAGTGCAATCCACGCATGAAAGCAAAACCCCTCTCCCTCAGTCTGTACTTGCAAGCTAAACAATAATGAGCCTGCAGACAGATTTCAATAATTTACACAGCTCAGTCTACTTCTCCTACTGTATGATGAGAGTAGGAGAAGCAGCAAGAGCAGCTTAGGTTATTTTTATAAAATATGCTCACCTGACAGAGCTCACTTTTTTGCAACAACACTGCCAGGCTTGCACAATTTATAGACTCAGCGTTAATGCAAAGATTATTTTTTTTCAGTCGCTGCAGACCGAGCTTCCACACTGCGTAGCATGGGGTGATGAGATGCACTGGTTTGGTGGGAGCAAGGAGAATGAGGCAAAAAAGGAGGCAAAAACAGGCAGGCAGAAGAGAGACAAAGCAATAGACCTGCATTGTCAGAGAGGAGAGGCCATCAATAAAAGTGTCACTATAAAGAGAGGAAGAGGGAGAGTGTGAAGGAGCGAGAGTAGGGTGTATAAAAGAAACACAACAAAACCCAGCGAGACGGGTGCTTCATCTTGCAGGGCACTAATGGACGTGAGAAGCAGCTGGTTCAGCATTCTTTGCTTGACAGCTCACTCCTCTGCTGACGGGCCGTGGCATCCATAGCAGAGCGCTGTGTACTTGTTTAATGTGGTTTAAGCACTTAAAAAGTGACACAAGCAGAGACGTGAAGAATAAAAGAAAAGGAGACAAAAAGACTGATAAGGAGCGGAGGGTCAAAGTCAAAGGTCATCCCAAACTTAGATCTTATTAAGTACTCCATCTCTTTGCCACCTTCATGAACTTTCTCACCACATTTTCCATCTTTGTCCTCGGCTCATGCAGCATCACTCCATTACTGTTGTCATTTTTCAGCTACAGGGAGCCGTAGAGGTGTGCGGTATTTTCCTTATAATCGCAGTTTTTCTCTGACAGATGCAACACAGACAATCTATGTCCCTGGGTAGAGTTGGGAGGTCAAAACTGGGACAAAAAAAGCCCACTAAGGAAAGTAAAAATGCAGTCTCAGGACATATTGTGTGTGTGAAAATGTGGTATTTTGTATGTGTGTGTGACACTGAAAGGTCAGAGTGTTGGTGGTGACCGTGGTGTATTCCTAAGATTTATGTTCCCATGAGAAATTTTTTTCCACATTTCAGCTCCACTTCTGCAGGACACTCTCTTTCCATGCATCGCACAGAACTTAGGTAGAGAGCAGAAGCAATCGGCATGCTGCTGTACCTGGTTGGAAAGAATTGTAAATATGTGTGTGTGTGTGTGTGTGTGTGGACACGCTGTGAGTAAACTCAAATAAATAGGGAAAAGCCTTTTGTACAGGTCAGAAAACTCCAGCTGCACAGACACAGAGCTGACATGTATAATCAGGGATCTTTCCCTTTTCTGGCTTTCGGCATGTTTCTCATCATTGGGCAACTTTCCAAACTTTACAGTTGCACAGTTATGGGATCATTTAAAAACTGTCATTGTTTCATTTGTCCAGCAGAGCTGGTTTGATTTGCAGCAACGTTTGCAGCGACAAATGGCATCAAAGCTGAGCGGACGTTGGAGTCGAGCCAAGCTGGGACTTCAAACTGACTTACTAAACAGTTTGAGAAATACATTCCTAGAAAATTATCCCATTTTTTCCCCCAATTTCAACTCCTTCTCAGAATGTTTTGCTGTCTAAAACATCTTTCCCCAAAACTCTAGTATTGGCTAACCTGTACTACAGATATCACCGAATAAACAGATACCCAAACATGCATCGAACAAGGCAAACACTTAAATACAAATTATACTGATAACAGTTTTAGAGACTATTTCATTTCCTAACTGTGGCGTACATCACTAATGTGCCGTAATGGCTCCATTGTTGCTGCTTCCTTCATTACCCTTCATTATTTCTCAAGGACTTCAGTGCAGATTAAACCTTAGCCCACCGGGGTTTATACAAGCATGTGGGCAGGTGTTTGTGTACACGTGTCTTAGAGTGTATGAGTGTCTGCTGTTTGTGCACGCTTGTCACCCCATTTTCTAATTTCTGAACTGGAATAATGAGTCCAGATGAGCTTGTGAAAGGCTCGGCAGTGCGGCTCAGCCTCACTCCCCACCTGGCCTGCTCCTCTTGGCCTCTCCCTTTATTAGCTTTTCCTCATGCTGGACACAACAGGAACAGCTTGGTACCCTCCACCACTCACACCTCTCCCAACTCTATTTCCCTGCTAATTACCTTGTTGTACGAGTACCAAATGCTACCTAGCGATTCAGTTAATTGCAAAAGTGGTACATTAGGTGATATCAAAGGACCTTTTTAAAAGTCATCCAATCCCATTCCAAGCGGCATTTAAAACCAACCAAGACATCTGTTTCATTTCAGTGTCATTTGCATTTTTAAAGGTTAGAAAATGAACAAAGCTGCAAGATCCTATGTCTTCGTTCATTTGTGATGCCTCCCCCAAGATGATTACGTACATTTGGTACACATGCAACCACATTCAGTACACATCAGAAGGCCAGAAACACACTTGACATCCAATTAAAACTGTACCTGCTCACTCTGCAGGTCATGATCATATCTGGAGCACTATGCATGTGTGCTACTCATCCACCTGCAAAGATGGGGCTAATTAACATTTTTCTTGGGATGCTGTCGCCCCAGGTGTGCCTCATCACACTTACACATACACAGATATTCGCAGTGCTAGCAATTTATTCAGCAGCGGTGGCTGCAGCGAGGATTTCTGACACAGTCTTCACAATGATTTATGAACCTGCTCATTGACCTAGTTTATTCTGAGAAGAGAAAAGGGGGCACACTCACGTATACGTAGTGCAATTGGATGTCCACCCAACAGAGCTAGTCTGAAGTCAGTTTTTTTGGAGGATCAGATTAGAAAGTCCTTAGATACTCTATGTTTACTAGTTCTCTCTTCTCAAGTGCAGGGCAGTGAACAACGGCTGTAATTAAATCTTCTCCCATATGCAGCAAAATGATGTCTAAGCATTATCTTGGCACTCAGCACATACCCCATGAGCCTATATAACACAGAGCGATCCAAGCAGTTCATGCTCTTGTCTATCCATTTGTGAACAATGTGTGCTCAACATCTAACAATTAAAGAAGACACAGTTGATGGATTAAGTCTAGTAAAGACACAATAAAGTCTCTCCAATCTGGCCCACATTAATAATACAGGAGCACCTCTCCGAGCCCTCTTCCCTTTTTCACTCCATCTTAGCTGGAGCGGTGAGTGCTGCCCAGCTTGAGGTCCAGTGAGTAGCAGCGCCACTCTGCTCAGTGGACACTGAGTTCAATCTGTTTCAGAGCTGCAATTCAATTATCTCACCAGGGTCCTGTTCAACCACTCGTGAATGAGGGGGGGCAAAGGTGTGTTCAATACAATGGAGCGAGAGAAGGAAGCAGAGGAAGATGGGGGAGAGAGTAAGGGGGGGGGACATATCATAAACCCAGTTCAACATGGATATAGATTTAAATGCTGCTTCTACTTGTGCGATTAGCTTTGGCTTTACAATCACTAGACGGATGTCAGGACCTGATAAAGCTAATCACTGCAGCAAAGCCAATGCAGTGGGATTTAGCACCCCATCCCATTTTGCTTCCCCCAGCCCCCCCCCCTGAGGATCTGGCTGAAAGAGAAAGCTGAGAGAGCCCAGGGCCCAGAACAAGCTACGCTTGAAGAGCTCAACAAAACATATCTTTTCTTCTTTAGAATCTTATTCCAGAAAAAACCAAAGCACATAAAGAAAATAGCAGCTAATGGTCACAGGTTTATGTCACTGAGCTAAAACGTACATGAAACTGATCATGATCTTGTTTTGTTTAGTAGTAAGGGGTGTTCATATGAATATCACTAATCAGTGGAACTGGTTTATGTGACATTGTAGCTGCATATTAAAGACAGAATAACAATCATTGCATCTTTAAAAAGGGACCTCCAACAGTGAAATATGATGACGTTAAAACCGAAGTGGAGCTGCATTCATTCTGACCATTTTTGTTAACCTTGACCAGACACTTGAGACTGTCTGAGACACTAACCCTGCAATCAATTCCAGGACATTTCCACTCATTCTCCCTTAGATTACCTGCCATTAAAATTTCAACAAGTCATTAATGTCTTGATATCATACATTATCCTCATATTCAAAGCTCTTTTCTTTGTCCTTGTCCTCTCAAATTTTCTAAATAGTACCTCAAGGGGATTTGATCTGACAACAAAAAAATAATCTACTTGAAAATCATTTTACTATGATATAATTTCAACACATTGTTAGATTATAATGAGACAGCACTGGACATTTTCAGTCTGTTTTTACATTAGGAAAAAAGGCAGCTAAAAAGTACTTATTTGGAAACTTCCCACTGGCCCAGGCTTTTTCAGTCAGATTCAGCTGTCAGCCCAAGTCTACACGAACAGAACTGTGTGACACAGAACCATAGGGACTATGTATGAAATTGAAAGATGTTAAAATAATTCAGGATTCAGTTTCAGTTGAGTTGGTTTGGTGCCTCTGTGGTTACAGCTGCACCAGGAGTATCAGATTACTTTATCTGTGTCCAAATCTGATCCTTGTTGGGTGTCCTGGGGCAGACCTCAGATAGAATGTGGCATATTAAAAGCTTATTTAATGCTAACATACAACATCTGGATGTGTGTGCTTTGCTTGAGCTATTAAAGTGCTTTATGATGTTATATTGAATGTAAGCAAAAGTAAAGAACAAAATAAAGGTCATTGCATCAGTTGGGGGTGAGGTTGCATTTAAAAAAAAAAAGCATCTTTTTTTAGTGTTTACCCAAAATTTCTTAGTCAAAACAAGTAGTAAAAATCATCAGATGTGTGTTCTCTCTCCTGTGCAGCCTCCTGAACCATCATCTTCCACTGTTCAGCCAAGGAAATTCCTGCATTCAGTGCTCTCTGCAACTCAGTCCATCTTACACAATAGAGGATGAAGGATTGGTAAAAAAGAAAAATTTTTTAAATGCTAAGAAGCGTATACGAAATGAAAAATAAAATAATCCAGAGACTTCATCAATTCTTCATGAATTTTCATTTAGGCTGGGAGAGCCCTCTGACAGCAATCAATAGATCAGGCTGCTGTCACACAGTTAGCACCTGGAGGTTGCTGGGAGGCCTTTGGGAGAGCAGAACATAGGATCGGAGGCACAGACCAACCCCCTACATTTCCATTTGCCAAGGATCACAAGCTAACTATGAAGCCCACTGCCACAGTAATCAGCTTAGAAATACATTTACAGTGCAATTACATGGAAGAAGTTATTTCTGTTCTCTCTAGAAACATGTCAGATATTTAATTAGCAAATGGTTTGCTTTTTTTTTTTTTTTAAGTTAACTACAAAGCCAAGCTCTGCATTCAGCTAAATTGTTGACAGAGCTGGCAAACTCTCTAATGGATAATGTTTCTGTTATTTTCATGGTGAGATTCCATGCCACTTCAGGCATTAGAAATAATCTTTAAGTTTTATTCTATATCTCTCAAACAAAAGCTCAAAGTGAAGGGCTGCATCACAAAACAAATCTCCAATCAAGGACACAAAAGGCTGTGGAGACTTCCCTCTCCACCTTATGGCCAGTTTGAGGTTCCTGGGAGCCCAGCTCGAGCCTGCTGGAAGGGTAGGCTCATCTTCAAAGGTAATTTGATCTACAGCTCAGATTCTGCCTGTCAGCGTTCACCAACACAGTCCAGACAGCTTGAGCTAAATGTCCATCAGGAGCTGTGCCTGTCATTCTACCCCCCGCTCTCCTGTGAAGGACCCGAGTCTACCATGCCATCATGTCCCTCTCACAGGCTGACAGCAGCTTTATGTCCAACTCAAAGGTCTGCAGACAACTTCAAAACAACTCCCCTGAGCAAAGAATGTATCGAATTCATCATGTTCATGGCTGAAAAACTCATTCTCTCCAACTCATTACCCCACCTAACTAGTTCATTTTAGACACAGAAAATTATTACAGAGTTGGCAAAAAGAGAAACAAGATGAAATCAGCTCTAAAAATGTAATTACAGTTGCCTCAAATTACATGTTGATTCATCAGATGTAATTCCCAAGAGTACAGAGAATGTAATTTTCTGTTATGTATATTTATTATTAACAAAAAATAAAAACATATTATAACAAATGGAAATCCAGACTTTTCATCATCTGCAGCAAGCTCTAGATTTTTGTCCACCCCATGTCTTATCGTATAATACGAGCAAAAGAAACTTTAGTGAGGCACCAAAAAGGAGGAAAATAGACAGAGTCTTGACTTACATGCTACTTCCAAAGATGCATTGCGGCTGACAGCCTCTCCAAGGTAGTTCCGGGCCACGCAGACGTAGACTCCCTCATCCGGTTTGCTCCGTCGTCCGTGAACAATGCGAAGGAAGAAAAGCGAGCCGCTGGGAAGCAGCATGCGGTGAGAACGTGGGTCATCTTTGTCCGTTTCCACCCGCTCTCCATCCTTGTACCACTCCACCGTTGGGACCGGCCGCCCTTCTGCTTTACAGTTGAGAGTGGCAGGCTCCCCTTTGGATACAACCAGGTCTGAGGGGTGCTCCACAATCCGGGGTGGGGAGTCCTCCTGGCGCATTCGGGATCCTGAGGGAAAAAAGGAGTCATGCAATTAATCATAAAGCGAGGGAGCAGAGAGAATTATTTCTTTAAATACACTTTTGTAAATCTTCGTTCATGAATGTTACTAACAGCAGTGAAACTATGAGGAAAAGTTTGGGATTATTTTAGAGGGAAAAAGAACTACTAAACACAACCAGCTACAGATTAAACAGACCAGTTTGGAAAGACCTTAAGCAGACAATTAACACTGTGAATGAAATAATGTAAATTCAACCAGAAATAAGTGCATTCAGAACAGTCTGGAAAAATACTGTCACTCTGCCGAAACCTAATCAAACACATCCACATTTTAAACCAGGACATTTGACAATGAACCAATGCTGAACCAAAGATACCAGAAAACAGCAGCGACGATGGTGACATGTGGGCTATTTTTCTTGGCTTGCTGCAATGGCTATCAGGACCAGATAAGCAGTGAGAAATGGCTGGGTGACTGTATCTAATAGCCAGTTACTATAATTTGTCTTAGAGTAAAAGCATGTGAGAAACACATAAGGAAAACATATTTCAGACCAGTCAAAGATGCAGCCATCTGCCTCACTCAAACTTATAGAGCTTGACCTTAATTGGACCCCTGGGTTACCACTGAATGGAGGCATACAGTCAACTTACATCTAAACAACACACACAAAACTGTTGAGTTCTTTGAACGTGAGTTTACGTGTGATGTGAATATGAATGTTGGGGTCTAGACTGATGTCAAATCCTAATCCCCTGTGGCTGAAAATGTCCCAGTGCTTTTCATTAAGGCTTGCAGAGTATGATCTCTGGGAGTCTGGTGGTGAAGATAATGTTCCCTGAGTCAGAGGGCTCTGTGTGTCTGTGACCAGGTCTTATCCACGGAGATAAGACGCTGTAGGCCACACACATTTACATCACACAGGCCATGGGAACCATGCAACAATCAAACCGTTTGATCCAGCACCAAATGATCAAAGGCCCAGCACAGGGCAGAACGAATAAGGCAAACTTTTCCAGCAACTGTTTTCGATCGTTTTTCCTTTGAACCACATTAGATGCTCCATCAATAATCGTAGTTCAATTGGATGCCCAATCTTAACCAATCTCAGCCCCCAATCTTAACCAATCTGAGCTCTCTCTCTTAAAATGGGTTGTTGCAGGTGCGCTGATTGAGCCGAGCTGACTGACCTTCCTCAGGGCGGTGCAGTAGGCTAATAGGATGATGCCTGCTGCACAGAAGCCCAATGCACCAGATAGGTCTTTTTGCTTGATTAAGAGCTAATTTCAACATGGGGCAGAGGTAAAACAGTGGGTGTTTCAGCTCTTTGTTTAGCTGGGTTTGCACATGTTCCACCACTCCTTACACTTGGCTCTCCCAGGGGGATCTAGGACAAGCTGTACCCCAGTAGTTTCTGCTCGAGTCTATGGGCAGAAGGACAGGGGCAGGAAGAAACCCACTGATCAGCACAAAATACACTTAAAAGACTCTGAGTGAGATGGATGTATGTGCACACATGCACACACGCATGCAAACACACGCATTTTCTCAGCACACAGGAATCAGGCATCAGACAGTGGCATATTGACCCCTGAACAGGAGGTAGTCTGTTCTCTCTTCTTCCTAATTTGGGCTAATTCCATCTATTTCCCTGTCATTGATTAGTGATCAGGCCTTGTGTCTTGCGCTAACTGAGGCCACAGGCTGGGGTCTGTGGTAGAGTGGGTGGTTATAGCATGTTCCCACAGCTCATGATCTAATCTCAATGGCATTATGTGGAAAACTGAAGATGCATTACTGGTAGTGAACAAAAATGTTCAATACACTGCTGCAATTCCTGTATTCAGTCTCTTTCACCAATGATAAGGAATGGTAACCTAGTCGGCAGCTAGTTTCTAGTAAGAGGAAGTTTGAAGTCT
Organism: Atherinosoma microstoma; assembly: GCA_037177055.1. NCBI lineage: Eukaryota > Metazoa > Chordata > Actinopteri > Atheriniformes > Atherinidae > Atherinosoma > Atherinosoma microstoma. Next base: position 11,466,949 of record JBBBVU010000009.1, on the reverse strand, counting down.
GGCAATAAAAGACTTAATTAATGAAGCCATAATTAACACTGTGACATTGATAAATGGAGGGCAAGATAAAAGACAGACATAGAGACCCTCATCTCTCTCGATGGAGTGTCGAATGCACATTTATTCTTATCTCATTGAAGCATCTGCTTCCTCCATAATCCACAGGCCCCACAGTGGCTTTCCACTAAGACCAATGCGCATGCACAGCACTAAACTGTGGCGACTCCATTCGATTTATATCAGTCTAATTTCTTTAAATCCAATTTGTATTCCAATCTACTGCCTTCTAATCACTTAAACCTTGAGTCTCCATCTGCTCTCCTCTTTCCTGTGGAAATGAACACAGCAGATGCCTCCACAATTGTCCTTTCACTGCCAGAAAAAAGCTAAGCTGGGTATACAGAGGGGCAGACGTGGCTGGTCAGTGTCCTTCCTGAGTGGAGAGTCAGGTGTGGAGGTAGCAAAGGTTAAAAACACACCGAATATGCCAAAGCATATAATGTAAAATTGGCTAATCAGTCTCAATGGAGAATGCTCAACATTCTGTTGTTCAGTGTGACAAGCAGAACCGGTTTGTATTTGCATGAATGATCGTAGTCTTTACTGTGCCCTTATATGGCTTATATCAAGAAGCATTGTGCCTGAATGTGTGCTGTCCAAGAAGATCTGAATAAAGAAAATCTTTATGGACATCCCCAACGCCCAGCTGACAGATCCAGCCCCTCACAGGAGTCAAAGTCAATTTTCAGTTTCCTATTGGGCCCCCTTTCCTGCTCTCTTTACGGTAAATGGCCTTTCTGTTGCCCTTTTAATACGATCATTGGTGCTGTGCAATCAAGTGCTCTCTGAGCTGAGGCGAGTGCACTTCACTGGGTCTCAGGGCACACGCTCCAATCAAAATGCTGTGTTTCCCCCTGTCTGCAATAACACTACCATTACTTTTCACCAGTGCTGTGCAGTCATCCACTCTGGGAGGAAAGCAGAAACCAGAGAACAAACAAACAAGCAAGCACACAGACAGGGAATGAAATCAGAGAAGGGTTACTGAACCAGAAGCTGAATCTTTTCTGCCTTTTCTTTCTGTCTACTTATGTCAGCTTCACTGAAATGAATGCAATTTTGCTGTGCTGTTATTCAAGAAATGTGCACAATTTATGCATGTCTTCTTCCTTTTCAGATGTTCGAAACAAAATATTACACATTACAGCTAAAAACTAAGTTTATATAATTACTTAAATGTTTAATTTAAATCCAAATTATAACATAGCTTCAATAACCCCTGCAGCTCATACTTCATCTACTGACCACACACCAAGGAGTGGTCTTTTCTATTACTTTTGTCACATATTTATTCATGTGTGCAACATAAGGTCAGTCCTTTGATGATCTTTTTGTAATTATTTTTATTAGCTCCCAAGAGAAATCCTAGCCCACCAACCAAATCAATACCCACACCAGTCTCAAGCAGAGCATAAAAGGAAGTGCTCCCCAAAGAGATATTAGTTATTCTGCCAACAGACGTGTGCTGATCACAGGTAACCAATGGCAACCTCGGACCAATACAAGAAGTTCCAGTCACTGAGGCTCCATAAAACATCAAACATAAAAGCCAAGGCCCAGTCTAATATGCAGAAGCCCAGCAATGTGGATGATAAGACCTTTTTAGTAGCAAAGTGCTGAAAACCAGCAAACTAAGCGAATATTGAGGTGTACAAAAATCTTAAACCACAAAGAAATTTCAGAAGGGATTAATTAAATATTAGATCCATGTAGCAAGTTCTTTGAAATGAGCTTTTTCTGGCTCTGCTGACTTCTCCTAAACCTTCCATTCCATCTGCTTTTCCCAGTGTATCTCTGCCTTCTCCTTTCCTGTATTCCTGTCAATTTCACTTGCTCCTTGTCCTGTTACATCCAACCCTAAGTGCTAGGGTGACAGAGTCATATCCATCATGTCATTGGATAGGAAATGTGAGAGAGTATTAGGGGAAACTGAGGGTGGTGAAAGAATGATGTTACTGGTCGTCCACACCTCAGCACTGGTCTGCCGTGACACCTCCAGCCAGCTCGCTCTACACCTGAGATTCATCTTCTTTACTCCAGGCTGTCAGTAGCAGAACAGAGCATCAGCTCCCGGTATATCCCAACTCTTGATTCACAGCTTATCTCAGTGAGGTGTCACTAGAGACATCTAGCTGTTTCTTCAGTACATCTGGCCAGCCACTCGCTGCAGGAAAACACTGACAGTGAAGACTCAGAAGGTGAAATGAAATGTGGTCACAGGTGCAGAGAAGATTCTTTAACTTCATCTTTAGCTGAAATATATTGAGGGGTGTTGAGCTTGTTAGATACCAAGCTCACATGATGGGCTCTGTTCCACCTCAGTGCTCTGCATACTACCCCCCCATTCCCTTCTCCTGCTAAGATCTATACTCTGAAAGCAAACACAGGGGGTAATTCTATGAGCTCCCCTCAACCTCTCAATGCATCCATGCTTGACTCCAACAAATATCAGATAGAATTCCACTCTGAGTGTATTTCAGGCAATGGCAAGGTGGGGGTCATATTGACTTAGCATCTGTGTGTTTGCCCTCTCTCCCCCCCATACAGACAGAATATATAAATAGATAACTGTGGGAAACTGAATATCTGATTTTGCTGCATAGGGCTGCTTACATTTCAAGCAGCTTCCCCTTGCTTAAAACAAACTACTCTCATTTTCAGTCTTCATCCTACAATCGGAAGCCATGATGTTATCTGTTTTGCAGCAGATGCCTTGTCTCAAAAGAGCTGAAACCGCTGACTTAAAGCAAAAATTCTGAAGAGGGAAAAGAGGAGAAGATGAAAACAGTTTAGACCTACTTCTAGTAAATGTGAGAAATGTTGATAATAAGAGCGCCGCTTGCTCTCCATATATGGCCTCATTAGTGCATGGAGTATACCACCAGATCTGTGGGTCTGTCAGGACACTGGTAGGGACTCTAAACTGTGATGCAGATTAAATGATTTCCAATGCCAGGGCTACTCAAGCATGTAGCTTGCACCAACCGACCTTCTTTATCCCTCTCTCTTCCCTTGAAGATCCTTTTGAATGGAAAAGGCTCAGCCATTTGCTTTTCTGTCTCTGCTTTACACTTTAACTGAAACATGATTCACATGAAATTATATGATAAATTCTTAGTCTATCACTGCACTGTAAATAATCCTTGCAGTTGAGGCTAAATCCACTAGCTCCGTTCGTGCGTGCACTTTTACTCATTTCAGTTACTTTAAATGTGCTATAAAATTAAGACAAGCAGCAACATTTATGTTTGTCCTTTCAAGATACATCTGTTTGTGTGCAATGCATGAATGTAAACCCAGCTGGTGGAAAAATCAGATCACTTTCAACTGTGGGAACCACTCAACGGTTCCTACTGAGGGAAGTACAATGAAATTAATGGTATCAATTGATTCTCCCCCAAGCAGTCTAATCTCTTTACCTGCATTGCTGAGTTGTCACTCCAGATTGAATTGGAAGGAATAAATACATGTGTTATTGCCAGGGTGGAGGAGAAAGCCTCCAGGTAGCCATGATACACTGTGTTGAGAGGTGATACTTGCAGGTGCACTGTGGGTGCTGCCCTGTAGTGAACACATAGCAGCATCCCCGCAGTCAACACCTCCGTCCCACACATGAGCAAGAAAAAGAGCTATAACACCAATCCATCCATGTGATGGCCTCTCAGAGCAGAGCAAGGTAATCAAATGGTTCTTACATTTCAGTGTTTGGTTTTTTAAGGAGCAGCACAGCGAGTCAAGAGGAGATTTATTAAATTTCTATACCACGGGACACTTCATCTGGTCTTGCTTAAGGCTACGGGGTCAAGGGTGTGAGCAATAAGTGCTTGAAGGACCGATTCAATTTACACCAGCCCATATAACAATGCTAACACAAAACAAGCCTTTCATGTTATTAATAGTGTTCCGAAACATTCACACGCGTTCACCCACTGCATCTCATAACTCTGCATCGGGCTCTGTGTTATTGAGCCTTTCTATGACAAATATCTGTGAGCAGCATTCCTGAAAAAAATCATCACCACTTTGAAAGTGAACCTGGAGAGTTCAAATGTTCAAAGGTGTGATTGCTACCCCCCCCCCAACAATGGCTGTGACACTTGGCTGATGCCGTGTTCCACAATGAGACTTTGACCACAAAGCCGGTCTCACCAGGAGTCATTATATCCAGTAAATCAACTTCCCCCTGGTCATGGTGGCTGGGCTCAGAAAGCAGTGGGGTGTCGTGTTTTTTGCAGCAGGGACACAACTATAACAGGTTCCTACAGACCCGACACAAGTGTTAGTTTTTATCTTTTGTGAATTAATGTGTTCATGCTGATGTTCTGGTATGAGGAAGCAATTAAATCAGACCGCCTGGTCTGCATTTTTAACAAGTGAACTTGTCTTTTACAGAATGTATTTTAAACAAGTGTCTGCAATACAATTGTTTCTTCTTCTTTCTTAATAATCAGAGCATGCTTTGGCTTATTATGAAGGAAAGACCAAATACATGCAATTAAAAAATAATGATAATAAATAATTTACAATTCATCAGATGGCAGTTTATTTTTCACTTCTAAAAGTTAACTAATGTAAATACACAGTTTATGAATGAAAGTCATAAATTATTCTAAATGGAAGGAAGAATCAGTCTGTTAACAGCAGGAGAGGCCCTCTGCAGACCTCTAGATTATAGTTCCACTCTCATAAACACTGGTTTGAACAATTACAGAACATAGTTTGGAGTTTGTGTACATCTACAAGGTTAGAATACGTTGTGGCTTTGTGAGGATAAAAGTGCTGGGACAAGATACGGCTTCACCGGGTCCTAACAGCTGCACCAGGCCACTGCTGTGTGTGACGGATGTGTAGTCAAGTGTCGTGCTGTGGCTGTCCATCTTCCCACATCTCACAGTATGAGACAGCTCATGCATTTTTATCACCAGGCCTCGCCTCTTTTGAGACACTGGTGAGATACTCAGCTCAGGTACGAGTGTCACACAAACTCTTGACAATGAGGAACAAGATAGTGATGAAACCATGAAGAGCAAAAAGCAGTGAGGAATGCTGCGGTTTGTCTGAGCAGGACAAAAGAAAAGTGCAACAGCTAACGTCTGTCAGTATTGACTGGGGTGTTTCTCTCTGTTTGGGGGGGGGACTCATGAGCATGCATTATCTAGTTGTATGTACTTCTGTGAGTCATTCAACCTTGACATCCTTTCTGCCTTATCTAAAGGCTGCTCTGAAACAACCAAACAGGTTGCCCTCAGAGTGAGGGCACCTGGACACAGTCAACAGACACTTCCCAGGACAATATTTCACTTCAGCAGGCAACTAAAAAACACTGATAAGGAGAACATGTTATCCCTTCCAGCAAATTTACAGTAGCAGGACTTGATTTCATGTTATTCTGCTGTGCTCTTAAGATTATCGAGTTTTGCATAGATAAGATTGCTCATCACATCCACACTCCAACTGACTTATCTATCCCACACAGTGGCAGCTTGGGTCATTACAGCTGTTGGGGGGGTTTTAGGAATTGATCAGTGAATGTTTCTTCACAATCGTCTACTCATTTGGGATTATATAACAGTAATTAAACCAGCATTTTCTGTTGGCATGCCCCTTAATCGGCTGTTTGGGAAACAGAGGTAGTGACCAAACAGAGAAGGGATTATATCTGTGCCCTGGGGCCCCGAAGGGAAAGCGCAGGTGTGTACTCTCAAAGTACAGGTGTGTGAGACAGGTGAAGACACTTACAACTTGCTTTACCTCTCAGTTCAGCCCCCCCCCGGCCTGCACATCCAATCCTACTATACCATTACAGGTGCACAACAACACCCTCAGTGTTTGAAGTCTACCCTCATTGAGACTGGCCATGGTGAGATACTCATACAGAGATAGTGTGTGTGTCCATGAGATACAGGGAGGAAGATGAGGTTGAGAATATAAAAATCCTATGAGGAAGGATACCAGCCATATTTGTAATAAATGTGTATTTGGTTCTGTTATAATCTTTCACAATTTATTTTCTTTTTTTTTCTTTTTTTTCTTTCCCTTGGCAAACGCATTAAGGCATTATGTATTTTCCTGCTCTGTAAATGTCACAGGTATGCTTGAGTGGGACTTAATACGATGCTGGTATTACCTTCTCAGCATTCTGCTATCTAACAGCAAAATCAGCTACGTTTACCGTCCGACGCTGACATTTTCTCTCCTGCGTCTGCTTTGTGGAAATGTAAAGGGAAAAAAAACCCAAAACAAAACAAAAAAAAACAGTGTCTTCCCAGAATTTAAAACAACTGTGAATCCTTCCTATTTTTGAGTAATTGCCCAGACTAAAAAAGAAGAATTGAGAGTTCAACGTCTGTTCTGTTGAGTCCTGGCTGCTGAAACATGATCCACAGAGCGGCCAGACTTCGCTGTTAAAATGCCAAAGGAGCTGACAGGTCCGTGTCACTGATCGAGTAACGCTTATCGTTTAGATACACAGAAGTAATTCTGTGCACTCAACTCATTGGACTCCTGTTTTTCCTCATTTCATTCACTTCCTGTTATGCGCTGCTTTTGAGAATGTTTATCTTGATTCATTTTTGATGTTAATCAGAGAATAAACAGCAGTGCTTGTTGGGAGCGAGGAAAACGGCTTCCTTGACAGTGATGAGACAACGGGAGACAGTAGAGAGGAGCTTCCCATAGATCTCAGATGAAGGTTCATCATTATGGCAACCCCATTCCAGCAAATGAACCGCAATTACAATAACATTGCTTAAACGCTGCCAGCTCAAGCAGAACAATCACATTTGGGGCGAGACATTGCGATGGCTCTTACACAATGACCTCAGCCTGCCTCATCACTCACCTAGACTATTTTAATCTGGGCTTACTTTCCATTAAAGGCCAGTGCTTTAAACCTCTCTCATTTAATCATGACCATCAACAGCACTGTTAGTCTCCTGCGTCCTTTTGTAATAAACCGTCATCATTGCCATTTTCCTTTAAAAGATTGTAGTGTAAACAACTCCTCTCTATATTTCTATATCTGACTGCGCTCATTCTGTCTCTCCCTTCCCTCATCCTTTCTCTTACACACACACACACACACACACACACACACACACACACACACACACACACACACACACACACACACACACA
>JBBBVU010000009.1:11441865-11459652 GCA_037177055.1 Atherinosoma microstoma | reverse complement strand
CACACACACACACACACACACACACACACACACACACACACACACACACACACACACACACACACACACACACGTGCTTAGGCTCTAGGTTTGAGTTTCTCTTGACTCAGCATCAGTGAAACCACAACCCTGTTTGCAGATCAAGGACCGCACACTATGTGCCCATCCCGATGAGGCCGTCTCCATGGCCTCATCGACAGATTTCGGTTGGACCATATTTCAGCACATAGGATGGATGTGATGTCACCAGCTCCTACATCACACACAAGCATGCAGGAGATCTATGAATAGCAGAGGGTCAGGAGTGCATGTCCACTATGCAAAGCATGTTCTAATCCAGCTTCAAACACAGCGGTGCACAGTTTAAGGGATAACCAGGCAGCTGCTGAAACTTGTATTCCTGGAAACATATTCCAGCGGTATCCCTGCTTTCAGGTCACTACATAAAATTTCTATGCAGTATCTAAGCCTATGAACCAACATGTAACACAGTGTGTTGTCCTCCTACTCTCTTTCAGTGTCACCTTTTCTCTCTTCTCCTCCACACTGGCAGCATTAATCACAGAACACTAAACAGTGACTGACACCATTCACAGGGCTCGGCTTTGTCAGCTATGCTAGGAAGTGAATACAACTCCAGGCCTTTTTTTGTGCGCCCAAGTGGACTCTCAGAAGCAGCTCCTCCCATCTCCAAGAACCCTCAGATTACCTCTTAAAAGGCTGGGTGATGGGTGAGTTTTGCTGGGATGAAGGTGGTAAGCAAAGAAAAAGGAGGAGGAGGGTGACAGGCAACTGATTGGGAAGATCCACTGCTCTCAGAAAGGATGTACGCCCTTTCTCTCTGGCCAGCTCGCAATACCATCAGCCACTGCTTAGCAACCAGTGGGGATTGGCTGAACAGAGGAAAAAACACACAAAAAAGGGGAAAAAATAGGAAAAAGGGGACTTGATTTGTTAATGACCACAGCCCTGAAGGTTGAACTAAAAAGGCTCTTGACCAAAACTTGCAGCTGTGAAGAACAAAAGCGGGAGTTGACAGGTGAAAGAAAAGGAGAAATGAGACCTTGCAGGCTCTTGCATTCACTGACAACAAAAACCCTTCTTTACATACAGCTAAGCTGTACAAACAATACAAAGCAAACACACATTTGAATCATCACGTATGGAGGATGATTTGATGTCCCAGAATGTGATTTGTCAAGACAAATTTTTTGTCAGACGAAGATAACCAGCCTCTTTTTGTCTATGTGGGCTTGTGTGTGTGGCAAAACTGTGAAAAGGTGAGTCCCATTCAAAAGCAGTTATAAAATACACCAGCCCACCAGTTTGTGCATTTTAAAGTAACACATGTGAGTCATTATATTAACTCTGCTAATGGGTTTGGTTTTTCTCTTGATTTTTTTCCAGGTAGGTTGGTGAATCCCAGGAAATCTTGTAATATCATATGGATGATGACTTGGCACACACTGGTAGTCTGGATGAACCGGGCAAAAACTGGTTATGCTAATTATTCAGAACCAATCTAATTTCCTCTTTACACCATTAATAAGTATTAACCAGAAAATGAAAATGAACTGTGACAGCTTTTAAGTGATGGTTAAAGCCTGCTTACACTATGAACGCTCACAGCTCTAAGATCCTGAAGCGAAAATGACCACAGAAACACTTTGAGTCCAGGGGAGGGGGGTGAGTGTTGCACTGCACAACACATTTAAACACAAGTCAAAGGACTGTGATAAACTCATTTATCTTGTTTTATATCAATTTTGTGACACCAAAAAGGCGTTTTAACAATTGTTTGCTGCCACTACAAAAAAAAGCCATAAAAATCCTCCACCTATTCATCAGGTATGTAACCTTTACCCAGCAGAACATGAGAATCATTCATATTCAGACATGACTGCTCTAACATTGACAGTGTCACAGGGTCTCTGAGAGCACAAGACTACAAAAACCATTAAAGGGGCCCTTTTTGCTTTATCGTGTGCATATAATTCAACATCATTTGGTATTTTAGATATACAGGCTGGTTCATCTGTTGCATAGGAGAGGAAAAAAATCGTTTCAACCTACATGAGCTGCAGTAGATAGCTACGTTGAATTAAGCTGCTTCATTTTGCCCTGAGTAATAAAATCACAACTCCGCAGGGTTGGCTAAACTATCAAGTGCTATTGATGATTTATTAACTGTAATAATAAAAAATGCGCATTTTTTCACAATTGTATGACACTGCTTTGAAATCACAACTTGGGTTTAAGAAAAAAGAATAAAATATGACTGTTTTCTATGCAACTTCTTCAGAAGTCCGTGCAGAATATTTCTAAGCCTTTTTAATTGGAGTTTTACAGAACAGCGTGTTTGGTGACTTACCATCAACTTGAAAATATAGTAATCCACTAACAAGGATGAATGCTAGTGGACCCATACTAGCATATTAAACATCCACGGCGGGCGCGCAAATCCTCAAATTCACTGCGGAAGAATATGTCCAAAATGACAGTCAAGTCTACTCCCCGTCTCTGGGAGTGATGGACAGGTATTACTGTCCTACTTACTGACAAAAGCCAGTTTAAATGTCCACAAACACAGAGGATCCATTTAACTTCACCCGGAGCTGCTCGGGGTGTGATCCAGCAAACCTTGAATCAAAACTCTCTCTTCTTTTAGTTTTATCACCGCTTGCCCAGTGAGTTCATCCGCGATCTCTGTTATTTCCCCGAGATGACCTACTGAACAAGCTGGAACACGCAGTCTGTGAGGAAACAGATATTTAAGTCCAAACACAACGTAGTGGCTCTGCACTTCTCCGCGGCTCCTCGCTTTCCTTGAGAAGCGTTTCTGACACCTTTCAGATCTTCAGCGATATCTCCATAGTTCAGCGCGCGGCTCGGCTGAGAGCCAAACTACAGACAAGCCTTTAGCTGTCATTAATCCCCCAAAAGTTGTTTTATTATTAAGAGAAGCAGCTCCCAAAAGACCCATGTGCTTAGGCTGGAATATAACGCTGTAAATGTACAGTCACACTACAGTTCAACATCCTCCTCCTCCTCTCTCTCTCTGCGTTTGGGTGTCAACAGCGTGGCCGCTAGGAGCGCACGGTCTCTGCGCACCGGCACAGCCCGCAGCCCTGCACACTGAAGCTAAGCACGCTGCCACTGAACACGGATCGGTACCTGAAGGCAGCAGCGAGAGGTGATAGTGGTGGTGGGTGAGATAGATGGAAGCAGTTTGAAGGGATATAAAGTAAAGGACAGACTGATCCTCGGGGAAAATCAAGAGAATTAATCCACGAAAGGATGCATAAAGGACAAATAAAAACTTATTTACACGTATTTGCATATTTGAATTTAGAGGGTTTTTTTTCTTTTACTAACAGGTTAAGTGTTTAACACAAGGTCTTTGTTCACCACACAATGTGAGCCACTAAACTGACTATGATCAGCGATCAAAAGTTGGAAATATAGAGTTTAAGCCTCATTATTCCTTCAGATTACACCTTTGCAGGACGCACAGTGAATAGCATGAAATAAAAAGGAGCCAACAGGTTATACATGTGATAACAGATGGAGAACTTGTCATTTATAACGTCAGAATATGTTGAAAATACAAATAAATCAGAATGAAACATTTTAAGGAATCAGATACTGAATAATGTGTGGATGCAAATGTGTGTGTTCATATTGAAGCAGAAATGTAAATATGATGTTTTTTTCTGAAATCAATAACTGATTGAGTGAAATGAGGAGGGGCACGGCCCTGCATACCAACAAACAATGTCTGCTTTTAGAACAAACTGTGCAGACATGCACATAAAACAGAACGCATGACACAAAATCTTTTAATGATGAACGAATTTAGGCATCCTGATTGAACAGGTAAAAATCAAGATGTTGATGTTCAGAGATGGAGATGGAGGCTTGTGTTTGTTGTTTGAACTACCCAGCAACTCCAGTCTCTGTCAAGCTCCACTAAAGAGTGAGCTATGATCTGTGAGCTCCCCCTACTGGTGCCATTTATAGCAATTGTCTTGTCAGTATGTTTTTATAAAAAGCTTATCGGGAGGGATAAAACAAGGTGACAGCATATGCAGAGCTAAGAGCAAAATAATAAACGGCAGTTTGATTTATATTAGAGAACTGTGGCATCACATGGATTCTGTTGCTGCTGAATTAGGCAAATCTGATCAATCTGGGCAACAGACATGTACAACAATTGTGTCTGTATGTGGGATAGAAAGAGTCTAATCTACAATAACAATTCAACAAGTTTATAATGATTGACATATTTCCAAAAGAGCTGTACCAAACTAACCATAATGTGTTGTTTTATTAAAATAATCGACTGATTCATCTTTACTGTTAAATGAAGGCACGAGTAACCATACAAAACATGTAAACAACCACCTAACCAGTTACACCTTCGCTTTAAATACACAGATCCAAGTAGGAATGTCGTCTAAAAGGCTTGAACTTCTTATTTCATGATTAACATCAAAGGCATCCATACAACAAAGTCCAGAGTCTGCCCTCTGAAGATGCCTTTGAGAAATGTAGGCCAACAGCATGACAAAATGGCTTTTGCAAGGGGAAACACTTCTATCGCCTTTAATAATAGCTTAGGCTGCCCGTGGCTTTTTTCTTCTGTTTGTTTGCTGAGCTGCATGTCGAAGCTTGCTCCAGTAAAGGCCTGACTGGGAACTGCAGCGAGTTCTAAGTTTGCTGGCTCTCAGTGCAGGCCGCGCTGTCAGCTGGCTAGACGCAGTGATTTGTCTTCATATTTTAATATGTTTGTGAGCTGCATGCAAATGTTGTCTTCTTGGTGTCTCCATAGTGTCCTAGATTCTACCAGATGCGTGCTGCCGTGAACACATACATAAAGAGCCAAACAGAAATTTATTGTGTCATCAGTGTAGCCGACGGTTCACAGCAAATAAAGGAGAGAAAAAAGGGAATTGGAGAGAGGTCATTTACTAAGAAGAAAAGCCCACTTCAAACATAAACAATGGTGGTTTCATTGATGGAAAAGGAAGTAGAGTGTAATTCTCCCTCAAGCTCAGCCTTTTATTCCCCGTTCTCAATCACTTTATCTGTTGCAGAGACAGCGATATTCCCCGGGTTTCTAAATATCAGCTCAAAGTGGATTTATTTTAATTAAACCGGAGGCTGTGTTTACTCAGGACACGGCATGTTACATAAAAATGAGATGGAGGGGCTTAAGCAATGGACTGATAACTCATGGACACCATGATATGAGCTTATGCTTCATTCTGCTGTTGGAAACACATCACAAATTTTTCATTAGAGTGACATTTATAATATTACGTTCACACAGGGTTTTCAAGGTTGATTAGTTGTTTCATTTTAAAACAAATAAGTGTGACGTCAGTGAGGGGGGCATCCACTACACAGAAAACCAAATATATTCAAAGTTGAACGGATGTTAAAACAGATCATTTGTTAAAACCTAAACTAATCATGCCACATTTACTGTCACATTCTTGTGCATTTATGTGTTTTTAATTAAATCAAAACTAATAATCAATTAGATACTTGCCCATTACTGTCCTGACATCTGCAAATTGATGGATCCTGAGTGGGGCGATTCATTAGGAACATTGTTTGCCTGACCCACATCCATCCTCGTCCAGATCCACTCACGTGACATGAACTCATTCAGTCCAGTAAACTCTCAAAGTCCATCAACTTTAGAGTAAAAATGAAGTGAAATAACCTTCCATGTGTTGCACCGTTATGTTACTGTGTAATCGGATTTACTGATGAAGACTCGTGTGGATGATGGTTCCGTTTTTATGGTGAAGCAGTGTGAACATAGAGCACAGTGTTGCTTTCCTTGTAGATAAAAGCGTAGTTGAGGATCAATAGGCAGTCCCCAAGTGGAGAGTTTGATATCTACAAGACAATCAGGAGTGTGTACAGCAGCAGCAGCACACTCTGGGGGCTTGTGTACAACACACTGCAGCAGAGGCATTTGTAGCATTTTAATTGCATGTAGCCACGGTGCAATTCAAATGCAAACGATGAATCAAAGGCAGACAGTGACAAAACGTGTAGTTTCAGCACCACTGCCTCTTCTGCGTGTCTGTAGGAGAACGAGAAAAGTGTTTTTAATTGTGCGGTGGGTCAGAGGTTCAGGTAGCAGCATCACTCATGATCAGATCAGAGTGGTATTTGGGGAGCTCTTAGCTGGATATCTTTCATGGCTGAGTATCCCCTTACTGAGTTTGGGTCTCTGTATGGGGATGATTAGGAGCTGGAGGTGGGAGGAGGCGGTGTGTGATGTGTGGAGGGGTGATTAATGTAGATGTCAGTAGCGACCCTCCCTCCCCTGCTCCCTCCCCAGCATCCGTAATGACACCTGGGGAAGGCAGAATGGGTCTACCTGCAGCCGGGGCTCCCTCAGCAGGGCATGATTCTTCCCGATGATCCTCCTCTGTCAGCAGTCCTGTCACTGGGCTCGGATCAGGCCTTTATTAATGGGTCTCTATGTCAAACATAGATATTAAGCTGTGCTCTGCACTAGCCTCGGCAATAACACCCACACATGCACACACACACACACTGACATATTCCTGTACAATACAGTGACAGACAAACACACACACACACACACACACACACACACACACAGAACTAAGTGCCGTGCAGAGCACTCATAACTCTTAAACACATCACTGCGTGTGCATTGACATTCACTGAAATATGACTTTCTTCTTTAGCAAGTTTTACAGATTTGCTTCAGCATAACAAAGAGTCCATAGATCTGTTGCATATCTCTGTTTCCTTCCTTCCCTTCAGCTCTTTAATACACATAACTCAGTATCACATTATGCTGAAAAAGTGACAAACCTTTCATCATGATGTATTGTCTGACGATGCAAACCACTCAACTCAGCAGTGAATAAGATACACACAGCTAAAAAAAAAAAAAAAAAAACTTACACTGAGTAAAATCTCTGTTTAGAAATGTTGCTGGCAAATCAGGGATGCACCCAGCTGTATATGTTGCTATGACCGCTGTTAAGACTGCATCTGCTTTTTAGGCTGTGACTTTGAGATGACACACAGAACAGGCTGATATTTATGAAAACAGTTTTTTTTGGGACATAAAACATCAGATCTGAGTTTATTCTGGACAATAAAAGAATGAATGGGAGCCAGCGTGACACATGTTGAAATCTGTACACTCTGATACTCCCACAGAGGGGAGTAAAGAAAAGACCAGACAGATGGAGAGAGCATGGAGGATATGACACCTGAGCTCAGTGTAGAGAGAGGCATCTTTCAGCAGGACATAAACCATGTATGTAATGCATCGCCTGTTCTTCCTCCATGTTCACTGAAAGGCACAGGAAGAGAGATATGGGCACCCTATCAAATGTTGCAAAAGTGGGGATTACTGTGCTGGAGATGCAGCTTTTCAAATCAGGTTGGGCCCTGCTGTTTCTTGTTTTGTCTTCCGTGTTCATGCCAAGCAACATGTTGAATAAACTAGTCCTCAGTTTGAGAATTTCTGCAAACATGCAGCAATCTTAAAGCGGTTAAGTGCAAAATATAAAAAAAACATATAAAAGCATGCTCACATGTTTAAGAAAATAGCCAATAAATTAATAAAAAAAAATATATATATAAGAGCTTAATTTTTTACTTTGCTGGAGTACATTTTTAATATCCTGAAAACCCGGTTAAAAATGATTAATATTTCTTTGTAAAAAAACAAACAAAAAACAGAACTAACTAACAAGCAGCTTTTGGAAGAAATTTAAAAATGAAAAGCAAAACAGATCTCCATTATTCACAGATCGGCTCAGAAAATATGTGTTCAAGGTTTTTTATGGTAAAAATAATTAGACTTGCATCGAGAACATCATTCTCGGTTAAACATTGATTTGTTATGAAATACATTTAGAAAAATCTGCTTCATAACAATAATGGTGCAATTTCTTTGAACCTTAATTTATTTAAAAAAGGATAAAGAGCACTCCACAAGTGGTAAAAACCTGTGTTCGAAACTTGAAAAACTCATTTTAAGGGAGTTTTTTTTTATCAAACTGGCTCGTCTCAGCTGAATCTGTTAATCTTGCTTTATATGCAGCAGAACATATTAACAGTAAACCTTCCAGGGTGATCTGCCTTCCCTCTCCACTTCTGTATTTTATGTCAACCTCTCCTTTCCTCCCACTCTTATTAGAAATCTCAGCCCCGGCTCTTCAACCACATTCCTGTCATTTATGGAATTTCCCTGTCAAGGTGAAAAACAGCCCACTCGCAGGGTCCTGAGAGCCACGGCTAATTAGCTGGCCTACTTCTTCGTGAACATAGCTGCTTAATCTGCCTCTGTGGAAACTCATCATGGTTTTCATTCCCCACCTTGGGCAGGCCTTGATAACTGGATGCTAGCCTTTGTCATGACAGGACAGGGTAAACAGTTTGGTCCGGTGAGCGATGGGCAGCAGCCGCTAATGAGTGAGGTGAATATTTGAGGCCTGACGAGTCAGAAGGGAGGGAGAAAAAGGGAGGACGAGAGCTTCTCAAGAATCTCTCCAGACAGCTTATCAGCGAGGACATTGTCCTTCCTCTCTCCAGTTCTCCCCCTTAGATCCACAGCTACACACATCATTAGCAAAGCTCGGAAATTTTCCACTGATTGTAAATCCGTTTGCTCTGCTCAACAGACCAGACTATGAGAACTGATAAGATAGTTTTATTGCCTTGAAGAAACCTGCTTTGTCAAACTTATAAACACCTATCTGTTAAAATGGAAAGTTGTTTATCACCACGACCCTGCAGGGCATTCTAAAAAAAGGCACAGCTGCTCTCAGACAATCAAACAACTAAAATGATTTAAGTTATCAAGAAAACAATGAAAAACATCACATCACACTGAAATGTCTTATTTCTACGGTGCAGTCAAATATATCATTAACCTGTTGGATACTTACAGGGTTTGAGAGATGAAAAAAAATATGTATATTGCATCATTTGTATAGTTCTCATTTGTACTGTAATGTTTATTTAAACCAGTAATCAGAACAATAAATACATCTTTTAATTAGCGGAAGATGTGATTATTTTACAAAGGTTTCAGATCAGTTGTTGCAAATAATGGTAACATTTTGCCTTATGCCAGTATTATTACTAGTGCATATATGCCAGATATGCTCACACTTATGCCGATTATAACTGGTCTTAATGGAGGTTTGCACTTTCTGAATGTCCCCAAGCCTTGGATGTTATTATAGTGTGAACTGTAAATATTAGTTTATTCCTTAAAAAATTTGATTTTTACTTATTGGATACCAGCTTCCTGTTTAATATCACAAACATACTTCATACTAGCAGTTGTAAATATTTATTATAAAGCACAGTGGTTCATGATCTAAGGGTTGAATTAAAGCACCATGGTAGCAGTGGCATCTGATCAATAAACCATATTTAAGGATTTTCTAGGGTATCCAACTGTTTTTCTTTTAGTAACAAGTGTGTTGTGGAAATATTATCATACGCATGCAATTTAGCAGATTTTATTACAGGTGGTGTATAATGTATGGGGTTGCAATATACAGTATATTGGACAGCATTACATTATACAGATACTCATTCTCCTCGGTCTGACCTCTACAAATCAAGAATGGAAAATAGCTCAGTTTGCACAGCAGCAGCCTCACCCAGTCATGAAAACAGACATGATGATTGCATCCCCCCTGAGCATATTTTACCAGCCAGTTGACGTATCAGAGATTTGTGAAGGAGGATGGAGATAATACAAAGACTCTGGGCTATACTCATCGGGAAAAACTGAAAAAAATCTGGAAAAAAGACAAGAAGGTTTATTCACTCATGTTGTCGCATCGCTTAGGCCCTGATTTACTAGAGGTTTGCGCTTCTTAAAACAAACACGTAAACTTGATAAAAGGTGCAAAAACATGCTGGAGCTGATTTACTAACAGGGCGCACTGAGGAATGCACCTGTTAAACAGGCAAAATAGCGCTGCAATCCATTTTGCACATATACCTTGAATGAATATGCAATCTGGGCATTTCTGCCAGAACGCGCAAAATACTGGAAGGAGTAGATGTATGTATATCAGCTTTGCATGCGAAATGTGATTTACTAAATGTGGAACTGATTGCGCTGGCTGTTTTTATGCCTTTATTTAGCGCTTCTGAAAGGCAGGTGTTAACTGTCAGAAATACGCACAAACGGCTATAGCTTGGATGAGAGGAAACAGTCCGATGCTGCAGGATTGCTGTGGAGCATCGGTCTGATGCAGAATATTTTCTCATGAGCGGTGGGTGGCGATGACTGAACTTCTGGAACAAAATCTTTACAAAAAAAACAGATCATTTGTTTGAATGTTAAAATCACAACTGTTGTTCAGACAAACGTCAAAAGGAGGCGCATTCATATTTGTTATGTCAATAACAACTATGGTGTCATTAACAGAATATGTTTCAGTTTGTGCACACACCTTGTTCTACAACTGGCTCTAGCGTGTAATACCCCAGTATTCCAGTTATCTGCTCCTCACAGAAAGTGTGCTGCACCTGTAGATCAGTATTGGTCAGAGGAATCTCTTCTGTCGGCCCCCACCTGTCTTATTTACAGATGTCTTATTATGAGCTTTATATTTTTTGTTCTTCATCTAATATCTTGCCATCTTTTCTTAACCTCGTCTGCTATTCTTCTTGTTTTTTCCACTGTATTTACTTTTTGTCAAATACCCTCCCATACTGCAGTCCTTCTGGTCACATTAAGATGTCTTTGCTATGTTTCTATTTGCCCCTTCCACTAATGTTTCGATCTCCATTTGTTTTCCGGTTGCGACTGTCTTGCTCTCCTTCTACACAACGAATCAATAGCGCACGCTAAATCATTTAAATAAGGCTGTTTGCGCCCGTTATCAATTGCACAATCAATCTTAGTTGATCACCCGCAAATCATGGAACCACAACAGACAATTTATTTGCGGCACACACACTTTTACGTTCACTATTTGGGATCTTAGTAAATCAGGGCCATAGTGTCTTAACACTGATCTGCAGAGCTTTACCATTACACTGCATATTGTATAGTAAGCAGAAATCTGTGCATGCTTCTATATTTATATTTGATTTCAGCCTTGCATGCTGAGGTGTAAACTTTATCACTGAACAATCTAATGTATGCACTGCAACAGGAACCCACGGTTAGGAAATAATGTCTGAGTGTAAACAAACAGCTTCAGATTGAAGTTAGTTTTTAGCTAGTTTTTGTTTTTTTGAACACGGTCAAGGCCAGTCTCAAAATATGGGCCCCATTATGCTCAACTACACACTCACTTTTGGAACAGAGCCCAGAAATAAAACTATTCCTCTCACAACTTCTCACTCCTCCCTTCCTCCTTCCACACTATAAACTGATTGTATTCATGACCAAAAAACAAACTAAAAAACTGTTAGCTTTTTTTTTCTCCTGTTCCGACTCGGTTAGGAAGGGAAACAATCAACATTCAGATCCGGTAACTCCTGGCCTGGGATAGTTTGATCATCTGTTCTACCACTGCCAGAAAACAAATAACTCATTCATGGTTTAGTCTGAAATGTTACCATAATATGGCACCACACATGATTACTAAGGTGGTGAATGAAAGAGAGAGCCGTATTGTTGTAAACAAGCTCATTTGGAAACAGCAGCATGAAAATTCTTGTATACAAACAGCTTGACTCTATCAATGCCAAATAAGAGTGCTGTTCAGTTGTTTGCATTTGAGCCACTCATCAATATTTGTGGACTGCCTTTGTGAACAGACTGAACAAAACACATTGATTATAAAGGGGTATTCCACTTACACAGACCACCCCACCCTTGTATACCAAGTGCTATCGACAGAATCAATCGGAGGCTGTACACATCAGAGGCTCAAACTTAATTGTTCCCCAAAATGGAGTGTGATTTAGAGCTTAGGGTCACAGTCGATCCCAAATGAGACATTAAGGCACCCCATCCCCGTGCTGGACTGGGGACTCATGACCCCTTTTGGGGGGTAAAATTATCTAGACGTAAGCGCCCCCGGCAACCCCAACTGCCATTAATGCTTCAATGTCACCAATCTGAGCGAAGTGATGGTCTGACACAGATGAAACTGAATATGATCATAAAGGACAATGACTATATGTAGTAACTCAAACACACACAGACAGAAACACAATAAATGCCAAACAGCTGGTAAAGATGTTCAACCAAACAGTTTAAAAAGATTCAGATGAGCCAATAGTTGGAAAGAAGCTGCAGCTCAGCTATCATTAGGCTATGATCCTCTCAAACCACTAATCTAGTAATAAAACAATGGAGGCATGTAAGTGGATTCCACAGGATGTAACTTTGTTCCACAGTTAGTATGAGTCCACGGATACTCCTAACCTGTGACCTCTTTCTGTGTTTGTTAACTGTATCCCACTAATATTTCTACCCCCCACACAGACGGTATGGATCTTCATAGTCTCCTCAGGCTTTAATGAAACCGGACTTGTGCCCCTGACATTTCCATCCCTCAGGGCCATGCCTTGCATGGCTGCAGTCTCCTACCCTGGCCTTGCCACTTCACACTCTAATTGCTGCCTCAAAAGCAAAGCGCCACAGCAACAAATCCAGTTAACGACAGTGGCATATTGATCGTTGGCAGGCAGGGAGGGCCGCTGTCCCTAGGTGAGGGAGGAGGGGCACTGTGGCTTTTACAACCTGAGGGATGGCCTGTACCCAATAAAGAGCAGGTCTCTGTGACAAAATAAAAACCAAAAGATGGTCAGAGTGATACAATTACCGTTTGGCAGCTCTGACCCTAACTGTATGTGAACAATAGACTAGGGGATGAGGGCAGAGGTGGTGGTGGTAGTAGTGGGGGCAGAGAAAACAGGCAGGCCCCTCATTATAGAGCTAGGCTGGGAAACCTGTTCAATTTGCTCCAATAAGAGAGAGCTGAAGAAGCACTTTCTCTCTGTCCCAACAGAGCCATTACAGGCCTATAGTCTAAACATGGAAGAAGTCCGATTTCGTCCATTGGCAGCAAGGGGACATTAAGCCAAACAGACATGAAAGCAACACACAAAAGCTGTATAGAAGCCTATAAATCCATGATCATCAATACGAAAATGCTGCAGTAGTGCTCAGAATGCTTTATGGTTGCATGGCATGTTAAACATAATGCTATTTTATTTATGGCGTTTTATTGTATTTCAAGTATTGTAAACATCTATCAACACATTATATACAATGTGTTCTGACTGTTAGTTCAGAAAATTGGGTTTCATATGAAGCAAAAAGGATGCCTATTAGAGAAAGAAAGCCTATTAGTCAAACTACTCATTCCCTTATTCAAATGGCACAAAGAAAAAAAAGCAATGCTGCATTTTCTTCTAATTTATTTGCATGGGAGAACATAGTAAAAGGTGATAGAATGAGGCCAAACAATGGGGAGCTTAGTGAGACTGTTTCTGCTTAAATCTAACATTCATCAAATATTCTTCTTTTTCTCCTTCCAGTTTTTAAAGATAATATACAACGCACATTAACTAGATCTGGTAAACATCAAAGTCGGAAGCAATCTTCAAAGCTGTGATTTTTGTACTTTATATAATCTGTTTCTGTGCAGCAATAAATGATTGTTTTCTTTGCCTTTGTTCTGTAATCTGGCTTACTTTCAACTCATATTGTATCACAATGTCTCCACCTCCAAGAATAGATCTTTCTTCAGTTCTAAGCTGGTACGATACACAATAAGTGATCAGTCCCTCGTTTATCAAATCCCTATCATAAATTATGCCTCACATATAGCATTTGCCCTATTTACTGTAGTGTCTGATAAGCAGTGTTTAAAGTCACATGTTATCAAATCAGAATAAAATAAAAGGCTTAGTGTCTTCTATAGGGCACAATGTTGTCTCATTGACACAATTTTATCAAAGAGTTTATGTATACATAAAATGTGTCGGTCACAAATACACAATAAAATATATGAACAGTAAGCAGGAGAAAATAGCCCCTGAAAAAGAGTGGGGGAAAAGACATCTGGTCTTACTGCAGATCTACAAGACGGCCACATCTGGACAAATAAAATGAGGTGCTGATTCTGCTGGATAACTCTGTTGTTACAACGTAAACCCAACTCAGCACCGTTTGGTTTCTGGCACCATATCTGTATAACCGCTGCCTCCTTCTCATCACAGCACTGACCCACACCAAGTATCAACTGCTGTGCTCTCAGCACTTCTGAGCTGCCTGCTGATCGCTGGCAAGGAGAAAATAGAAGCTGAATGATTAAATATTTAGGGAGGTCTTGTGCATGCTCACTGATTAGTGACTGCATCAAAGACACAACCATGACCACCCTGTTGCCTCCTTGATGTTCTCTGTCCCCCATCAGGTCTGACAGTTGGAAGAATTTGTAAAAAATTTATGCTTTTTTTTTATTGCAAACAAGAACATTGCAACACACATCCAAATCCTGACAACAGCGTGGTATTCATTGTAAAGTCATGTAAATTTGCCTCTTTCATGGGTTCCATGGATGTGTACACACCACCACTGCCTGAAAACAGCAGGGATCCAAACACAGTTTTTTTACCACAAACTGTTTTCCACTTCAGAGGTGGAAATGTTGGAGTATCAATAAAGACAAGATAAAGGCTCACAACAATAACACTTGGAGATTTGCTTTTCATTTCTTTGCCTCCCTGTCAAGTCAATGTACCACCCATTGTTGCATGTCTTGCACTCCAAGCACAGAACTATATCATGAAAACAGTGGAAGCAGTGGGAGCAGTGGAAGAGAGGAAACCTAAAGTGTTTAGACAGAGTAAATGAATGGGAAGCAAAAATTCAATGGTCTGATTTAGTGAACTTTAATCATACAACCTTATTATTATCTTGTAATTGTAAACCAAAAGTCAGTGGAAGCATGTACTTTTGACTAAAACATACATTTTGGAAACCAAAAGGTTCATATGTATTGGATGTGTTATAGTTATGACTGTTTCTGTGTTTGTAGAGAATAGAATAAAACATTCCTTGACATGAAAGAAGAAACAACATTTTCCAGTGAAACAAAGACCTGAAGACCTTGCTCCATTTTTCTGTTGTATTTGTTTTCCTCCTCATTGCGAATTTAAATCAATATGTTTATTTCAGTGTAATTTATTATATACTGTCTCCAATATTACATAGCCTTTTTTATTCATTTGTGCAAAATGCATTTTTTCTATGATGCAGCATTTCAAATGCGCTGGTCAACTGGATGGAAACAGCGAATGTTAAAAACTCAAGCCACAATTTATACTTACAATGTAACAGGAGCAAATTATAAATTCATAATAGAGGAAAGACAGAGCAAACAAAGCTACAGTGCAGTTGGAAGATAAATAAGTCATGCACTGAGACTGTAACACAAATGATTTAAAACTCAGCCAATAAGAAATAAGCTGCTCGAAGATGAGGGTACCGCTTGTGTTGCTTTGGCTTCCAGGAGGTAAACACAATGAGTGTGTGGGCACGCAGCCTTCGGTCAACAACATTATTTGGATTTTACTACACTGGCCCTGATGGGCAGTGCTGCTGGCCTTGGGATTTTATTGTGCGCTATTGAGGTCCAACACATAAAATCGAAAAGGTCATCTTTGCTCTAAAAGCATTACACTGTTACCTACACAACAGAAAAAGAGACAAAGATGGGGAAGAGGAGGTGATAGAAAACACCCAGCCTTTCTACATTTTTTGTCAGCAGCTGCAGTATTGTGTGCTTTCATAATGGCCACCCCCATTTATGTGCGTAATCAGTAACGGCTTTAAAAAAAAAACAAAAACAGGTTTATTTGAAACACACAGAATGGTTCAGATTAACCTCATCACAGGTGTGAATTTAGCAGGTTTCGACAAATGAATTTTGACAAAAGCAGGACAAATAAATGTTTAAGAAAAAAATGGGTGTTCACAAACACCAACTGATGTTGACAAAAACATAAGGAAATGCAAATTGATGATATTACGAGATTATGTTACAGACACAATGAGACAAACACTGTAATTCCTGCACTGCAGTCCTCTACAGAAATTCAGAATATTTCACTTGAGGTCAAGAATGTAGCATAGAAACATCAGCAACAGCACATTAGACTGTATGCTGTATATTTTTCATTTTAAAAACAACAACAAAACAAACAAAAAACAAAACAAAACAACAACAATGATTTACAGGCTGTAAATGAAAAAAGGTCTAAACCTAATTTCTTGCAGACTTGTGATCTTGTGATTCCATCCATGTTATAATACAAATCCATGTAATAAATCAATCCCGTGCAATCTTTTTCTGCTCCTTAAACTGTCCTGGCTGCAAACTGTAAAAACCCATGTCTGCACATTCTCCACTATCAAATTACAGTCGATCGTAATAGTACTTGCACTATCTTCAGGATCAAAAAGAGGATATAAGAGAAAACAAGAGAGGATGTGCAGGTCAAAAGGGATTGCAACAATTTAAACATGGCAAGCAGTTTGAGCGGAGCGTAATGATTTCTGTGAGACAGTGTCATCCAAACACCTCACAGAAAAGGGACCTGTTTTAATAAGGCTCCTTGTTCTGAAACTACCTATTGATTTTCACTGTGGCAGGTTGTGGGGCAGTGACCTGCTCTGGTTTCTGGCTCCCACAAAAGCCAAATTGAGCCATTTAGAAGCCGGGTCTGTCTTTAGAGACTCCGGCTCAGCTCCGACTCCCCTAGCCAATTTATTTCCATCAGGTAGAACTTTTTTCAGGAGCTGCACAATTTCACCACAGACCTGCTGCTGAACATTCTGGCACACAATTTCTAACTTGCTGCCATCTGCCTCCACTGAGTGTAGGTCTCGCCCCATTGTTTTATTATAACTCAGCACAGCTCTGAAAGTGTGCACCAACACAAAATCTGGGTTTCCTTTTTGTAAGTTTGATAAAGCAAACTATAAAGGATCATTCCTAATCCCTATATTTCCATTTACTGGACCTTGCCAATTCTAATACCCTGAACTCCTCTGCATACCAAAGTATTTCAGAGTCAGATTTGAGGCCATCTGTTGGACGGCTAAAGCTTGACTGAAATTAGGTCATGCAACAGGACAATGATCCCAAGCACAACAAAAACCTAGAAGAGAATGACTGAAAAAGAACATAATCGAAGTAAAGCAACGCTGTAGTCAAAGTCCAGTCCATAACCAATCTGAAATGTTGTGGTGCAAAAACAAATATACACAAACCTCAACAAAGCCAAACAATGCTGTAGATAGGCTAAAATTCTTTTCTCAATTATTTATGGAATGATGTGATCCAGAAAATGATTACTTTGAGTTATGTTGTATCAAAATTTGAGCTTGCATTTAACTCATTTTAAGATGTTCTTTAAATAAATCATTCCCCTAATATCTTTATATATAAAGCTTTATACTCAAGAAGGTGTAACTTTCTTTTTCAAAGGACACTATGTTATATAAAAAAGAAAACACAGAAAATATCACGTTGGTTTCCAAAACAATACCACAAAGAGGCAATGTCAGACTGTACCAGTCTTCTGAAATTTTTTAAGCAGACTGCTGCTCAGGGGTCTGACTGACACTGCAGCCCCTCTCCACTTGACAAGAGTAACAACACAGTAAGCACTAACGGAAACTTTAGCTAATGTGATTGGACATGTTGGTCTGATGGTCTTCCTGCTGTCAATATTAAGGAAAATACTTCTTCAACCATCTATATAAATTTATATATA
>JBBBVU010000009.1:11408065-11427973 GCA_037177055.1 Atherinosoma microstoma | reverse complement strand
CAGGGTACAGTAAAACTCTGCATATACATACTCAGCCCCATACACAGATACACAAACTAAGCATCATGCTTTAATAGAAACCACAGGGTGACAAAATAGGATTTAAAAAAATACTTCCTGCCATAGAGAGGTTAATTGGCTGGTCTGGTGCCAAACAAACCCAAAGAAGCCTGAAACTTCTGTTGTACTAGAAGCTACATTTCAGATTACTTCTGGGGCTGTTAAAACACTGTTAGCTAAAACAGTGTCAGGTACATTTTCACACGTTTGATCAAAAACATGTGGAAAAACTTGTTAACTTGAAAGAAAAAAACAAAACACAGGAGAAAAGCCACTACACTGAACTGATGTGGTAAAGTCCCATCACACTGGAGATCAGTTACTGATAACGGAGCGGTATCGTACTGTAGTTAAACTGTGGTTCAGGGCCAGAGCACAACTGTGATTTTTAACAAGCAGAATGTAATGACCAAATAGATGTTTCCTCACTGTGACCCCATCTAGTCTTCTAGCTAAATGCTGCCATAAACAAAACACACCTAATAACGATGCAGGGCCAGCAAAAGATAGTCAGGAATCCACAAAGCCAAACTCCTTTGAGACTGTAAAACCTAAAAGACCTATAATAAAACATATAAAAGTGTGTACTTATCCAGTCACACTACAGACACGCATGCCAAGGGCAGGGTTTTACACAACACACAATGTGCGATTTGCTAAATTTCTTGCTATGATGATGAGACTGTAAAACTAAAACAACTGTACACAAATACAGTATGTCCTCAACCCTGTCTAACCTCACCTTAAGTTACTACAGAAGGGATGTGTAGCAAAATTCCTTCACAGAGGTATTACATTTCCTCTAACCTAATCACTTGCCTGCACAATAAGAACCATAACAGATAGAGGCCACATCTCATCCATGCCCCCATTCTGGACTGGACCTTATCTGTAGGGAAACACATTTTAACTGGGCCTGTCCTCATGCAGGAGACCAGCCTGCTGACGGTGGGTTCTTAGGGCTTAAAATGGGCTTACTGCGCCTCCTCTCCCACAGCAGATACTCCCCATACCTCCCAGCCCCCATACTCAGCACAACATCTAAGTCCCTGCACCGGTCCAAGGCAAGACACTAGCACTGCACAAAGGGGGTATTTACAGAGCCTGCCTAGTTATTAAACTTTAATCCCACTAAGAAGAGCATATTCTGACAATGAATTATAAATGACACAGGTTTGAGTCTCCTATATGACCTCCACTCCACCAAACCCACCAAGGTGGAGATTAATAAACTGCATTATCAACTGAGTGTAGATGCTGCCTGAAACTAGATAGAGTTTCAAATATATAAAGAAAAAAAAGTATAGAATCATGAGGGTCAATTTAATCCTGATGCTAATTACATCTACAGGGGGTCAGAGTCTAGATACATTTGCGTGCATAAGCAGGCAATGTATATCATGTTGAAACCTGCAACTGATGTTCCAGCAATTATGTAGAAGGTGGTGTTAATTTGCTCACAGGAACTCGTCAGTGACTCAACTGCATTTCATTTGTTTAGTCTTTGGGGAGCTTAACATCAGCTTTCCCCATCTGTCAAAATTGGCAACAGACAGTAAATGGGTTTTGAAATTCAGCAGAGACCAATTGTCCTTCCTTCAAATTATTTCATCAGCACCCCCACCCTGAGATGAAAAATAAACACTGTCCTCCTGAAAACAATGTGCACCGCAATTCATTTGTTGAAAGGTTACCTTAAATATAACATTTGTTTTGGGTATCTTATCATATTAAATTGCATTTAATGATGTAATACTAAGTAGTAATACAATGCATTTATATTCCAAATAAGCAAGAAGTGGAATTGACCAATTCATCACTTAAACTAAACACCTTAAAAGTAAATCCCTTTGGATTTTATATCCAACCCATTGTCCTTTCTAGGGTGCAAATGCTGCCATTCTGACCAATTTCAAGGTGTCTTCGAGGGGTTTCTTTTCCACCAAAGCAGTTCCAGTGCTGGTTCTGAGCCAATGCCCAATCTATAACTGTTTTGACGACAAAAGCAACGGCAGCCTTGAAAATGTGGTGCTGCAGGGGAAACAACTCTTTACTGAGCCAGAGCAAAGAACCATTTAGGTCAGGGGTTTGGGCTGGGGTTATGACCAAATAGAACTAAGAACTAAAATGCTGTGACAGACATGTTTAAAAATCTAGAGTATTATCTATTCAATTCAAGACAGAAACATGAATGCTGAGGTTCAGCATACGTGTAAAGTTGAAAGAGGAGGGCAGTTATGTTTGTGAATATTGCCCAGTGTGTTGTATAGAGCAGGATTCACAATCACTACTTTAAAGAATGCATACATACAGCTTGCAACATTGTCAGATGTTTAAATATCACCCGCTGGCTCTAGCAGCAGCCCTGTACTCACAATGGAATCACTTTAATCAAGAAAGAGAATGGTATTTTTGCATAAAGCATTGTTTAGCATCTATTCCGGACATACCAGATGCAGCAATGTTCAATATTATGATATAAGACTCGAGTTTGAGATCACATTAAGATCTCAGAAGTTTTTAGTTTGGGTACTAAAACTTGTAGGATTCGAACCGAAACATTTCAGACATAATGTTAATCTGATGGGTCTGACAATCATATCACTCTGTATACCTTGTACGTTGGAAGCTAATGCTAAACGCAACATAAAAGTGATATCTGAGCTGCTGATCAAATGTCAATAGAAACCTGGTTGAAAGAAAAATGATTCAACAATCAGACACACCAATGTTATTATCTAAGATCCAGTCTTGTTGTGAACAATTTTCTGTCTGCGTGTCTATAACCATACACTTAATGATGAACCGTATTGACTGTCCTATTTAAGTGGTAGTGCTGTGGTCACTGTTTGCTGTCTGACCTGGAAGTGGAGTAACTTCCTGCATCATGTGGCTGTCCCATGTAGTTGAGACCAGGAGCCTCTCATTACAGACTGGAATCCTGCTACTAAATTGCAGGGCATGGCTGTTGACTCCCTGATTTTGGAGTAATAGGATCCAGGGTCATCATTATCAAGTACAAAAGACCTACATCATGGAAGCTTTTAGGGTCTTCAAACAGCTGCTTTTTACCCCCCAAAAAACCACGTTCCACTCCCATCTCCTTTCGTACAACCTCCTCTCTCCACACTGCTAATCCTGCACAGTTGAGACGCCTTGTATTTATAGAAAAGCCTGAAGTAAACATCTTGCAGCTGTAGTCATGCTGGGAAAAAGACAGGTTGTTTAGCCCACCATAACACTCATGTCTGTACCATCTACATGTGGAGTCAATTGTCTGCTTGTGTACAAATGGAAGAATGGTCATTCACAGTGTTTGGCAACCCCCACCACTTCACTGACTCAATTTAAAGAGAAAAAAAGTAAAGAAAAAAAGGGATGACTGCACAAAAGTATGGTGTACACGTGATACATGTTAGTTGCTCTGGGGTGAAAAAAGATAGACAATAATATAAAGTAGCAGATGGAACATTTCCGTAAAGCTTTTGGAAAACCAGCAGCAGCTGTCATGTTGGGATACGAGTATCAGCATGGTGGATGCACAACAATGTGGAGGCAAACTGAGTAATTACCTGGTCAGAGAGCAGGTTTGTGTTTGCAGGTAAATAGCAGGTGGTTGGGATGAGTGGTGATGCTCTTATGCCAAACAGACATTGCTTAGACCTGTTAAAGGTGGGAGTCATGCAGAAAAGAAGATTACCAGAACTCACTCTCATGGACTCCCTGTGTGGGCTTCATGGAATTAAAAGCTTGATAGCTGCCATTATCTTTGGTAAAGCACATTTAGAGGCAAAATAAACCTTAAGCAGTCTCCGCTTCCAGGGGAAACGGGGAGAAACTGAGCATCAGTAATTGCACTGCAAGAAAAATCATGTTTGACATTAAAAAAAAAGGTATCAATTCTTTCATCACAGTGGCAGAGTTTGCAGGGGTTATAATTGTACAATTTCCATTTAAATGAGATTCACAGAACACTGCTGGAGAACAGAGTTGCTTGTGCTTTGATAGAGCAGTAAAACACACAACACAAATAAGTACAGTAAATAAGTAGAGTCTAATGATAAAACAAACACAAAGGGCAATTTCTTTTTACAATTATCAGTCAGGGGAGGCTGAGGAGTGTCAGGATCAAATCATCCGTTAATACTAAATCCCCTGTATGTATGGGCAGTGTGGAAGCGGGATTTTTAACAACCATGTATAGAAAATGCTGCATGAGGCCAAGGCAGTGGGGCTGCTACAACTGGTTGTGATCTAAACCCCAAGGGGCCAAAGTAAAGCATGTTCCTTGGGTCAGCCGAGCTCTGCTCTCTGGTTACTATTCTCTGCTGTGCTCCTTTCATCCAGCTGTCTCAAGTAGTCATTACAGGAGTTCCTCTTTCACTTAGGTGGAGGTAGCCTTTATGTGGCCCTGTGCTGTATACATGTCCAGTGTCACCGCAAACTGGGAAGCCAGACAAGCCCACAGTGGATTAGATGGGTTTGACATGGGCAAAGCAGTAAAGCAGCTTATATCCAAGTGGAAGACTGCACACAAAAATAGAAGCTACAATGCATCAGCCTGACTCCTTCAATATGCAGCTTTTTAGCCTTAAAAGCAAAAAGCAAGCAAGCAAACTGAAAAACTGAAACTTAATTTATTGTTATATTAGAAGTAAAACATTGTTTATGGAGTGCATACAATAATTTCAGGTTTGATGCAGCTGCAAACAATGTTACCTTGAAATTGTGCTGAGGATGAATCGTGTGAGGGTAAACATGTCATTTTATAGTTAATAAGTCATGAAAATAGAGAGAGGGATACAAATGCAATTACACACATGCAACATGGTGAGATTGTCTTTAAAATGCATGGCGGTTTTAGTATGAACCAGCTATGCCCCTCTGAACTCACAGAACACTGTCCCCACACAGATTTATCGTTGATCTTACCTACACAGTGGAATTGATGCTTTGAATTTACAAAGACTCACAAAGGAATTTACAGGGTTGAGCACACTAAGACAATAAAGGAGCTTTGTGGATTCACAAAGCTGTCACGCTGTTACAAATCTAACGACTATTAAAGCAGAAAATGATTTTGCTGCTTTCAGCAGAACGATGTGATGGAAGGATTGGGGAGTATGGGACAGAATGGGTATAATGTTAAATTAGGGAGAATTATTATTGAGGTATTACATACGTTATTTATCTCATTATTTTTTAATCATTCGGTACGTGTAACCCTGGTGAGATGTGGAAAATGTCTGTCCCTTGTCAATATTCTCTTATCAGAAGGCAATAAGGCTGTGTTAGCCAAACTCCCAGATGCTGGCCTCTGCTCTGATATTAAAACCTGTGGGGGTTTCATCAGAGCCCAGGGCCCAACAAGAAAGTGAGCATACACCACAGACCCCCAGCGCATTGCTTAGCCATATTACCCTGCACCCACCAACCCAAATTTCATTACTAACTCATTACTGAATGGAGCTCAGCCATGAGAGCGCAGCACTGAATCATAAAGCACCAATTTAGCAACAGATCCAGGAGCACATTTTCCTTTATATTGGCCTGAGCGGCACTGTAAAACTTGATTCACTGTGTCAGATAATCTCTCACCACCTATTCTTTTTTTAGTGGCATATGGTGTTTATTCTATCTAATATTGAAGCATATATAGATACAAATATTACATGTGTTCAAGACATTAATATCACTCTGTAGTACATAATAAAAATTGTATTACAAATATTTGTCTGACTATTCTGAAATGGATATGTGTTTCAGTTTATGATGCATTTTAACTTGTGTGTTTGGTAATGTACTAAAACAAAAGGTAAATCAAATATAAACACAGCAAATGAAAAAATAAGAAAGAAAGACCTCAGTCAGAAATAGTGTGTTGGCAGCCAGTCAGCAGCAGCTCATTAAAAGAGAGCTGACCTCATGTCTGCAGGTCATGCCCTCTTTCCAGTATGATATGCGATCAATTGACACACTTCCTGTGTTTCCCTTGCTTTTTTACATATATCAATATTCAACTTAGCAATGGAATATGATGTGGTTGATGCATATCTGCTCTTACCTGGTTGGGATATGAGCCATCAACGGAATCATTGGGAAGCAAAAAGAGGAAAAAAGAGAAGAACATGAATGTTAGTGACCGGGCAATGTGCACCGAATGCAACTGAATGACTAATATATAGTGATGGTTGTTTGGTTGTTTGATGTAAATTTGTTGAATAATCACATAATCCCCTGTGAATTACCATTTTATCTCTCGCAGAACCAAACAGTAAACCAGCAATGACCCTCTGCTGCACAAACATAAACAATCTGGTGTGAGGAAATGAAAAGGTAGCTGGCTGTGTAAGTTGTCCCAGATGTACAGTTCAGTGCAAAGGTTTTAGGCTGATTAGATGTTTAAATATTAGTCTGTCATCCAATGTCATCAACCAGGCTCAGTACAAACTCCTTCAGCACTGCATGACAATCAACTCAAACATGCAGCCTGAGTCATAGAAAGCTAATTTCAGATTAACATCCTCAGGGAAAAAAAGGGGGAGCTTTGGAAATAGTCCACAAGTATAATTCAGAGGAATTATGGTTCTTTTTCTTCTTTCGTTTAATTTTCTTTTGAAGGTAAAGAATAGTTGCAGCTTTAGCTTCTATACTTCAATACTTTTGCAAATCTGCAGATTCCCATATGTGGATAGTTACAAATGACCCTGGAGACTAATTCCACTGTTTACTTTGGCCAGATTTTGGCACTAATCTGTACGGTTTTTGTTTGTTTATTCAGGAGGATTGTACTGCATGCCAAATAAATACAACTTGTGGCCAGAACAGCTGAATCTCTAAGCTTGTGCAATTGAGGATAAGCAATATACAGAAAACCTCAATTATGACCATTTCTGTTTTCAAAGTACACCTCAGTTCAACTTGAAAGCACAAAAATATATTTTTTGACATTTACTAAAGATTTGGGGAATTTGGGGAAAGAAAAGTGTATCTCTTTTACCATTGAGGTAAAAGATAAATGTTGTAGTACTTTTTTTTTTAGATCCACTGTTTTCAAGCGAACTTGAGATGAAATGGTGCTGTCTTTTTTTTTTTAAAGGAGAGCTTCAACCAATAAACAAACATCTGAATGTGAAGAATGGGGAAAAACCTTTAATTTGTCCATTAATCATGCAACACCATTTTTTCTGCTTTCCCTTACAATTGAGTTCTATTTGTGCATCAAAACTGGTTTAGTTTAGGCTCCCATGTACTTGGAGAGGACATGATCATGGTTTAGCTTAAAGCACACTCTTTCATATAAGAAAGAAATAGCAATAAAAAAGGAGAAAAAAAAACTTGTTATTAGTGTATGAAAAGGATGTTAAGGTGGTCACCAGTACTGTAAGACCTGTAAGGAGAGGCCAAAAAATATGTAATGTAAATTGATAACAAAAAGATTAACAAGACTGCCTTTGTTAAACTCAGAGGGGACATATTGACTTACTAGGGGGATGACATATCAGCAAAGAATGAAGAAACAATCCTCCATTATGTTAGTGACCATTCCCCATTTCCATTTTTATAGCCGCAAAAAGATCTGTTTAAAAGCCGCTGTCTGTTCTAATGAGATGTCTCTTGATTTAGGGTCAGAGAGCTTGAAGACTACAGTGTTTCACCCGGGCTGCTCTGACAGTCAATAGAAATCAATACAGCCGATGCAATTATTAATACAGTCCCAGGCAGTTAGATGTGAATGAGACAGATGACATTAGGGCAGATTGATCTAGAGGGAAATGGATTTCATAAAGCACTCAATGCTTTCATTATACTGCACACAATGGAAAGACTGGGGAAGCTCAAAAGGTGCTGGTCGCTGCAATTCTATGCCTCCCAGTCCACCATCATGATGGGAAATTACACAGTTAAATCTAAATGCTGTATTGCATATTATAAAAATGCAATGTTACTTTGTGTTGTTAATCTGGTTTATATGACCTTTACACAATTGCTCTATCTAAATATTTAACCACAGTATGAAGCTGTTTGCCTAGTACTACTGTGTCACTTTCACAATCAACATTTTGTAATCATGAAGCACATTCCTACAAAGCAATAGACACTAACATGGAACTAATGTGTAAAAGAACAATGCATGTGTTGAGTAGATGGAATATTTAATTGAAAACGATGCACTCAATTACATAAATCCATCAGATCTGGGCTAAAGAACAGGAATCTTGTGAGTCTCAGGTGTCACTCCCGAATGAATATTCACCCTGCAGATGAACCCTGCTCCCTCTGGGCCTGTGGCACTAAATAACACAGCATTAACACTGGTAAACCAAAAAGGAGCTTTATGTTTGGTTTGTTTGGGGGTTTGTTTGAATAACCTCCAGCACTCAGCTTATGGACCAATAAAATCTGCTTATTGTCATCAAATCCCTGAAGCTTCTTAAACAATATTAAACTATATAAATCTCGATTGTATTTTTGTTCTGCTCTTCATGGAAAATGACCTTGAGTTGATTTGATTCATTAAAACTTAAATCTTCTGGGAGCATGCTATGAAAATCCCTGATACAACACTTCTCTGTATTCTAAATATATACCTCTGAACAATATCATTTACTTGGAAGAGGCAACCAAATATGTTTTTAGTGAGGCTGAAAAGCAACTGTTCAAACTCCCTTGGAAAAAAGGGGATTTGGAAAATGCTGGGAATACTAAGGGCAGATAAAAAAAAAACAAGAAGTAAAAGGAGCTGTGAAAGAGGAGATATGCAAGTAATCTGTTACCATGAAGACAGAAAATATTTGTTTTCCTCTATATGAAAAGTCTGTCTGTTTATACCTCGTCAATTGTATTTGCCCTGGTCAACAGCCTAATTTACTCATCCATATTTTCCATTTTCAGTAAAAACAAGTGAGAGGCCCTCTGAGCTTCAGATTCTTTTTTTCCACCTTGAAATCAAAATTATTCCAGCAGCCAAAAGCAGATGTTTTCAAAATAACTCTACTGATAAATCCAGTGTATCCAGTCTTAAACAAGGTGATGGAAGTCTGTAAAAAAACATTAAAGAATCTTGGACTCATACAGTACTTGTGACATTTGGGAAAACCCAACTTCATGGCCTGATGTTTCTCCATGTCTCCATGATGCATTAAAAAGCCACTGCGTGGTAATATAATATATCAAAGTAATCTTTTTTTTTTCTATTCTATCCCCAAGTGGCCTAAAAATCAAATAATCCAGATCAAATTTTCATTTAAAATCATTTTTGTTCATCACTAATCTCTTTAAGGTCACATATAAATTTACAATAGAAATGATTGTGTTTTTTTGTGTGTACGTTTTTCTTTTTACCCCAATCTGAGATCTAAAGCAATAATGTTTCATGTGTAAAGATGTTTATCCAGCTCCAACTAAATAGGAATTAGCACAGTCTCACATCCTCATTGAGACAAGTAGAAAGTTAAGTGTTAGTGTTGTGTGAGGAGTAGTGTGATTGTGTATTTTTGTATTGTCACCATGTAAACGGTGCAGACCCCAGGAAGAATAGCTGCTGCTATGCAAAAGCTAATGGGGATCCTAAATAAACAAACAAACAAACAAACAAACAAACAAACAAACAAACAACATCTTTTTACATTTTTAATGGTGTTTTCTATGGGATGTTAAAATTAAAAAATTAAAATTAAAATGTTTTTTGGAGTTTGATGCGTGACTCCAGCAACAAAGTATCGAAATGAAAATATTCAAATTCAGTCAATAATAATCCAAACTAAGCCCCTCATTGACTACTGGGATCTGAAAACCTGAACACAGTGTATTGCTTTGATGGAAACAGTAATCCACTTTAGCGTGAAGCACAGTCAATGTGGCTAACACTACCATCATCTTTGATTGTCCACATACTAGAGCTGTATCAATGTTCTAGTGATCTGCAATTGTCCAAACTTTAGAACTGGCTCGAAAGTATAAAATGGAGACCATGTGTGGGTTACTCTGTTTTCATTTCTATTCTAGGTTTCGGTGCAACATCAGTTCAGACAGCTTTTTGACAACCTTTTACGTCCAATTATATCACTACGCTGCTCTCTACAAAACTGCGCTGTGATTTCATATATTTACTGGAAAAGTCATCGCTCAGAGGTACAACAGAATATATCATGCTCTTCGCTATCAATTCTCTGTTCATTTGAATGATGTAGTCAGCAGCAGATCGCTCAAGCTGAAAAAAAAAACACTTGTGGATGGGACAGAAAAACAGTCCATAGAGAGATGGTATCAACCTGAATGTAGAGATTAAACTTGAAAAAGTTTAGGGGTACATGTAAAAGGGCAGTAAAAATAGGGTATTTTAGATTGGTGATGACTACTTGTTGTGATGGCGAAAATATCCAGTATAACTTAACAATATGCACTTCTATTATTTTCTTATACAGTGATGTCAGTTTGACAACCCATGAGAGAGGAGAACAGCCTGAGGAAGTGTAAGCAGTGAAGGGTATAAACTGAATGAGTCAGAGTGTGTCCTGAAATGTGACAGCAGCTGGTGTGCGAGCCAAACAGATACTGCTGATCTGCCATGGACAGGCAAAAAAAAAAAAAAGAAAAGAAAAGAAAAAAACAGCAAGGCTCCACACAGGCACGGTACAAGCGTAAGGTCATTCACACCTCCACCCACACAAATACACACACATCCAAACACTGACGTGCACGCCCTTATCTCTGCACTCACACGCAGAAGCTATAGGCACACAACATTACTCTGTTAATGGTAGCTTTCCTGGACATTTCTGCAAGCTAGTGACATTTCTCTGAACTAATCCAGCATTTACTGTGAGCTAATCCTGCGATGTAAAACCCTAATAACACCCAATCCCATTTCCACTGAATCTATCCACTTTAACCCTGAAAGCAAACTGGCCAAATAAAATCTAACGAACAATACCCAAATCTGAAATCCTCAACTTTAACTGTTCACTTAAAGTTGACTGGAAATATTGCAG
This sequence comes from Atherinosoma microstoma, assembly GCA_037177055.1. NCBI lineage: Eukaryota > Metazoa > Chordata > Actinopteri > Atheriniformes > Atherinidae > Atherinosoma > Atherinosoma microstoma. The sequence continues at coordinate 11,416,919 of JBBBVU010000009.1, read as the reverse complement.
CCTAAACAGAGGAAGTTTCCATGAAACAAAACTCGGATCTGACAGTGGTGGTATTTGAATTAGATTTATTCAAGTCAGCAGAATTCTAATCTAAACGAAACCACAGCTGTAATTACAAATCAGATGCTCTGCTTCATAGATTAGAATAAAAAAGGCTGAACACAGTTTTTCATTTTAATCACCAGTGTCTGACTACATGTGGAACAGTACTAATAATTCTTTAATTAACATGTTGACTGGGAGTAGCGGAGGCCACCATAACTCCCCTCCCTCCCCTTAGGCTTATGTGCCTTCCCAGAGACAAAGATTAAGAGACAATCACAGTTAAATTATATACCTTTTTTTAAAGGGTGGACACTTTACTATAAACCATGCAATTAAAATACTTAAAGTCCACTCTAAGATAGATGAAGTAAAATTTCTAAGCAGGTAATATTTGTCACTGTCCATATATGAGCATATTCATAGATGAAATTTTGATTTAATGTGTCAAATCTACATTTTTATCACATAAATTTTCCATGTTTGCAAATTTACTAACAGAAATCTTATCAGTGAGAGTCTCATGTGCGAGATACATGAGCAGAACAATTATCGTGCCATGGTAAATACAAAAACTAGGTAGAACGTAGGAGTGTTGTGTAAGATAAAGGAAACTGACACACAGCTTTAACTAGATCCCATTCAGAGTATTACACAGCAAAGGTAAGCTATAATTACTGGTTTGTATTAAGCCCCCCTGGTTTCATTGTTGTTTTCAGGGTTAGCTCTGCAACAGCACCGTAGCACTGCATTTCACTCCCCTCTCCTGCTCCCTCTATAGATAGGAGCAGAGAGCAGCTGGTGAAAAGAGATAAAGTCATGTTCTGAGTGCTTTCCCTTTCCAATCTACCTTGCACTGCTCACCCAAGTGCTGGAAGCACAATGATAGAAGTGTGAGAGGCAGAAAGTAGATTAAAGAAATCAAAGGCTCTCCTGACTTTTACAGTCCACGTGAATAGAACACGAGGGACTGGTGAGGTTCACAACCTCCGTGATTTCACTTGCTGAATCATGTATGCACCATTTGATTTTAGTTAGCCAGGTACACTGTTTTATTAGTGGTAGAAGTATGCATGAATCACCCTCTTTCCTTCAGCTGAAACACTGATGAGGTTTAGAAAGATATAATGTGAGCACAACTGTGAGGCAAACATTAACCATCCCCCATGTCTTAATGAAATTAGCTTTTGCCTCACTAGAGACGTGGCCGATAGCAAAGAGAGGTGACAAAGAAGATCATCTTCAAAGGTTACTTCCCTCTTTTTTGTTCTTATTGCCTTTTCCCTCATAACCAGAACAAGTTCATGTATGTCCCGAGGTCATGATCAAACCATTTAAATCACATCAATAAAACATTTTTAGATAATTTCAGTACAGGAACGGAAAATTGAAAATGACATCATTTCTCAATAATTGTTTTGGCATTTTTAATATTTTATAATTAGAAGCCATAAGAGATTTGTCATCTGATCTAATGCCTTATTATTACACGGTAGGGGTGTAACAGTACACCAAAGTCACGGTTAGGTATTGGTTTCTAAGATCACAGTTCGGTTCTTTGTCGGTACAGTAGGGAAACAAAATGCAGAAACTACTTATCTTTGGTGTAAACAGGAACACGTTTAATGACATTTAAAATGAAACTGAAAACAAAAAAGAAAAATGCTTGCAGTAAATTCTACAATAAAAAAATTATTGTACAAAAATATGGTATAACTAGAGATATGCCCCATCTATTTTAACAGGGGAAAAAATTGTGTCAGAATATCTGCACATAATATGAGGGGGAGATGTTTCAAGAGAATAAAGATAATTCACTTAAACTTGTACAAATATCAATATAATCCACAGTTTTCTTTTAAAAGTAAAACTTAAAGATAAATTTACATATGATTTTTTGTGGCTATGAGGTGTTTGGTTAAACAATTGTTTTAATGAGCAGTTTTCAGTGAGAGCGCTGTGGAGGGGGCGGGGCTACGGGGAGAACGGATCTCCAACGCAGCTCGACACAAATCCGGCAGACTGCCATCGTCTCATCCACTGGGAAGTTGAAGTTGTCCCAGACAGGAGATTTTAATGACGGAAGAGGGGCTTCTAGCTCTGGTTTCTCCTCAAAAACTGTTGCGACTAGCCATAACGTCCGCTAGCCAGAGGCTATAGTACAACACATTTACCTTTCCGTGTGGGAACTTGGTACGTCTCCGTTCTGTACCGAAAAATCTGAATATGGATACATGTACCTTTACACCCTTATTAAATGGATAGATGTCTGCTCTCCGGAACATGTAATGATATTGTTCTAACAGCAGCCAAAATGTGTAGATGAATCACAAAAAACCTGCATGACGCTAATTATAGGCTATTCAAATGGCACAGACAACTACATCAGCATATATTGCATCTTCTTTTTAAAAAAAAGGCTCCAAATCAAAGCAATGTTATAAAATATATGCACATGAGGCTAAAAAATGACTTATCAAACATCTGGACAAAAAGCTGCCATGTTTGGACCCAATGAGGACTCTAAATGACCCAGTGGGAGAGTTCCCAAATATAGCCTGCTGTTAATTAGGGGGCTTCCAATCTCTGCAGTCCTCATTTCACACATTTAAATCCTGAGGTATTATTGAAGTGATCAATCTTTTTTTTCTGGGTCCACTGGTTTATGCAGTCACCTGCTGGCCAGTTGGCAGCTGTCCTGGACTGAGGGACAGGGACTCAGTAGTTTGTCAGAGCAGCTCTTCTGCAGCCATGGCAAGAGGTTAATGAAGCAGACACTGGTAAACATGCAGGTCAGTGATGATATAAATCTGCACCTCGATATTGCAAAATAGTATAACCGCTGCTCGCATGCGCACATATATCCAGTGTCAGAAATGTGCACATTTGGCAAAAAGAGCCAACATGTGGCAAATGGGTGGCTTAATTTATCTTCAGTAGCCTTTGCTGTAGTGCCAGAATGAAGTGTTGCTATGGCAACACCGTTACAATTAAGGGAAATAGTTAAACTCCCCAATCATTCAAATAAATCAATGTTTTATCCTGTAGCATTGCCAAGAGAGTATAATGGCTTGTGTCATTTTAGTTTAAAAAGACCATTTAACCAGCAAAATTAAAAATGGAAAATCCACATACATGAATCAGATGTCTGAGACTGAGTGGCAACACAGATGGGGATGGAGTAACTTTGCTGCAAAAGATATAGTGCACTTAAAAGAAGACACAACAAATAACCATTACTATTTTGAAGGGACTGGATGTTTTCTTCCACAAACCAAGCATAAGCTTACCAACCTACTCTATTTGCTTTATTGATGCACATTTTATAAGTTAATATATAGTCAAAATAACCTAAAATATCTAATTACTCTAATTTGTATAACTGAGAGTTCAAAGAATGATGTGCTGTTTCATTTCAGGCACAGAGAGGCACCTTATAAATGACAAGCGCATTGCTTTTTCAGTGAAAATATCTGCATCTGTGTACATTTCTAATACATCTGTTCCAACCTATCACAGTGTATACTTGCAACTTGTACCAGCAGCCTGAATGTGATGAACATTTTCAATGAATGTTTGTTTCTTTTGTCCCCATGGATGACAGTCCCCCATTTCTTTCTCTAACCAGCTGTTTGTGTTAATTGCTTCTCCACTTGCTTCTGTCAATCTAACATGGCACCACTCTAACTGCTTATGAATTGATGACAATAACGGTAATCAGCCAAGACAATGGAGTGAGATTACAGGCTGAAAAGGTCAATTTCTTGCCTATAACAGAAGTATACAGAGGAATGAGGAAGGGTTATGTCCCTTAAAATAGACAGGATTTTCATTATATTAAACAAACACAACAGCTGTAAAATTATTCCTAAATGGGGAGCATAGCTTGCACTTAGACCATCTGGTATGGTAGGGCACATTAAAATGAAGACAGAATTGGGCGACTGAAACTGATGAGTGCACGTGGAAGACAGGGTTTCTCCATTTGTCAGAGCTGCTGTCTGGGATGGAGATGGAGATATTGAACACAACTTGAATAGGACTAATAGGAGCTTTCACAGTTGCCATTTTGAGAAAGATGCTGTCGTTTCAGAAAGGTGCTGTCTCTCTCTGCCTCCCCCTACACAGTGTCTCTGTTACAGGTACTGCCAAAAGAGAAAAACATCAACCACACATCATCGAAATATCAGCTATGAACTGACATAGATGCACTGCTGTCCTATTGACTGAGAAGATAAACAAAGGAGGGGCTCAGATTTGTTCTGATACAGAAGCTGAATCTAAAAAAGCAGGAGTGCATTGTATGGCATGTAAACAAATAGTCCTTTAAAGTATCACTCCCCAGACTGCTGTTTGACCTCTCTTGCATTTCAAAAACCATAATGCCAGTCTAAAAAACAAAGAAATCTAAAGCTGACTTTGCCTCACAGCCAGCCGTCTAAGTCTGCTACACCACAAATAAATGTTGCATACGGTCCCCGTGCTATGGTGCAGTCTGTTTTTCCACCCTGCCAGGCAGACACAAAGAAGCAGAAGATTGGGTTTGGCCCATCAAGGACATAATGGTGCTGTTGGAGGAATATTAGATCTCAGCTACAGCTGGGGTACAACGAGCATGTGGCTCCTCCGTTGGGACTAACTTCTAGCACCTAATGCAATCAACCCAACAAATCCCACATTCGTTTATGTTTGTGTGCAGCAAGTATCCACGCACACATGCAACAACAGGCTTCCTCTCAGCAAGCCTTACCCTGAGTCAAATCACCATCGCTTAAATCTGATTTGGGTCCAGAGTGTTATGACTGCAATTTCATTCATTAAAACAGTCAGACATCCAGTCCTGCTCAGAGCCACTGGGTCACACAGCATTTAGCAGCTGAAGGACGGTCCAGGGGAGAGAGGAAGAGGAGGGGGGTTGTTGGAGCTGTTGAGGGTGAAATTTAGAAAATGTTAACTGGCAATCTGTTTAATGACAGCTTTAATGGTGACTCACATAGCTGCAGGGCCACAAGTGCAAACAATTTGCTCATTCTGTTGGAAAAAAAAAGATAAAACAGGAATGCATCTGTCAATGTTTACACGTGATCTAAACGCTGGACCCACACACACATCTTTCTTCACGCTATTACCAAGTGTGCTCATCATGCTATGAGAAAGTCAGGAAGCCTGGACAATTTGCACTGTTCCAGTGACTGCTGTATAAATGTTGATCTGTCACCTGTATCATTTAATGTCAGTAACCACTAAGCTCAAGGAATCAAAAAGGGCTTAAATGTCCTAATACAAAGAATTGTTTTCACTGTAAATAAAACAAAATGAACCAGTCGCTTTATAATCGTTGAAAAGCACACAACCTTCCTGGAAAATTGACAGCATTTCACATGCATGCAATCCCATGTGCCAGAATGCCCATCTGTTGTTGTAAATTATGAATGAGCCATTAATTTTTTATCCACATTAAATGTCTTCCATTTATTTTAATTATGACATTGGGGTATCTCATCCTCAGAATTTGTTTTGTTTGTCTAAAAAAAAGAAAAGAAAAAGGAAATTGCAAAATCTTGTACAAAACCTTTGTGAGGCAAAAAGGGTGTGCAGAGTTGAGCGCAGGAATTCAGATCCACTGCAGCTCCTGCTTATTTTGTACATAAATGCTGCCACCTGGTGATATATCAAAGGCATCCCACGTGCAAGCAGTAAAGCTGCTCTGTAAATCCCTTTCATACACATCATACAAAGATCTGATCTCGGCTCCAATGCCATTAACATCATATGCAACATTCCCGTTTTAATTGGAATGCTGACCAGCTGCATACAGACTGGAACAGTCACAGCAATAAAGACCAGTGCTGAATTAAACACGCGCACATGCATCATTCACATTTGCTTGCACATCAATCAAAATGGCTGCTTTGGGAGGTAGGGTTAATGGTATTATTTGTCATGCCAACCAAGGACGTGAGCATGCGTGCCCGTTGGATGTGATGTCTTTATTAGCAGACATGACAGCAGCCAACTCAACAGTGTCTCCTCCATGTGGAGCAATGCCAACCTGGTTAAACCCTCAGGGTTGTTTAAATAACACACACATATAAACACACACACAAATCAACAGATTGAGGCAAATCATTAGGAGTAAAAGCAAAATGGGCAAAAACAATTATCGCAACAAATGACTTCACACGTTTTGAAATGACAGAGGATATGATTGGGTTTCATAACACTTGTGGTTCAGGAGGAGCAATTTCTGTATTAGTCATTAAGGCTTTTATTTAGCCAACGTGATAGAGCCCTATATATGTGTGGGGAAAAATGAAAATCATTTAGAAAAGGGGTGCAGTTTATGACAAGTAACGTGCACCCTGCCGGTATGTTTTCTCTGTGATGCCACAGCTCATCAGCGTACACCAGGTTTTTCAGCAGGATGTTAATTATGTGAACACTCATCAACATGATCAAAATCCTGAAAAGGACTGTTATAAATGTGTTATAAAATCACAGTAAGGAAATACAGTAGAGAAACAGAAGAATGTGTAGAAACATGAATGCTGTAATTGAGCTTCCTGAGATGAGAGAAAGATTGCACTCCACTTATTTACTACCCAGAGGGTTTATTTAATCAAGACTGTGGACATCAATTTGATTTTCAATGGAAAACCAAAACAGGAGCCAGGCTTATAGGAATCTGTTTAAGGAGAATTAACACACAATTTATCATTGTTTTTATTGCTAAAATGTCAAATAATACTTTTTTTTAACATCCTTGTAAACAGTGCATTACCATAGAAATGGCCCCTTCTGCACATGTGAGCACACAAAGTGGGGGATGGAAATGTTAATCCTGTTAGTTTCTGTACACCTCCGTGCAGCTCCTACCACCAACTCCTATCTTAGGAGGAAAGGGACAATAATAACCCAGAGACACTCAGGGATGCTCACTGCTGCAGGCTCACAGTCGGGTTGTGAAGCTTATATCTAATTCTTTTTTGTTAATATGCAACTCTGTATTTTTACCTTCCTCTTCTTTATGGTAGAGTCGTGCAGTACAATGGATACTGCTGATTGCCAGATGCCTGACTCAGAGAAAAACCAAAACGCATACTGTAATGCAGAATTTCATATCGCTTCCAGGAAGGAAATTTACTTACACTGAAACACCTTTTTATTTTACAACATAGCCCCTCAAGAAGGTTAATGCTGTTGTAGCTTTTCTTGTAGTTCCCATCTGAGAAAGTTAGAAAGCAGCATCAGAAGCCATTAACATAAAAAATGAAACTATGGAGCAGTGCTAATATACAGAACCTGTGATTTCTACCATGGAGACTAATATCTAAGTGTAACGAAAATCTTAATTAGTCAATCACTGATATCACTGATCTAAAAAATAATGTGACCAAAGTATTTGACAATTCCAGAGCAATAAAAGTTGTCATGCAGGAAAACGTGGGATATTTATGGCTGATTGTTTTTTGTGTTAATCTGGTTTTGATGCTAAGGGTTTGTATCACGTCACACGTGGAAACAGCATTTAAACAAAGAATAAAACATAACTCTTCTATTTTTTTCTTTTATTTATTTCCTAAATCTGTTATTTATATCTCATGTTCCTTTTTTTTTCAGGCAGTAAATGTATTTTTTTACAAGCATGGCTAGTAATGTTATTTATATCAGCATGAACATTTGCTCTTAGATGGATTGCTAAACCAAAGCCATTAGTTGATAATATGCTGTCTGTTTCTCGCTGTTACTCATCTCTAAATTGCATTAATGTGGCACGCTCATCGGGGAGACTGTTTGTCTTCCTGTCTGCAAATGTTTGTGTGTGTTTGGACATTGTTCAGTCTTCTTTGCTCTCCCTTGGGAAGAGCTGTGTTAAAATGTCTTTCTTGTCAGTTAAATGAAAGCATATAAGCATGAGGCCATGACTGAGCAGCTTTCCAGACTCACTGTTTTTATTATTTACACCTATTATTCACCTACTGTAGACCTTCAGGGCACATCGTAGCATAGGCATGATGGGATACACTGCTAAATAATAGGAGTGCATATCAAAACCTATTAAGTAGAGCAAAATGTTTGTCTATGGTCTAGGTTTTAAAATGTATACCGTCAGCTAAACCTTTATCCGCTCATCATTACAGCTTAAGATGAATGAATGAGATCTTTGTGTTCATTTCTACACAAACTGTGTGAAGCATTAGGCAGTGCTCCCATCTCCCTGCACGACTGCTGTGTGGCAGAGTGAAGACATATGGCTGTTTGTGTCCTCCTACCCCACCCTGTGGTCTGTCTCTGACATGCTCTCACTGTCTTGGCAGAGAGGAAGGCAGACAGAGAAGGAAGGGAAGCAGAGAAAAAAGGTGAAAATGGGCCAACCCCGATCGCATCAGTGAAACATAGTTGTGACCTCTGTCCACTTTGTAATTTATAAGGCACAAGGAAGTGAATATTTTATTGTAATGCATCTAGGTTAACATGGCAGCGTGGGGTCTAGAGCATTAAGGGAGCAAAAATTCACTTAGTTTATTTTGCTGGGTCATAATCAATCAGAGCATACAGTGGGTGGGACAGCTTTGGAAAGGGCTCTGTTCTCATTACACAGACAAACCATACATTACATATTATAAATTACACACCAACCTTGGATTTCATTCCACCTACTATCATTTTCTGAGCAAAGATGGAGTTTATAGCAAATATTTGGTTTAATGTAAAAATGTGGGAAATGGTAACAACTTTGGGGGGGGGGGGGGGGGTCTCCATAGAAAGCAGCCTGAAATGCAGAGTCTTCTTTTTTCCCTTTCAAATTCTT
>JBBBVU010000009.1:11394892-11405097 GCA_037177055.1 Atherinosoma microstoma | reverse complement strand
CACTTTTTTGGATATCAGCAGCGACCTGGAGATCAACCCTGTCAGAACCGGGGTCCGGTAAGGGCAGTTCCCTCAACCGACCTTGTTTCGGAAGATTCACCCCCCCCCCCCCCCCCCCTTCCTCTCACCCTACACCCCGCATTCCCCAACCATCTGCTCGCATCTCAGTGGTAGGTTCTCCAGTTGCCCACACTTTCACCCAAATTTCTCCTGTAATGATAATACCCCCAATAACAGTCCTAATCCCAACATGCAGCACTGCTCAATTACAGCCTTTCGGAGGATGGATTAGAAGCAAGATGGCAGGAGGTGGGGAGTAGGAGGATGGTGGAATGAGTTGAGCTGAAGGGTGAGGAGGGAAGAGAAGGGAGGAAAAGGATAAGGGGGGACGAGAGACTGCTTTTTACTGCCATGAAAGGCTGCAGATGAAGAGACAGGCACAGCAGCAGTGGGTAAATCCCAAATAGCCTGTCACCAGCCGACAGCGCACTGGAGCGTGTAGAGCACAGAGCAGCACAGCAGACTGGCAGACTGGGTTGAGCCAGGCTAAGGAAGAGGGAGGAGGTTGTCTGGTGGGGCTGTAAGAGATGTTAAGGGTTGGCCAATTTGACTCTAGCATACAGACAGGAAATAGGAGAAAAATACATCGGGTGATGGAGACATGGGACAGAGGTGGCTCAGGTCATGATTTCAAGCTTGGCTCATAAACATTTCTCTGATTGTGGGAGAGGGACTGAGGAAGGGGAAGTACAGCTGAAAACTGAAAGGGAGAGAATGAGAACAAGTATGGAAAAGGACGTCACAGAGACAGAAATCAGGGAAAGTTAAGCTCAGAAATGAGGCATACGGCTTAAGTCTTCAAACTAGCTTTTACAGAATCCAGGCCCAAATAAACACTCCTCTTCCTCATCCCTTTAGTTGTGGATGTTGATGAGGGTGCTGGCAGTCACATGAGCCATAATCAACTATCCATCACAGCAGCAGCCATCTCACATAGTAACACTTCCGGCAATGCAAAGGATCCTGCAGCCAAGTGACAAATCTGCATTTGCAAAACAGATTATGTTTACGCACATGTCAATGTTAACAGTCTTTCTGTAGTCACAACACGTCAGCAAACTTTCAAAAGGTAAACATCTTTTGGATATCAAACTAGTAATCATCTTGTTCTATTGGACTTAAACAGTGTCACAATGAGATATTACAAAACCCCTGATAGGGAGAAAGATGATTGTGACACTGTTTGTTGTTTAAAGAAAAATATTCTTCAATTAAAAATGATCTGATTTGATATAGTTTGTTGTTTGAATCCTTTTATTTTTTCTCCTCAACTGACACTTCTGAGTACTTTGACTTCTGTATATGACATGTTAGTTAAAACATCCTCTATTCACCATGAGAAAAACAATAATTAACAACACTTATCCATAAAGATTTTCTTTTGTTTCTGTAGACAGTTCAAAAGCTGAACTTGTCATTTGTGTCTGTTAAACTGAATTTTTCAGGGAACATTAAAAGTCACACTTCTCCTCCAGCAACTTCCTATAATCCTGACAAGATATGACCAGGAGAACATTCACAGCCAGTCGACAATAACCCAAGACACCTCAGTTTGTTCTCTCTCCTCTTGGACAAAGAGCACCTGCTTCAAACCAAGTTTTGGAGCAAGCAGACACACAGAGGCCAGGAGCTGTCTTTTCAAATGACAAGAGCAACATAACAGGCTAGATTTTACTGCTAGCGCTACAAGGACATCAAAGAAGCTGCTGGCAGCAACAGAATGCTGCACATTCAAGACTTAATTCCATCACCGGCTCACCGGTGACTGCTTTCTTGGACACACACATCTGACCATGACATAGTAACAAGCCAAGTCCAACCTAAGCTGCCACTAGAAAGAAACAGAGATCATTCAGTCAATAATATGACACTGCGACAGATGACATGTAAATTACCTCTGACAGGTAAAACATGTTGAGTTCTTTTTAAATTGTGCTTATGTTTCAAAAAATCCACAGTATCCTCGTGACTTTGGGGAGGCCATCTGCTATCATGTGTCAGAACTCATCCAAGGTAAAAGAAGAGGTAAGAATAGATCAAACAGACACTGAATGAAATGTTGCCCATACAGAGAAAGAGTCTTTTTCTGTCTGACATCCTCCAGAGGGAGCCTTCATGTTCTCTTGTCAAGTTCTGTTCCACTGATTCTCCCTTTCGGATTGTTTCTGCATGGCCCTAATGTCATGCCCAAAGTACACATGCAGGCAGACCCTGGTCAACAAAACCGTGGCTACCAAAGCATGAAGTGAAAAAAGAAAACAACTTCTCCCTGTCCACCTCACTCCCCCTGACAGACTATTAAAATAGCATAGAACCTGGTAAAGCTGATACTGGTGGCTTGATCGGCTACCAGGGATGGCCAGTGGACCAGAGAGGTTGAGGAAAGGGAATGTAAACTAACTGAGGTACATCTGTACAACACTCCAACAGCAAATGGCAAAACAACTTATAGATCAACTGGTAACATGAACAAACACACTGACTGGACAGTAAGCTTATGTACTGATGCTTGTGCATTCAGAGATTTTTTTTGTGTCATAATTACAAACAATACAGACAGAATTTTCTGTACGTGCAGTTATTTATTCTTCGGTCTCCAAAGATTGTTAAAGAAACGATTGATAGGTTTATAACAGTGAAAAAGAGGACAAAAAGGACATCCTTCCTTTGGTGCTTTTCAGTTCAGTTATAAATCAATCAGCTACTTAGATTAAAACCATCTGCCTGATATTGTGTAGCTTTGATTGGACTTGGGTCTGTACAGTGTGTGTGGTCAATGCCTTAGGCTCTTTATTGTGTTCCTAGAGCAGATATTACTGTGTGCCAGAATGTATTATCCTGCTGGGCTACACTGCTGCTTTCATAGAGTTTATTTTACATGGAGATATGTGTTTGGTCTGCAACACAGTTCTGGGGTATCATACTCAAAAGTAACATTTAAAGAATGCCAGGATCAAGAGGGGTCCTAGAAAAACATCACATTTCTTGGGACAATCTAATTCATTCACCTTACCTACTTTTTTTCCTTCTATTCTTCTTTCTTTCTCTCTTACTTGTCCTGTCCAGCATCATAGCAAGCAGAATGATGGTCTGGCTGCTGTTTTGTGCCAAACAAATTTGCATTGCCAAGGGGAACTTTATGGATATAAGGCTCCTCTAGATAAACAGATTTTTCCCCTTATTTTATCTATTTATATAGAATAATTGTTTATTACTGAATTTACATCATATATCTGGACCTTTGTCAGGGGTTTTTAACGTCGATATATATATATATATATGGAAAAATAAACAAACTGAATCATCTTTTGCTGACATGGAAAAGTGAATGCATTCTACAGGGTTACTATGAAAATGGGTTCAAATCAGTCATTAAGGGAAAAAAAAAACTTTCTAAAGACTATTTGGCTTGATATTTTAAATCAAGCAACATAACAATCACTGTCACCAGTGGGAATCTTTTATAGGGAGCAGCTGCAGGTATTTCTAGTAGCTAGAGAAGCATAGTTCGTTGCTCAGAATAAGATGAGAACATTTTGACATTTGCCATGTGTATGAGTGTGTCATATCAATGGAAAAAAAATTGTTTGTGGTCTGTTGCTGACCTCAGCTGGTCCCACAGTGGGAGGAATACTTTTTGGATCTTCTCAACCCAACTGATAAGCATTCTGAACTGAAAGGAGAAGCCAAGGGGTTTGGCTGAGACTAGCTTATCACTGTAGCTGAGGGAGCTGAAGTAATTAACTCAGCAGTGGCAGGGCCCCAGGAGTGAATCAGATCTGTCTTGGGTTCCTTAAAGAAGCACAAAGCTAAATCATTTCACAGCAAAGTTTGCCTTTGTGCACTACCTGACGACCAAAACAAAGTGTGTCATTAGCCACGCCTCCTTATACCTTTTTCTCCCCACCTTGTCTATAACCGAATGTGCAAAATGCAAACACACTGAGCAAAACAATAAGAAGAGAAGAGGAGCTTGCTCCAAGTCAAATGGTAGCCCCTTTAGCTCTTGCAGTGCTCTCCACTTTGAAAATACAAGGTCAATTTTAATCCGAGTTATGTCCCCTTTTTTTCCCCGGCAACTTCTTCTCCAACGGCAGTTTTTTTTTTTAAAGTACGATCGGATCCCTGGTCGTCTTCGGGTAAACGTTTCGTTCTGCTCACCGCCATTTCGCTTTGAAAATACACGCTGCCATTGCTCATTGGCTGTCGCCTTTTATAGGGAAGGAGGACTGAGGGCTCCAAGAGGAAGGAGGAGATGATTCACATGAACGTACATGAATACGTGGCCAAACCAACCGGTAAACACAAGGCAGGAGATCAACACAAAAATGGTGTGTGTCATGCTATACTCCAGATGAAAATACACCTCTACTTCTTCACATATCCATTTTTAATTCCTTCAATCTAGAAATGATGAATTTCAGCTTTTTGCCCCATCGAGGCCTTATATGTTGTTGAGCCGCCTTGGTTGACATGCCTGTGCAAATTTGTGTGGAGGTCAGGAACAGTGTCTCTAGACTGAAAGACCAGGGTGATGGTCTACAGACAGAGGTACTATAAGGCGTGCTCCAGCTGTAGGACATCGCACATCTAAGCCTTTTTGGGAATGTCACTTCTGAAAAAGTAGGATGGGTCAGATTGGATATTCTGGCACCATTCCCAGCTTTTGCCTGTGGAAACACAAAAAGAAGCGTACCAACCAGGACCCATTGGTGGAAATGTAGTTTCAGTCCGACTTGTTCCTCTGCTAGGGTTGCCCTTTGTTACTGATTCTGTTTTTTTTGCCACTGATTGATAAACTTTATGGACATACTTTCTAGAAGCAACCAATGACTGGGAGGTTATCAGTTCATCAGGCTGAGATTACATCATTGCTTTTTGAGGATTATTTAGTCCCATAAACTTTATCAAGTGGAGACCTCCAGCAGACACTGGGACTGTTTGCGGTCAGGTTGTAGAAAGCCATGGTGCTCAGATGGAAAAAGGTGGATTGCCCACTGTGAGGTGAGAGTGAGTCACAGCCTTGAGTGGAGGAGTTTAAGTATATCAGGGACTTGTTCACACTGTCATGGGGAAGAGATAGCTGAGACAAAAGCTAAAATTATTGAATTACCAGTCAATCCGTTTTCCTCACATGGCCACAAAAGGTTGAGGAGACATTTGAACGACAGATAAACTATTAATTTCACGTAGAGATTTTGAGCCAGTTCTCTTGGAAAACTGATTCATCTCACTATTTACAGTCCTGTTAAATAAATAATTTGTAAATTCCCCCCACCACCACCACCTTTTAACGGTGAGGGGGGTTAGGGGCACATTCAACTAAAGACAGTGATGTGGATTGGCTTTCAATGTAGTGAGTCCCAGGGACCCACAGGTGGCGAATTAAGTGGGTCCCTGGGAAATTCAATGGGACATCAATTAAAAATATGTATTTCTCTCTATTTCTTATATTCTTCTATTTCTTAAATTGTAGTGTTAAACTCTTTTGATGGTGGACATTTTCAACTATATGTATGAAATTAAACAAATAAAATTCCAAATCCGAAAAGTTTAGTACAAAACAACTGTCACAGTGGGTCCACTCCTTTACCATCAACCGGGCCATGACCTGGGATAAGTGATGACGAGCAGGGCAGGAGGACTTAACAATAAAGTCCCAGTTTCTTACACATTTCTTTCAGATTGTAGTCTGCAAAGTGCAACAGTGTCCATTGGAGGTCTCTTAAGAAATAAGTTGGATTGGAATATAACTCCGGCGCCTGGAACAGCTGAAAAGAACCATAAAATTAGCAGAAGTTGTTTTAGGAATCATTAAGGCAAAGTTATTTATTGAACTTAAATAAAGGCCACACATCAACATTATTTATCAAGTTGGAACATTTTCTAAGTTTATCTGCTCTGATTTATTGTGCCACCCAGGTGGTTTAAAGGGGCATTTCAAAGTATTCAAGCACCATTCAAAGTTTTTTTCATCACCACCACTGCAGTATGTTTTATTCAGTTCATTACAGCACGTCCCCTAAACGTTAAAACATCAACACAAATGAGCTCATCATTGAGGAGTAGAAATGCGAATTTACTTACTGTGAAGTTCGTATCTTTAATTGTTGAAATGAAATCTGCAGTGACTGCCTAGTTGTTTTGGTAGCGGCTAAACTAGCATGTTGCAATACCGTGTATACATGGATCATGTTTGCGCGTCATTTGGATGTGCAGAGGGTGACACAGCAATTGTCTGGTCTGCTGACAACAAAGTTTCTTTTTCTGGTTACTGTGATTTGAAACATGAGTCGTTGTTCACAATGTATTGTTTTTTATGGGAAAAATGAGGTACACATCGATAGTGAGTTTTTTGTGTCCATTCAGATTTTAATGCATCAGAGACACAGGACGCGTACCTGGCAACATCAATGAAAGACATGATGTCATCAGTCCCATCAGTTTACGCTTTCCCAGCAAAATATTTGCAGTTTTAGCACGAGAACCAGACTAATGACGTGAATTAGCGTATCTATGTAAAAGACCGAAGAAATGGGGATTCTAATATTTACTTCCTCAGCCAACGCTGCCAAGACTAGCTTTGTCCTCTGCTGAGCTAAGAGTGGAAGGAGGGACAGTGTCATCTTGACAGCAGAAGAGACCCAAGCTGGTCAATTATGTCAACTGTCTGACTTATTTTCAGTGTGTGAACATCATCACAATTACCAGAGAGACCAACAAGAACCTGAAGAATGGCTCAGAGATGTAACTGAGTCGTGACAGTGTTATTCCTAAAATTCGTACCTCCTACAGACTGAGATCTACAGCTTAGCAGGAGAGGCCCAGAGGGACATCAGTAAAGGTTTGTGAGAACATCAATCTCCCAATACTGTCAGAGCAACAAGCTTTCCAACAAGGACAAGTCACATATTCACTGACAGCTGAATTATGAAGGACAGACAGATGGATGTGTTGTCAGAGATGAAGGGTAAATTATGCAGCTTGTGTCATTTAATAATTACCTGTGTAGACGTGTATGTACAAAAGCAAGCTTCTGATAGCCTGCATCAAAAAGCTGATGAATTATAAAATATACAGTTCTTTCTGATGAGGCAGAAAACCAGTTGGAGACACAAGAAAAGAAGCAGCCTTTTCAAAACTGCAAGATTACCAATAATTCAATACGGTGGTGAATGGGCCATGATAGTATGTTTGTATGAAAGTGTGAGATCAGAGGGCAGTGCAGGTTTCAGTGCAGCAGAAAACAGACTGCTGCTCCTTCACAAGTGGTGGCAAGGCTCATTACTGGAGGGGATCTATGAGTCCAAACACTCAGAAGGGCTCTCCACAGGAGAAATCTGCTTCAGTTAAATTAAAAAGGTTATAAATACCACTTATCTAGCTACCATCGCTTAGAGATATATAGAGCACATTTTTCCCAACTAAATATTCTTCTCTACAGCAAAACATTTATTTGTTTCTTACTTTAAAGCAAATTTCTATGTGAAGAATTAGATTGGCAGTTATTTCCTGAGAAACACATAATGACATGTTTAGGACCTGGAAATGCTAAAGCTGCTAATATTCTGGGTCTCAAGTAAATACTCGAGACTTTGTCTTTTGACACCTCTGCAGTTCACCACTGGAGCAGACATGAATGCTGGTAAACATTTGCATCAGAAAAGCTGTAGCAAATAAATATCTGGCATTTTTTTGTTGATTAACATGAAACTATTCTGTAAAGTATACTGTACATATATTTTGATATCAACTTTGCAGTCTGGTCACAATACATACTCCCACCAACAACTTTAATGTAACTGGGGTTATTCCAATTCATCTGCCACTGGTCAATATAAAGTAATGTTTGTTGGAGATTGACCAGTGGACTATACAGGACAAAGTAATATCTGAAAAGCTGAACTGATTTGTAATGAGAGAACAGGAAAGAAGACTGAAGAAGAGAAAAGTAGAGGAAGAGAAAAGTCTCCATCTCCCTTCTGACAACAATATAATTTTATCATTAATGTTATATCATTTTATGCCATCTAAACTATATCCTGGTCACTTTACATACCTGTGAGTAAAGCATACCCATACAAAACCTTATTCACAATTTATTATGTCAGCACAGCAATGACAGCAAACAAAAACTTACCTGGTGTTTAATAACAGTTTAGTTTCTGATAAGCTCATGAAAGTTTTTGAACTATCTAGTGGGCCATGTGAAATTATGTGTTTTACATTTCCAGCAGCCACAGTTTCGGAGAACAAACTCAACAATCAGACTGTTAGCAACATCCAGAATAAATAATAGCCAAAATGACTTTAAAAACAAAGCAGTAGGACAGAAAATAGGCTGTCATTTTGCATTGTACCATATGCTTTTTTCATAGCCATGGTTACGTTGCTTAACTGCTCTATGCAGCTGTGAATCAATACAATAATGACATGTAAAACAGCAAATGTCAAGAATGGTAAACACATCCTACATTTACTCAAACATTTATTTTATTTAGACAATAACATTAAAATGGAGACTATAATGAAATAACAGCTTGAAAATGTATGGGGAGTCCATCAGAAAGGGCTATTCAGCTTCATCCCTTTTGTTAACATGACAGGCTGACTGCATATCTGTGGATGGAGCATTAGTCCTGGGAAAGTGAACATGATTCATCATTCTAACCCTATTGTAGATACTGCAGCAGAAATGTTAGAAATCTTAAAGACAAAAAGATACCATATTGGTGTTTCACATCATTACATGATAACATAACAGCACACATTAACATGCTCCCACACACACACATCTGTGCCTAAATTTTCATCACATACAGGCATCCAAGCTCACCACAAACATGGCTCAGTACAAGCTGTACCTCCAACTTTGCCAACATTGTTGACATCCTCTGTTCCTGAATACTTGGCTGAGCTTTCAGAGGTCTTTCTACATTATTGAATACCTTGGATTTTAAATGACATGCTAGAGCATTTGACATGCTTCTGTGTTCCCCTGGTTATCTAACTGCGCTCAATACACAGTTTAGATCTTCAATTATCCATCTATCATAAGCCCATTTGTAATGTAACCATGAACCAACTCCAAAGCATGTACAAAAGCTCTAGATTTGTGCAAACTAAGTGCATTGCACACATTTATTAATCTATTCTGGGAATCACAGGAAAAGTTCAAGTACTGGTCAAGTGGTCAAGTGAATATCACCTGTACATGGATCAATTTGCACATATTCATGTTGGTGCTTAGGTGTGTTCATGTGAACTTTTGTGTTTATGCGCACACTTTGCAATGCAGGGCTAAATTGAAACAAATGATGCATGCACTCTGCTCCACCCTGCCAACAAGTCAGTGAGAATCCAGTAACTGGGTCAGCAACATAAAGATTCTTAAACACGAGCTGTATCCTCCATGTTGCCTCCGCAGACAAGATGTAGAGTGACACTAGAGATACAACTTTGAAATATGGATGCATTGGGACACAGTTCATAATCCCAGTTCCAAGAAATGACGTGATGTGTGCGTAAGCGTGGGGGAGAGTGAAAGTGGTTTTTTTTGTTTTTATTTTTTTCTTTCTTTATATAGCTATAGTAGAGATAATGGCCAACACAGGAAGTAGTAAAAGTAAAAGATGTTATCTCTACTCGAAGTAGGAAAGTGGATCAGGTGACTCACCAGGGTATAGATGCATGGCTGACCTTAAATACGAGTTGTTTTCTCATAGGTTATAAGCTTTTATTGTAAAATTCAACTCATATAAATGAAAGGTTTTGAGGTGTCTTTTGTTTACATGCAAAGAGGAAGTGTCACACTACATGTTAATTTCCCATTTTAAAACATTTTAATTATCAATTACAGTCATTAAAGTTTCATACAGATGTTTAAGAGACCTTTAAAAAAAAGCCGAAAAATATTGTTAATAATATTTTATGGATCTGAACAATGTAGACGTCATCATTACCCATGTGGATGTTCTATCATTCCCTCTGATATTTCTTCTGGCACTCCTGTGCATTAAATGTTTTTCAGGTAGACCCCAGTCATTGGCCAATATTGGCCTTTAGATCTGTTAGAGTTATTTCTATAGTTCTAAAATATAGAACTTAATCAACTGTACATGTACTGAATCGAGATGTCATGTTCT
>JBBBVU010000009.1:11378651-11394792 GCA_037177055.1 Atherinosoma microstoma | reverse complement strand
GAATAAATACTTGATAAAGAAGAGATCCTCTCCTGTCTTTGTTCTCGGGCTTCCAATAAAAGAACCTAATTCTAACAGATCCACTTTCAAGCTCTTATCCAAGTTAAAAAATACATTTGTGGGTCATGCAGGGCTCAGTATTAAGTCAGAGATCTAAACCAGCTATGGCCGTCCTATGTTAGCATGTGGTAGATGTGCACCTTTCCTTTCCTTTCTTTTGTTTTTCAAAAGTATTTATTACAATTAAATGGTGTAATACATAGTTTTTACAGTTTGTCTTCAATATTCTCAGCAATGTCTGCAGCACACTCAGCAAAACAGTATCTTTCAATATAACCTTAGCATGCAGTGTTTGTGTGTGTGCATACATACAAAAAGATGCAGGCTGTAGCATTTCTGTAAGTTTTTTTGAACAATCTTACAGTCTGTATCTGTATGGATATCTCCAGGTTCTTGTACTGATCTCAAAGGAGACCTTGTGTTATGTTGTTTGCAGATAAACTTCTGCCAAACATGGATATCAGGATTTAACCATTTAACCCTAACTGTCCTGCTGAAATCACACCATCATGAGTTTAATATTTGATCATTGTGTACATTGTGTTGTAGAAAAAATAAACACAGTTTAATTGCATATCAGGGAATTTTAGTAAATGGTACCAAAGTCTGTGCATTTAATAATTAAAGGGATACCGTGTAACTTTCTGCCACTAGGGTCCTAAACCTGTAATTTCCCCCAAAATGAAACTTTTGACCCAAATATCAGCCTAATGTGAGTAATAATGGATGATTTTTGGGGTCAATACAGTGTTTGACACGTGTCGGCACTGCGAGGGGGCTGCCCTCTTCAGAAACCAGACATTGTAACTTTGCAGGAGCGGATCCGTCTCTCATGAGAACAAGTGACCTGGAGCGCCTTGCTCTACAGCTATAAAACACAGTGGGCTGTGCTTCATGCTACCTTTTCCTTGGAAATTTGTCAAATCTGAACACAGTAAGAGGGTGAACATGGTGTCTGAGGAGCCCAGAAAGAGAGAGACTGTTTAATTTTGTAATAGTGTTGTGTGGCCTGTGGGAAGTTACAGGTTAAGCCCCCTACTGGCCAAAAGTTACACGGTGTCCCTTTAAATCAATACTAAAATTAATGATTAATTACTAGCATGTGACATGAATTAAGAAAAAACTAAACATGACAGTGTAAAGCGAACTGAGTGTGGGACCAGAAAAAAAGCCACACTAGAAAAAACCTAGATGTCATGCAACTCGATGAAATGTAACAGGGTGACAAGCTCCGTCCAACTTTGGGGCTTTAATTCGGAACAAGGCAAGAGAGCAAATGGAGCTAACTTGTTTATAATGGGACTAAGTTTGTCTGCTGCTCCAAAACAAATTTAATTTGTTAGGTCTCCATCAGAGCAAAACATACACAACACAGGAGTCCCGGCAGGAGGCACTGGGTCGAAACAGAACATTGGACAAAATTAAATATGTATAATCAAGAAGTTCTGCTGAACATGAATAATATAAAGCTAAGACAGTTTTTAGCATCACCAGTGGGTTGTTTCTTCACAAATCAGTAAGAATCATAAGAATTATACTCCAACCATTAACCATGGAAAGAAAACATGTATCTGAATATTTCCTAAAACAGACTGAGGTGCATCAAGCATTAGATTAGCTCCAAATTCCAAACCACCAGCCTTCAAAGGAAGAAATACAGCTCGTCTAAGTAATTTCTGCTTCTTTTATACAGTACATCCTCATTGTCTGTATGACAGGTTTATATTTTCATTAGACTTTAACAAATAATCTGGTATTCTTAACTTTAAAGTACCAAACAAGAGGTGGATGCACATCTCCACATTTCAGTTAATATGTGAAATCGTTGCAGATTAAACTTTTATCTATATGTTAGGAAGGTGATGTGAGTATGTGCTTCTGCTATTCTTGTATGCAACATCCCTCTAAAACAAAGAAAAAAATATGCTGCTTAATCAAATTATATCATTGAAGGCATCCTTTGTTTAATCTCTGGAATATGAGTTTCGAAGCAGACAGTAGGCAATACTGTGAATACTTTTGGTGGCAGGAAATTGTAAGTATATGATAAAAAAAACAGTGTTTACTTAATACAGAAGGATGAATTTTAGTTTTGGACATGTTCTCTCACCCCATAACAAATCACATCTGGTGTAGGGCAAAGGGAATGTACAAAAGGTGCTTTCCAATTAGGCATTAATTCGTCACACAACCTTGCACTTTAATTAAACGCAGCCCATCAAATGGAGATGTGAAATATGGGGTTATTAATGTGATGACCGATAATGGTGTTGCCAAGCTGGGGCCTTCGTGCCCACCATAAGCCAGCAGCCTCTGAAGACTGGTGGCATCACAGCTTAGCCTTAATCCCTCTGCACGTCAAAAAGACACACTTTCCTAATTGCCTTTTAACTTATATGAAATTAGCACCTACGTAAGTCAAATTATCATTGCATGCTGTGGATAATTGAGACTGGGGAGGGAGGTTTCCACGGCGATAGGATGGTTGAGCTCATTAATTATTGTGTTGCTGGGGATGGCGCTAGGGAGAAGAGAGAGCACTGCATTAGGGATGTGAAGATAGGGCCTCTCATGGGGGTGATCTCAGGGCATTAGCCTTCTCCTCCAAGGATTATCCATGCAGTGTTCAAGGCACTGCCAGGGGAAACATGCGCTGCGGAGGATTTTGGATCAACTCCATTGAGGAAGGGGGTGCCATGACAAAGTTTACTCAGACAACATGGCATCATAGAAATGTTCAAAATGAAAATCAAGTTGAGTCTTTGTCGAATCTTCAACCGCATCATTTTGAGCAACCATTGCACAGATTTTAAGGGAAAGGAGATGACCCAGTTGATAGTAAATGACTGAGATTAGGGTTTTACATAATTTGGGTTTATGACTTAAAGGGGATTTGCCATAAAGACCCTTTAATAGTCATTAGCATGAGTCAAAGAATAGATTTTTTCATTCAACACAGTCTAAGTTATGGCCACAGCACATTATTTTTTCCAGAAGTTAATGTATCATTGGAAGATCATTAAGACTTGTGGAGCAGTCGCTTCCCCACAACATGATTTTCTATAACAGATGGTGGGATTGTCAAAACAATTAGCTCAGATGGCCAACAAAAACTCATCAGAGAATGAAAAAAAATATTGTACGAATTGTGATCGATCTGTCAAACAAACGCACAGGCAAATAAAAGGACAAATAAATAAAGCTACTGCTTTATATGATGCCAATGGGACAACTGGCACAATAATATAATATAAATTCAAGTTTTTAGTCACATTACTGTGGCACAGAATGTATTGTATCACCACATTTTCATGGCCAATGCTGCAACAAATAAGCATGTGAAAGAAATAATACACACGGTATGAGCAGTATTTAGATTAGCTTTGTTGTACACAGTGAAACACAAACATCAGACCTCTGTCACTCCAAGCTTATCACCCTCTTCACTGCCTTTTCCTTCATCCCCATGGCAACTGCTTGTCTTCTTATCCTAATCACTACAAGTTAACCTTGATATGAAACAGTGCCCAGGGGACCACTCACATTTTCATGTGAGCTTCTGAAGACAGACACCATTTCTAATAATAGCTGTAAAAGAAATCACTATCTGAATTTTATTGGAGTCTGAAGATAAATGATGAGCATTGCTAGACAAGTTAAAAACAGCATTTGGGGAAAAAGTTAATAGAAGACAACAAAGAGCTGAGCATTTGAAAAGGATCTATTCGGGGTAGATATGCTTTCATTTCATATGTGAAGCCTTGAAAGTAAAAAGCAATACATTTCATTGCTCTTTTTTGTGAGGATGTTTATCAGCCAACAATGACAATTCAGCCACTACAACAACCCTGATCTACTGGCACAGATGTATCCTTCAGTCTTAACTATTTGACATGGAAAGCACATACTCACACCCTGCATTGTCCTCGTTGAAGATATTTGTTTAGCCGATTTACTGAACGGCACCTACAGTACTCCGGTTTCACTGCAGTAAATGGAAACAATAAAAAACCCCACCCTAGCTGCTGCACAGAGCTCATCATAGTCTTAATGATCACAAATGCAAAATAAGGTATCTCACAGCACTTAACTCGCCATAAAAGGTGTCAGAGAGCTTTTGTTACACAACGATAATTTACTATCCCTCTGACAGAACTCTGCCTTGATGCTATCAATTATTATTACAGTAATTAGGGTGTGCTGGTTTTTCAATAAAGATGAGCGTATACCTGTTTAATGAAACTTGTGAACTTCATGCATATCAGCAGTGTTTTTATAGAGAACCAAAATAAATGAATAAATAAAATAAAACAACCTGCCAGGCTTTCAAGAGTCCAGGGACACATAGTGGTTTATGGAGACATTTTGTTGGGGGTTGCTGAATACGTTAAAGACTAGCTCGGCAAAGGCCAAGAAGACTGGAGATTGAGATGACCGGTCTCATTTTTATGGAGCCCTCAGGCTGCAGGGCAGCTAATTACAACTGACCCGAGGAATGTGGTGGGGCCGGTGGTAAGCTCAGGCGCTGAATGGCCTCTAATGCCTCGTCTTCAGACAAGGCCGGGGACAGTTTATGAAACAAAGCCCAGACAGGTGAAGAATTAAATACATAAAAGAAGGTGGCCACAGATTCAGCACAGACAGCTTGTGTATAGCAAACAAAGGGAAAAAAAAAGGACACTCCAGACATCAAGTGAAAAGTTACATTTTAATCCAGAACTGATACAATCAAGAAGTTTTTCAATGATAAATAACTAAAACTAATAATTTGATTTTCTTTTTTTTAATATAAATTTTTGGTTTTTCTTTTAGGTTTTGTAAAGAAAAAAGTGAACATAATACGTTTCATATTATTATTATTATTATTATTATTATTATCATCATCATCATCATCATCATCATCATCATTATTATTATTATTATTTTTATTATTATTAATATTAATATTATTATTATTATTATCTATAATAATAATAATAATAATAATAATAATACTGTGGCCTTAAACATTGGTGAGAGCTGGAATTATATTATATTCTACAGTCATTTAGGAGACACTTTTATCCAAAGCAGACTACACCAGTGTTGCCAACACTGGAGGCAAGGAGGGTAAAGCGTCTCGCCCAAGGACACAATGACAGTTGACTGGGGGGAGCAGAATTCAGATCGCCAACCTTGGGTCATTGGACAACCTACTCTACAACCTGAGCCACTGCCGCCCACGGAATAGATTTAGCTGCAAGTCTGAAAAAACAACTCCTTTAGAGTTAATTTTATTTTAGATGCAAAGTGAAATACAACCATCAATTTTGATACATATCATGTTCAACTGCCTAGACAAACATTAAAGCCCGGTTTATACCCTTGCAGCGTCTGCGTCAGGGCGGTTACGCCGTAACCGCTGTAGGCTCTGTGTCGGTCTGCAGAGGCTCAACGCACACCTCTTCGGACCTGACGTGCATCCCGGATACGCGAACGCTACTACGCGGAAGATTGGAATTACTTGTTTCCGTATATTTGATTCTGCTGCGCAAAATCCATAAGGAAGCCAAAACAGGACTCATGTGCAAAATTAGCGGTCTGTGCTATGCAGCTCTGTCTACTAACAGCACCTCATAAAGACTGATCACTACATGCAATTGATTTGTAAATAGTAAACTTGTTTTGTTGAACCATCAAAAACTCTGCCCTGTTGAGTTTACCAGCCGATACCAGCCCTACTGCTACTTGCAGATCCGGAAAAGAAACTGCAACACAACGCTTTTACCCTACGCTTAAATATAAACACACACTGCCTCTGCATCAGCTACACGATCTCTACCTGACGCCGCAAGAGTATAAACCATCACACAACTTAGGTCTCTGTGGTGTTTGATGCCATCACTTAGGTGTGATTAAAGCCCTCGCAAAGAGATAAGATGAGGAGTCAAACCTCATACTGTATATACGCCTTACCTGTTATTCATTCAGCTGTTTTTACACAGATAAATACACAATTGTAGTAAAAACTGAATTGGATCAATAGCTGATAAGTTTCTTGTCATGCTACTGACTAATCAATGAGATACCCAGTTCAACTTCAGTCTCCATAATAGCATGTTTTACTGTTTATATAATGGTTCATACATACAGACAGAAAATTTGAAAATACTACAAATCACAAACACCACCGTTAGCTCCTACATAAAGTGAATAGTTCAGACCAATATGTATGACTTGACAAGCATGTTAGAGTACTTGACATTCATAATATGTGTCAAATAATTTAACATGGAGAATGAATGGATGTATACAACTACGGCAACATCAATTCAATGCTGACTGAAATGAGAATCTGCATTTTAAGTATCTAAATAGGAAACTTTCACTGAAGTATTCATCTCTGTGATCACTGATAATACAATGGGCTGACCTACTGCTAATTCTGGGAAATACAATTACCCCGAACAGTAATGGCTCATGCAGGACATGATGGTATCATTTAGTCCCATTACATTGACAATTCACTGAGCACATAAAGAGAGTAAAATCTTTTCTAGTTGAGAAATATGAGACAATGAGGACTTAATCACCACATTAATGAGATCAAACACCCACATCAGACTTCTTGGAGACAGAAAGGCAACATGACAAGGAAATAAAGACACTGCCTCAATGTTTTCAAACTGTGTGATCATTCTCCTCAACCCACAAATTACAATCACTTCACCTTAAACAATTGCGTCTTATGTGTAATGCATCAGAATTTCAGAAGCACAATTAATGCACCACCCTTAAACTTTAAAATAAAAAAAAAAGAAAAGTTCAATGTATTATATTTGAAGTGTTTACTATGTCTTTGACCTCAAAACATAATTTTCAGCAGGGACGTTCTGTCCATCCTAATTGCATCCGCTGCACAGACCCATATCTAAAACCAGTCTTTTAAATGGAAAATAATCTTCCACCAGGAATGGATATTACCCTAGAGTAAAACACAGTTTAAACATCTGTAGCAAAACACCCCTTTTTTGATTCGGCAAATTATACCTTGAAGCATTTCAACAGAGGAGAATACAAGTGGTGTGTTTCCAAGGCAAATTCTTATCGCGGTTCTTCAAAGAGGAGAAAAATAACTCCAGAGAAGGGAGGAGAGAAAAACGAAAAAGTACAGGGCTGTTAAGATTGAGAGGACAGAAACAATAAAGCAAAGAAAGAGTGTAGAGGTGTATAAAATAGAATATATACATTGGTGAGGAGTGGCTCTCCATAAGGGCATAAGGTAAACTCCATGGCAAGTGTGACTCCAAGCCAGAGGTATTGAAAAGGCAGGCGATAGCAGTAATGAAAGAAATGCAATAATAATGCAATAATGTTGGTCGGGTGAGTCAGCTGGGCCTCCGGCACTTTCTCCATAGTGCGGTAGATGACCTGGTTTTTCTCCTACTCTGTTCCTCCATTGCAAATACAGGGGCAAGGTGCTAGCCATCAATAATAAATACACACAGTTACTGTTGCCACAAGCCCCTGAGCTGCACAGGGCTGAGATGGAGGCTTATTAAAGGCCCTCTCCTCTGTTATTGTTTAGCCCTGGAAGAAAGTGGTGTTATGAAAAATAGGACAACAAAGAGGAGCATGGCTTGGCACAGTGTGAGGAATAGGCACTGCTAAACTGCCATTGTCCTAGGATAGAACGTTAGAAAAGGCCTGGGTGGTACATCCAGGTCTGCATCTGTTCTGCTAAAGGTTTCTTGCTGCCCTGGTGCAAAGGAAGTACAGCCATGTCATGCAGCTTGCCTTATGTGGTCACTTACATAGTAGAAAACGATCAAGGAGGCAATTAACATCTTATCAATTAACACAAGGCCATGTTTTGAGACGATAAGGGGACAATCTTCCTCCGTATAAGACTGCCTATTATCATGTAAGCAAACTCCACCTACTGATCGCAATCAAGAGATGGGGTCTCTTTTGTGATCTCCTTTGAATGAAGTAAAGTTGGAAACTTTACTTAAGTCACTGAAGTGTAATTGCATTTATTAAATCCTGATTGGTCAATATTAGCATTCAGATTAGAACAATACACAAGGTTAAATGCATATAGCATGCAGATTATTATCTATCTTTATTTAGATACTAAGTATTATCATAGTGCTTTACCTCTTTCACAATCATTTTGCATGTTAAGGGTCTATTACAGTATGAAGCAGAGGGAATTCTTTAAACTATATCTATTTATATAAAATAGTCCCTGTAAACTTCCTTACTGTATCTGGGCTGTGTCCTGACTGTCTTGATGACAGCTTAGTTTTCTCAGTCATGTTAAAATCTTGTCTGTGCGTGTTTTTGTGCATGTTTTTTTTATATGGTTGATGGGAATCTCTGGGGGAGCTGTTTGTCCATGCATTTGCTCTGTAATCACTGCCATAAAAGAAACAAGAGGCAACGAGAGACAAGCAACTGGCAATAAATGACACGTCCTCCCGGTGGTGTAATAACTTCCTCATCCATCAGTCAGCCTCTGCTCACACATCTCACTGGCTCTCAGCTTTGTGACTTCCCGCTCTTGCCTAGTTGACTACAGCTTTCCTCTCTGGGGAAGAATTACTTGGATGGACAAAGGGATTGATTGAGCTAGGCCACCATTTGATGTTTATTTCAGCTGAAATGAAACTGTCTTGTCCCTTCAATATACCGCAGGCACAGACATATGGGCAGTAGAAACTATGGCCACATGATAAATTACAATATAATATCACACCTTCATGTGTTCTCCCAGTTTCAGATAGACCATATGTTTCGCCAAAAAGACCTTGAAATTAATCTCCAGCCCCCCTCCCTCTTAAATTTACTGTTGCACTGGGGTTCTCCATGAGATCGATTTTACACTACATTCTTGTAAATGATATCTGGCATGGCGAAGTCCCCAGCCTCCTACTAAGAGACGCTAAAACAAAGGCAACCAGTGGGAGTGAAATGGTGAGGAAAAGTTTAGTTGAGAATGATGTCTTAAATGTGGCATCTGAAAAAAGTACAACTGTGGTGAGGTGTAGGAATATTAACTGTTAATGATTAATCAATGAATTGACAGGGTGATTAGTAGACTTATGATATCTGATTATGTAAAGGACAAAGGACAAGCAGTGTAGCTTGTATTGTATGTTTGCTGTGCCCCTTCAAGACAAGCCTCCAGCAGTTAGTTTGCACTAAACATACTGACGTCTGCTGACTATTAGTTTTTGTTTCTTTGACTTGAGATGTCCACTTCAGCCAGGTGTTTTGGGCTCTTTTGGCACAGAGTTGGGCCAATGCAGGCCAGAAGCTGAGTGCTGACAGAGGATATCAAACATTGACCTGGACTGACAAGGTTGACAATGTTAATTCATTTGAATTTTGTTACGCCAAACAGGTGCTTCCTGTTTACATACTTAAAATAATCCTTGTAAACCTTGTTGTAATACATTAATATATAAAAAATAATACATCTATTAATAAAATGCTCAGTAATGATTATTTTAAAAGATACTCTTTTTCACAAGTTGAGACAAATTCTAGAGGTCTCAATGAAATGTCTGTGACAGGCTGTCATCAAGTGGGACAGTACAACAGCTCCCCTTTTAAGCATGAATTTACACTTCTGCTCAGAGCAATGGATCTTAGGGGGTGAAGTGGATGACTCAAATCCCCTCCATCCTGCTCTTGCATGAGGTGTGCCTTATTGAAAATCCATCTTGTAGCTTTGAGTTGCCATGCAAATGTGAATTCAGATAAAAATCACACTCAAAATCCCTTGAAGCATGTTAGTGAGTGTGAGTGTGTGAGTGAGCTCACAGTACCTAACCTGAGAGCTCACACTATCATAAACTGACTATATTTCCATTGTATGTTCAACCACAGAGAATTGGTACAGATCCTCTGTTTAGGCACAATCTGACTAAAAAATGAACCGGCTGAAGCTGGGGAAAGACGGCCCTGCGGATAAGAAGGTTGAAGTAATGCAAGTCAAAAATCACATATGCTCAATAAAACCTGGGTTTAACAGATTTTGCATTATTTTGTGTTTTAAGTTTTTAGAAGCTAATGTTACAAACAGTTTCTGATGTGAGCCAAGTGCTTGGCTTTGTAATTGATGGTGGATTGAAGACAAATTGGAAAATGGGAATATTCTGAGTGGGAAAATAATTAAGAGTACCAAAAAAACAAGTCAGATTTCCTAGTTGGAAAATAAAAAAATAAATAGAAAAAAAATAAAACAAAACCTTTAGCGTATTCCTCTCTTAAATTGAATACATAAATGCTGATGAGAATTTGCAAAGAGTTTGAGTTTCCTACGAAGTGAATAAAGCACGATTAGAAGTTGAAGCTGAGTGGGGATGAGGATGGGGAGGCTTTTGTTTATCTGATAGTGCCTTCAGACATCTAGATATACATTCTTAAGCAAAGAAATGTTTTTCTTTTCATACTGTTCTCTTTAAGGAAATTGTTTTAAAATTTCCTTGAATGGAGAGCAAAAGGATGACAGGATGGCATTGGAGAATGAAAGATGAGGAGACCACCAGGAATTTCAGAGCTGTTTGAGAAGATAAAATATATAATAAAAAGCCAGGGCTAAATCTATTCTTTCACAATAATGCACGGGTGAGGTGATGTGGGGCCGAGAGCAAGGCTTGTTTATCTGCGGGGAAAGTCACACATCACCCTTCTCACTGCCTGCCACAGAAAGGTCATAAATTACCTGTCCAAAAGCCATCAATCTGCACTGGGGGCGACAGAGACCCTCAAGCTTACACACAATCTCACACGCAAACATGCATGTACAAATATGTACAGTACACAAAAAAAAAAAGCACACAGAACCCGGACCAATTCACATTCACGTAGACCAGACTGTGCTCAGCTGACACTCTTGGCCGTCTCAACAGTGTGCTGTGCACAAACTTTCCTCACTTGCAGATAAACACTCTCTACTTTCACAAACACCAGTAAAAATGCTTTTTTTGAAGCCATGCAGCAGGAAAATGGCACACTGGTTCTGTACAATTGAGTTAAAAGAAATCATTTTGATGCATTTAGTTCATTTCATGAAAACTTTCATCCAAGGAAAATAGAATCTAGCCAAAAAATAGCTCATATTTATTTTTTTTTACACTACAAAAAGGGGATTGAATTAAAATATATCATTTCACAAGGCAGCGATGACACACTTTGATGAATTTTCGTTTTTCTTCTGCTGGAAGACTTCTTTACAGCAGAAACTTCCAGTCACATCCACTTAGATCCCTTCAGCATTAATAATGCACAAGCCTTTATCTTTCTTCTCTGACCTCTTAAATCACTATCACAAAGCTGCTGGTCATGGAGTTAAGACTCCCTCCTACTTCCATCTGCTTTGCCTCAATCCATTCCTCTTCATTACCTATAATCTTATCAACCTTTTATTTTTTCACAGGAGGTATGAGAATCACTAGGATTATTCATGGAAAGATTATTTTTTCTCCTTACAGCCCAAGTTGCCAAGTGGCAAATACCATGTGTAACACCAACTGTTAGAACCAGTGAGAATGATTCTAAAAAGAAATCATCCATCTCAGTGTAAATATGCAGAAAATGGAAGAGAACAAAACAGCACTGATGACTACAACGCAGCGTCATGCTGCTGTGTGGAAGATTTTCAACATTTCATATTTTCAAGCTTATATCTTTGTGCGTTTATGTGCATGCACTTACGTGTGTGTGTGACTGCAAATGAGAAAGAGATGGAGAAAATCTGATGAATTGTCTCATATATGGCATCCATCAGCAGCCTAGTGATTTATGGGGTTAATAACCGAGTCTATTCACAAGCCCGGAGTCTTGTTGTTTTTCTGTTTGTGGTGAGATGACAGAAATACTACAGACAAACCACCCATTTGTTCTATCCCATCCTCATTTAAAAACCTATACACCCAGTCCTTGCAGGCCTCTGTACAGTACATATACTGTCTGTTGACAAGACAGTATGTACGCATGTGGATGCAGCCGCTCAAATGCTGCCTGTTTGCACAAATTTTCTACACAAGGCAAAACACTTACAGATTTTAAACTTTCTCATGTCATGCTCAAGTTTTCAAAATGACAAGGGAAACTACTTAGTCTTCAATCTGAGATTGTGTGGGAAAAAATGTGAAAGAGACAAATGCAAGGACTGCAAAAGCTTTCAATGTAGTGCTGACACATGGTTTTAGCTTTGTAATATTAGCCTTTTTCTCTGTGATCCCTCAAACCTTTTAAGCCTTCAGTCCGGTAAAATGTGCATATATATCATACCTTGCTTTAGATAAGATTGCGAGAAGCGGTAAACCAAGTAGTGGGTGGTAATAGTAATTCTTTATTTCTTCAGGTTATATCCATAACAGATGCTCTACCCTACATGAACCTCATATTTTATTTATCACAGGATTTCACTGTTTCTTAAAATTATACATAATTTTCAAAATACGGCAAAGACTCCCAACAGAAAATAGGTTATTTCCCCGCTTGATACTACAGTATTGACCAAAACTATTGCATGTTTTGTCTACAGTGGTGAAATCTAAAGTAATGTACTGCCAAAATACCCAGTCTGACAGTTACTCACTCATTACGAACAAACAAAATGACCAAAAACCCATCAAAATGTCATCCAAAACACATAAACTGTAATGTATTATAGATGCACCTGTTTCGCCATCATTGGACGTAATATAATAATGTACATTGTCTTGAGTTTTATAATGGAGGCAGTCATTATACATGCAGAGTAATAAAAAGATAATTATGAATTCCCCAACCGTGTTCTGTCATTTGGCAGGCTCTTTAACACAAAGCATACGTTCCAATGAGCTCAAGCTAATCTTCACAAGAGACGAGGAAATTGGCTCTCTTCAACCGACTCCATTCCACTTTTCATCTGTGGACTTGCCAGTTTGGGAATCGACATGAAAGATTGGAAGATGAGGGGCAAAACAAGAGCAGGAAAGCACATGAAAGCAGAAAAGTAAGTGAGAGCAGGAAAAAGAGCAGAGGGGAGATATGTAGTACTAAACAGAAACAAGGTGTATGCAACTATAAAAAAAGATGGGGAGAAGTTGGGGGGGGGGCAGCAATGGTAATATGTTTACCTACTTAATGCTACCACAGTGCTGATTGCTTTATCAACCTAGTGAGTCTGTATGAGACGAAAGAAATACGAGCAGGAAGATGGATGAGACTAGCATGCAAGAAATAATGTATGGAGAACACCTGCAGGATGTGTAATGGAAAGTAGAGACAGAGCGGAGGAAGAGAGAAAGGGAAACTGGGCTGCAGAAGCTACTGCCATGTCTACTGATACTGTAGCTGTCACAGCAGGCTGCAGGTTACAGTATGTGATTGTGGCGACTACCCTGAACTGGCAAGAGTTAATGGGAAGCTGCAGCTTCCACAGCTCTCTAATTGCTGTATTAAGTGGTGGGTAGGGAGATAAAAGGAAAAGGTGTGGGGCTAAATGTGTGAGGACTCATAATGTTTGAGGTGCTGAGGGAGACAAATTAGACTGTTGATAAAGGCAGCCATGGAGTGTTTGGAACATTGTCCTGGTTGATTGATCACCATGCCACAGTCCTGTGTGCAACGCTTGTGTGTCTGTGAGCCTGCTTGTGTGTTTTAAAAGTGCTTACAAAAAGTGTGTGTGATTAATTACTTCTAGCATAATTCTATCTGGGTTATCAGAATCCAATTAAAACTGAAAGGGACCAGCTTTTACTATTGTCGGGGCTGCACAGTTGCTGAAATGTGTTTGCTTAAAATATTTGCTGTATTGAGGACACACTCACTTAATCAAATACAGGCTCTGTCAGTAGGTACCTGAAAATGAATCTGTCAAAGAAAACACCCAAAGAAAACAGGCAATTCAAATGACCCCCCCCTTCCCCTGAAGAAAGAAGAAAAAATGTTTTGTCAGTTTTGAAAAATAAGAGAGCACAAGAAAGGACTTTGCATTCAATTTGTAAAAAAAAAAAAAAGAAGAAATGCTGGCTAGGATTTGATAAAAGATTTTTTATTCTACTGACTGTGCTTTCAACAAGCCTTTTATGTCTGTTGTCATCCTAATGCAATTTCTTTTGACTGAGACTCCTTTAGCCTAAAATAGATCCATCAGCCTTCTCAACATATTCAGTTCTTGCAAACACATCTTCACTTCACTCACACACTTCAGCATACTCACTTGCATTTAAAAAAACATGCACAAGGAAGTTATACTGAAACATTTGTGGGCATATGCTACAGATTAAGTGTAAAAACATACTCTCAGATTCACTGAGACACACACACACAGAGCTTTAGCCTTATAAAAAAATACTCCAGCCTAAGCTTGAGGCCTTGATATGACAAAGACGCAACTCAAGGATACAAAAGCACTTTTCTCTCACCAAGGCCGATTGCTGTGAAATGGAATGGAAACAATGATACCTATAGCGAACAACGAGCAGGCAGACAGCCAAACAGAGAGAGCGAGCTAACATCAACATCAGTGCTGCTGCCACAGACTCGTTTCATCGACAGTCAAAGCCATTTAGACAGAGGCTGTTAAATGGCCAGACCATCGGCTTCTGCAGCCACTCTCGCCCCAAAGACTTCAGAGCCATATTTATCTGCAGCACAGATTAAAGAGCTGGAGACAATCAGATTGAGGATGGCTAATTCCACAGATGCATCCCTACAACATTTAGCAACACAACAGTTGAATATTCCGGAGACTTATCTCTGTGTGGGTATAGATGAAAGAGCTTGTTGTCTTTTTTCTCTTTTCCCCTGTGTTTTTCTTTGCTTGTTTATCACCCAACCTTCACAGTGGATCCCAAGTCGAAGTGGCTCGGTTCAAACAAAATGCCTTCCTGCTAATTATCTGCAATTCCTCATCTTCATAAGACCACTCTTCCCCCACTTTTGCAATTGAATGAATTAGCATAATAATCACTTCTTGGCTCATTGCAGTGTAAATAACTGGCTGGTGGTGGCTAGCTGTCCTAATTTCCCCACTTGTTAAAGGAGACAGGTTACCCCTTAAGGAATTATAGTTAATGCCTTATATCCAAAATCCAGTTAGCGATAATAAAGAGGCTTTCAACCAATGCAATTCACATTAAATAAATTAAGCAATCAATAACTCCACACATATCAAATGATTTGGCAACAATTATTTATTGGGAGAACTGATTTATCAAGCAAAATCCGGTGCAACTTCTGACATGCCTCCAATCAAAAATTGGCTTTTTTTTCTTTTTTGATTCCATCGGTATAGTTAGGCTTTAAGACTGAAGCTAATTACAGATTGAACATATTTTATTAATGTCAGAGTGAAAGGCAGAAAAATAAAACTTCAACATATCAAACAGTAGTTAGCAGCAGCTTTAACTGTTACCAGACATCTAAGGTGAAGGAAGTAAGCATCATTAAATCCACCGATGATTCACAGTGAATACTGCTTCATAAAAGCAAACCTGCCAATCCATCAACAAACCACCTCCAGGTAAATATTCAAAGAAAATAGTATGACACTCTTACCCACTCACTTCACCCTCATGTTCACAGCACCACCTTTTTCTGTATATTTATCAACCCTCGCACCTTTCACCAAGCAACTCATTTTATGTTGTTTTCCACTCATTTTACACTGCTCAAGTGCCTTGTCATTTATAGCTCTGCTTCCTTTTTTTAGAAACCAGTTTTGAAACTTGTTGACTGGTATAAAAACAAAACAATGAATTTCACTGAGATTGATGTATTTAGTGATATTTAAGTAGCGCTGCATAAGCCAGCCACTCCAAGTATTCTTATCTCTGAGCATGTCCGTTTAACTTTTTTCCACCAAAACTTAATGTAGAAAGTTGTTTTTTTAACAGAAACTTGCTAAAACAAGGCAGGGGGCTTTTCCATTGCCAGTAGTACTGTGTTTACCATCAGCATCCTGAGAGCTAAGACATACACACGGAACAGGAGTTATATCCAAATAAGCAAATAAACAGTAGTAACCACATACTTCCTTTGTCAAAGTACAATAAAATGCTCATCAAAGAAATCCTCACAAAAGTTGCTCTTTGGC
>JBBBVU010000009.1:11344067-11378629 GCA_037177055.1 Atherinosoma microstoma | reverse complement strand
AATTCATAACAAATAGCCTAGCTAAGGAAACCAACAGACTGGATGAATCTAGTCTTCGATCCAATCCCCATCCTGAGAGCTAAGACATACACACGGAACAGGAGTTATATCCAAATAAGCAAATAAACAATAGTAACCACATACTTCCTTTGTCAAAGTACAATAAAATGCTCATCAAAGAAATCCTCACAAAAGTTGCTCTTTGGCAGTAGTTTACACTTGATGTGTATGTTGTAATCAAAACTTAGATGGTATCACTGCACGACATAATGATTATTCGAGCAGTGAAACAGAATTTTTGGAAACTCTTCATAGAATTAATGATAATGGTAAAGGAAAGGAAAGGGAAGGAAAGCTGACAAATTGCTCATGTCTTAGTTCTCAAAGTGCTTCAAAAGCCAGTTTAAAGGCACAAATTTGAGAACATCCTCGCACCTCGGTAAAACTTTTGAGTGCAAGTACAATGACATCAAGGCGAATTCCTCCTCCATGTCTGTGGCAACTTTCACAGGGAACGCAGATGATAAATTGTTCTATTCTAGCACCAGCAGGGACACTACAGACACTGAAGGCTGCCGAGCTCTCATTCTTCCTTCAAGGGAATCCTTTATTAGGTCCAAAGCTCCATCTCAATAGCAGAAGATTTAAGCCATTCCCTTTTTGGATTTCAAGTCCCACATCTCTGTAT
The DNA here is from genome assembly GCA_037177055.1 of Atherinosoma microstoma. Taxonomy (NCBI): domain Eukaryota; kingdom Metazoa; phylum Chordata; class Actinopteri; order Atheriniformes; family Atherinidae; genus Atherinosoma; species Atherinosoma microstoma. The sequence goes on along the minus strand of JBBBVU010000009.1, from coordinate 11,377,941 downwards.
TATTCCTCCATCCCTCCTGGCCCTGATGGGAAATGTCCACCCTTCCCAGCCGCCTAAAGCCCCATCTCACCACTGTCTCACCTCCCACCCAGTACCACTCTGCATAGTCCCTCCACTCCTCTAATCTGTGATTCAAGCTCTACTGTGAGTTAATGCCATTGGACACACTCCCACCCGATTCCAAATCTTACCACTGGAAACAGACGAACATTTAAGATGGGTGGGGTAAAGTGTGAGTGAGAGGAAAACCGGGGTGGATGTAGCTGAATGGTACAACTCCACAACCATCAACACAGCAGTGTGCAGGCTCTACGAAGGAGTAAATCAGGATTACTCTGGAGAAAACACCCTCTCCCAATGATATTGGGATGAACACTCATCACGACCCACGCAAGATTTGGGTATAACAGAAAACAGGTGATTGATCCCAGTGGCGCACTGGCAGAGGGAAGAATCTAACAAAGACCCCTTTTTGATTAACCGTTTCAGGGTACATAAAAGAAGGCACCCCAAGAGAGTAAAGCCCTTCAGTGGAAACTGCCTCTTCAAAAATGCTTCAGCTGCAAAAAAATTTTTTAATAGCTCAAAATGCAGGAAAACATAGGTGTACACCAGATGCTTCTTCCACCAAGGCCTGAGTCTGCTGCAAGAAGAGACAATAGCAATGAAATGCCCTAAAAACAAAGTTAGAATATAAAAACAGCAGCCTAATGCACACATAAATCACTGCAGCTGAGCAACAAGCAAAACACAAAAACAGTGTTGCAGAAAGCCTCCAAGTTTTAAGGCAACTTGCAAAGGGACTTCATTTTTAGTTGCTGTTGTTCACTTTGGTGTGAGTGAGTGGGAGTTTTGCCCAGGGGGGATGTTTTCTACCTAAGCTGAGAAATCTGGTTTGAAAGTGGGACACCTCTGTTTGGAATATGGGACCATCAGCAAAACGGAAAATATCTTATCCAAGGTGCAAACCCATAACGAAAGTAAGTATAGCAATATTCTATTTTTAGAAAAAAAAGAAAGAAAAAAAGCTCAAGCACTGTCTGTGGACCCAGAGTCTGACTTTGTTTATTATCTGTGCTACAAACCTACATTGGTATCCCACTAACTATTATAATAACATTTATGTTGCACATTTGTGACATACTCCATTAACATATGCTCAATGATGCAAACACTGTATTGTTGTTACAAACTCTTTCTTTCTTTTGCTTACCTATAGACAAACTGGTCCTCATGTACACTATGAAAAAGTAGCTATAATTGAATTTTAGGCCATATTGTGTTGTTGTATATGCTTTGTGCTTCATATTATTTCCATAATTTCAAAAGAGCATCTATCATGTGATCAGTAATCAGTTTTTGCAATGTCCGCATTTATGAAGGCTGAGATGGAAACCGAGATAAATAGCAGAGCTGGAAGGATGATGAAGCGATACAAGGAAATGGGTTATGTGGTATGAGGATCTCTCTTAGTAATTGCACATGACATTTAATTGTGAGAGTGGCATGTTGTTTAATCAGATGTATCCTCAAGCATCTAATTAGTCTTCACCAAGAAAAGAAAGAAAACTCAAGAGCAAACAAGCTCTCATTTGCTTTGTGATTTTAAAACACAGTTCATCCCCATCTATTGGATGTGGACTAATCATTTACAGGGTGATTTACCCAACTAAATGTTACTTAATTGGTACTGTTGTGTCTGCTTTCATATATGACGGGTAGGAAAGATATGCATGTTGCTGTGGTGATAAATGTCATCACAGAAGCTTTTTATTGACATTTCAACCTTGCAAATAGGAAACTTTTGGCTGACTCCTGTCCACATTCATTAGCAACCTCCTCCATTTTTAACTCAGGCTCATAAAATGGCACTCCTGAGGTTAAAAAAGATTTTCAGTACTTCAGATAGGCAATTAATGTCAAGTGTAAAATTGTCAACGTTGTTGAAGCCTGGAGAGTATGGCTAATATCCCTCATTAGTATGATAAAGGTTTTCACTCTCCTTCAATCTCCATCAAGGCTTACTTGCTTCAACAGTCACAATGTATAAGGTCCAAGACTTTTCTCTCATTAACTGTTTGAATTAATCATGTGGTCTTTCATGAAAATGTTCCCATTATATATCAGACAATACACCAAAATGTTGATCCATTATGAAAATAGGAATCACAAGCTTCAATCAGCTGCATGCTACACAGAAAAGCTTCCTCCTCTCTCACTTCTATTATGATCTTTAAGGCTTTGAGCCCCAGTTCAGCCATGTTTTCTCCACATTAGCATGCTGCTCAGTATAAGAAGTGCAGAGGCCCATACCTAATGAGTCATGTTCCCTGTCCTCTCTGTAGCAGGCTGATATTCCCAATGAGCTGTGTTCCATTCTCATTTCTTTCTCCCACTCCCACTCTGAGGACCACAGCCCCTCTGTGGCACTGACAGCCTTCATCCCAGCAGCTCACCTGGAGCAGCTCACATCAGCACCACTATAATGGAGTGTGACGTGAGAAAACATTTAACTGAGAGGCAGGTTCATTTGAGCTGCATCATTTCCAACCCGTCCAGACAGGAGACGTGTGGTTTTCATTACACTTAATGTCCAAACAGACAAGCGCAGCATGCAGGTGCTGAGTGCCATTTTTAGTTTTTCATTTATGTTTTACCTTCAGATAAATAAGAGCCCGGGGCATAAAGACTCCAGTCATTTTATATTCATTCCCCGGGTTAATAAGTCAGCAACATCCTGCCATCAAATAACCTGTACTATATTAGCACGTATTTATTGTTTCCCTGCATTATCTACAGTGACCTCTTCAACCCTCGAGTCTTTATTTAATTACCCTGGAGCTCTAATACATGATGACTTCTGCTTTTTCGTAAATCATCTGATGGTGTGTGCAAAGATCCTAATGCTGCAGTGTGACATTACGGTACTTGGCTGGTGATTGTTTACCTTCCTGTATTGTTATCCTCTGGGAAAACCGTTGTTGTACTATGCTGACCGCAGGGACATTTTTACTGAGCGCTGCAACCCGGTGTCCTACTTGCTTTTAACAAACAGCACCATCAGCGGTATCATGAGGCCTTCACATGAACCCTTTGATTATGGAATCCCCAAACTCTACGGTCAGCGCCCTTGCGATTTCAGCACCTTTGATGATGTCATGAGGTAGGTTCCCCTCCTCTCCCGCCTCTTCTGTCATGATGGCACATTTCCTTTGCTGCATTTATGAGAGCCCTTCTGTCTAATCACTGCTGCCCTGCAGAGTCTCTTCTCTGCCCCCAATTCATCCCGTACGTCCTGCTCTTAAATTACCTTGGCTAAGCAGCCACCCCTACTCTACTCAGGGCCATTACACCACCTAGCCTTTCCTGTTTGGCTGCCAGAATTTCAACTCTGTGTGTTGTCAGGGTTTCCTGACAAGCCAGAGGTCAGACAGCCAGCAACTCCCCTTCCTCAAATTACAGTTGCCTGCCAATGGAGGCATCATCACAGACTGAATAGTGTAGCATCAGCAGCACATTGCGGCTCTTTGAAGGTGATGGCTCTCCTTAATTGATCTTGTAATATCATAGGTTTTTGTAGTGGGTAGGGATTGGAGCAAACATCGAAAACACTGAAGAACGAATACGGAGATAAAACACAATCAAAAATTAAATACAATTTAAAAACATAATCAAAATGTAAATGGAGATGGGTTTCAGACAATTAGACAACATAAACTGCTACTGGTGCTGGTAACATCATACAGCTAGAGAGGTCATTCTAAATCAGCCCATCACATGACACAAGCTAACCTGATGGTTAATAATTGTTTTAATAATTCAGTTACACATAGAGAGATACCAGTCCTCCCTTCCGGCCTTCAGAGCTTTGGTGAGGGATTAATATTGGTGGGATTCTGGGCCATCCCTTTTATGCCTGCCTTCCTGCAAGCTGTTCCCAGACTTCTCCAAAGCCCACTGTTTTACCCCTCACAGTGCTAATTTATCTAAAAACATAACACCCTGACAGCCAGAAACCCCAAGCTGCCCTTATGGGTTAGGAAGGTGATCCTTATCCAAAGCCACTTGGCCCATCCATCTGTTTGGCCCCGAAACCCGGGCATCTGCTCTATGCTATTGTTAGGCTTTGTCAGATGACAGGCCAAGACCCTCATGGGGAACTTTGGTCGACTCCCGTGCACAGTTATGAGTGTATGCACGTGTGTTCATGTGCACATGTTCATAACTGACTTCAAGGGCCAGAGAGAAGGAAGGAAAGGCCATGTGCTGGCTTAAGCCGCTGTCTTTGTTTCTGTGTCCGGTGGTGGAAGCAGCAGTCGCTAGAAAACATGCTGGGAGCTCTTGTGCCGTCCCAACAGACCTGGATTGGCGACCTCCAGCCACACTAACAACTCTCTCAAAGGATAGTGTTTTACAAAGTCACTGTCAGCCTGCAAAGGATTTCAGAGGTGCAGGTCAGTGTTTTCTTTACAAATCTGCTGTGTCTCTAAAAGACCCGCAAACCTAAAATCCATTTACATGCACGGCAGTGAAGCAGAATGCATTCAGTCAAAAGTAATTGAGGTTTTTTTTTCATACAGGTATTAGCTGAAAGCAAACACAATTTATATACACAAACATAAATAACAGCATACACAGCTTTAGTCTGACCTTGTAGGTGTTTGTTGAAATAATAGTAGATTAAAATGTTGCTGTATATCTTTTACAACAATTCAAATTTGATTAAAATAATCATTTATTCTTAATGAAGGCAAAACAATTTGAAATTATTCCAAACAAACACTCTCATGCCTGTATATGTGTTAAATTAGAAAGATTGGAAGTCACTGGAATATAACTTGCACTTTGACTTTCACTTTGATCTAACACGAAGTCCAAACAGAACCCTTTGTCCCTGTTGGTCTATGTTCCCAACAGGATGCTGTTTCAGGTCAAAGATCGCTTCAGCACCACTCAGCCCGTCCGATTCTCTGCCCTCCATTAAAATTTTATCAGGTAATTAAACCAGGTTTACCTACCTCAAGTCCATTTTTAACTTAACATTGAGTGTGCTGAGAGAATCCTTGCAGCAAAGCTGCTTCTTTGTGCACTTTGTTTTGCTTATTCTTGTATTCATGTGTTCTGCCCTTTCCACATTTAACTTTTCATACATTTTGCACTTTTGAATAATTAAAAATGTTGATTCCCAAATCATGAAAGATTAATGTGTGAAGGATGCATAATTAAGCCCTTTAATTCTGGGCTTTCTGACGTATCCCTTGTTTGATTATCATTTTGGGGGAAGGCTTGAAAGTAATGGGAGGAGACAAATCCTGAGAATACGATCTACAAAATAACGCACTGATGAGCAGAAGATGTCAAGATTTTATCATACAAGCTACATGAATGTGTGAGTTCTTTTCCATTTAGTAGTCCACAATTTAGTAGAGGTTTCATGTTTTAGTTTAAATGCAGCTTACACAAAATGCTGTGTTATATGGGGAAAGTTTTCCTTTTAATACAGAAATAAACTAATGGACAAACGCTGACTCTAATTTACTTTACATTTTCAGTGACGATGGGAGGACATTATGCATGAATACACCAACTCAAAAAGATTTGTTATGCAGTGAATTTTAAAATTTCACTCAGGCATGAAGCACCTCCTGTATAACAATAATACCAACAACTTCCTTCATATAAGGATGCATTCTTCATGTTCAATATAGTTTTAGTTTAAGCTGCCAGGGTCAAAACAAAAACCCTGACCCTATTCATGATCTTCATTAAGTGTGAGTATAAGATACTGTATCTGCTATTCATCATACTGAAATGTGATTTAGTTGCATTAACTGTCAAACATTAATTGTACACATGAGCATAAAATCAAGCATTAACAAATATAGAGACACGTACAACAAGAGATTATCAAAGTGGCTATAGTAATGTCAACCCTAGAACACGGATGATGTGTGAATAGCCATTCAAAATAATTGTAGCATGGGTGAATTTCACCTATGCTACAATTATCAAAACTTGAATCTTGTGTCTTGGGAGGAGCCAAAGAGACACACTGGGATGCTGCTATAATGTTGCTTCTGGTTAACTTGTCAGCCTCCTCCACACTCTAATTAGCACCCAGAGGAAAAAAGAAAGAAGGGAAACTGGGAGGATGATGACTGAGGGGAAGTTGAAACGTGAATCCACTAGTGACAGGTACAATGCAGTACAAACTCAAAAGGATCCATTGCTGAAACATAGATGAAGTTCTTGCCATTATTAATGTTACTGCTCTGAGACCATCCTAGTTTTTTTTAATACTCCATTCCTAACAGCCTAGACAACTTTATTCTCCTGAACTTATCTAATCAATAAATGAGGAATAATACTAAATATTATACTTGATAAAATACTAAAACTTGTATTCTTTTTGTTTATAAAAAAGTGTAAAGAAAAAAGGGGGTTTTGCAGTCAGTACTGTATCATACTGAATAAGCTGTTGCAGAAGAGAGTAGCTAAATTAAGAGCCTTCTAATCACAAATATAAGCGGTTGATTCCAGCTCTAAGCAGATTATGTTAATGTATTCATCAGATACCACAAATCTGATCATGAGCCAAACATCTATGATGCAGACAACAATCCACATTTTGTTGCCAATGTGAGATATGTCTGAATCGTATAATCTAAACACTAGTACTCTAAATTATGAGTTTATTTTCTGTATGTAATAAGGGGGGAAACCATAAAATCAAAAACATGTCATGCCCAAACATCAGTTCTTGAGTTTGGAAAAAAAACTATCATAAAAAGTAAGCGAGCATCATTTGCTTTGGATTGTGTGAGAATAATTAAGTTTTGTTTAGGGGTTGGGTTACAAAATAAGCTTATGCTGTTAAATTGTCACACTTGGATCAAAATAAAGATTGCCTCTTTTAATGTGACAATCAGGAGATAAGTCTCAATGGAACAATGTTGTTTAATTTTACAAACCTTACAAATGCTGAAGTAGAGCCACTGAAGACTATTGGCATCTAGATAAGGCCGAGATGAAATGCTGAAGTCGAGATCATAAGTTGCCCAAAGGCAACATTTCATCAAAGAATAATTAAGCCTTACATTATTAGAACCAAGGGTGTATCCCCAGTAATTATCCCCCTGTAGTACTGCACTCAGCAAGATGGCTTGAAAGCATCCTGCCTAATGTTTTATATTCTGCTGCTTTTCAAAAAACACCCAAATGATGAAATGAGCCTAATCCTGTCATGCAAAATTGACACCCTCGTTTGCCATCTGTTTAAATACAGTAAATCTGGTTTAACATAACCGGCTCATAATAAAAAAGATAGTAATCCTACAAATTGGGGCAATGAGAGAGACCAATATCTTTAAATGAGAACTCCAGCTCTACCACAGCGCTCCATATTTCCATGTTGGGAGAGAAAAAAACAGTTTAACCTATTGATACTTTGGAAAATTTCCCATTTGTTTTATGTTGAAGATATTCAGGTTTAGTTCTGTGAAAGTGGATCACTCAATATTGACTGAATGGTGGATATACTTACAGGCAAGAGAGGCAGCCATGAAGCAGATTATTAGCTACCTGCTGCCAGTGAGTCACTTTAAGTACCAGTGATGGAGGTTAGCGGAAACAACGGGGAGGGTTGCAATTTATTATCCTTTAGCAATTAGCCAGTGAATGCTACAGGCTGTTTGATTGTGGGATGTTTAAAAATGAAAGAGATAAGAGGGAGCCACAGACGTGGCAACCCTTCCTCATGGTAGACACTGGCTGCAGGCGCAAGAGATAGCAGGAGCTCTGATAGTCTGCTCGCCTGACGGAAAGGGCCAGATAGGCAGAGCTGAACTGATTCACTGGTGATAACTCCTGTCAATCAGGCCTTAGGCTTTGATTAATACATGCAGCTCATGGGAAAATTAGGCCAAATGGGAGGTTTGATGTGAGGGGTTACAGAGAGCGCAGTAAGCTGCGTCTTAGTTTTAGACAAAGATTAAAAAATATTACAGTTAGCTGAGCTGACTGAGGTTGCTAAGAGCTCTTTCTGGGTGATGTATTCGACTGGCTCACCATGGTCATGTCAGTCTGGGTCAAGGTCACAGAGAATCTGTCACTGTCTTATGGTTTCAATCAAACTTCTGACGAGGGACTTGGTTCTGTCCATAACCCCTGCCCCTCACTGTCATGTCTGAGTCCATCTTTCTGGATATTGGCCACAGGGACATGCGTGTTATAGGTCTGCCAGTAACTGGCCATGATCTCTTGGGCGGTTGAACCCCAGGTTTTGACAGATCTAAGGGAAAAAATGTGTTTTCTAACTACACAGTTTCATCATAAAAAACATCTCCAGGATAAAAATCATAAATCCATTTAAGAGTTTCATAGAGTGTTATTAAGCGGGCAAATGTTTTTTGTTAAGATTCAATTTGGGTCTTTTTCTGACACTGGAATTTTCTATATTCTATATTGAATGTTGTGTTTTGAATGTTGTGTGGCAGTGTGAGCTGGAATTTTTTATCTTGGCCAAATCTCTCTGGTAACTCAGTAATCACAAGACTGTCACATTTAACCCCAAAAAGGAATTAAACCTACAGAGCCCTTAATTGAGCCCTTTGAAGTTGCACTATATAACTTTCTGACTTTAATACTCTGCCTTCTTACTCATTTGATGGCACAATTTATGTACATTTCTTGAGCCGTCCCTGCCCAGCAGCGTCCCAATGCTGAGAAATCGCACTTCAAAACTATTGCTCCTGGAACGTTTTGTGATGTTGTAGCTGAGTTTTGCTTTACGCACCGCGTCACACGCTAGCAAGTGGATATCAACACACTGGCTATTTTGAACATGCACAGTGGCTGATTCAGTAAAGAAACGCAAGAAGACATTAACAGAAGAGAGAGGAAAAAAAGAGAGAAAAGAAAGATCAAAACATATTTACCAGCAACTTAGTCATTATTTTTTGTCAAGCTTGCTTGAAAGATTAGGAAAGGGTTAATCTTTCAACCCGTGTCTGGATGTTTTTATCTTAAGAATGTCGTCCAAAACTATAAAGGTTCATTGCATTCTTGCCTGTTTTCATCGGTCGAATCCGACAGACACTAAAGCTTCATCTAGACAAAAACGCTTTTATACTCTCTCTTTAATTCCAGGTTTGAATGGACTGAAAAGAAATGTTTGCATGGAGGATTTTCAGATTCACAAACGCATGATTCCAGGTAAAAAGACATGGGTAAATGCACAATCTCCTTATACTCAGGCATCTTGCGTGTAATATGCCACTAGTACCTCTCTGTTGACAGTGTCTGCTTCACAGTTAGTCTGCTATTTGTTAAGTTACTTAGATACTCAGACAAAGACAGGCACATGTAAGAACAAAGCCTTGTCCACCCACACAAGCTGCTGGGAGACTAAGGGGAAGGCAAACTTATGAAACTTTATTAAATTGACATGTAATAATATGAAACAAAACTTATATCACAGTCAGCATCCCTGCGGAGCCTCTCACACCAGAACTATAGCAGAAATTGCTGTTAAGCATTGTATTGATTCTTTTCATGCTTATCCCACAGTGTTTTACCAGGTGTATTAAATTCACAACTGTCCTTGAAGCCTTGTACTTCAAGTAAGAACACAGTGAGACAAATCTCTCCTCCATCCCATCCCTTCTTTACAGTGTTAACCCTAATGGCCCTAGTCAGAGGAGCAAGTAAAAACTAATTCTGTGTAACTTTTTAATATCTGGAGCTGATTAAGATAAAGCCAGCTTGTCTTGTCTCCTAGCAATTCTCCTTCCCACTCCCCTCTGGAGCCAATTTTGTTTCGTGGGGAACAATGGTAGATAAAGCTGAGAGCAGGCGAATTCTCTAATCTGAGGAGCAGTACTGGAGCAGCTCGGGTGACGTGGGAGAGTAGAGTGCTTTCAGAGCACGGACAGATTATAAAAAAAAGGCTTTGATTGGGATCAGGAGTTTGATGTTGGGTGTAAGATAACAAAGACCGCATGCCATCCCGATGGGACAAGGTTGAGAAAACCCAACCCCTCTGCCTCTTGTCTTCTTTCTCACTGAATAGCGATGTTACACTAACAAATGTGTTGTGTGGGAAATTTTGATTCTCACACAAAACTTATTCTTATAGTCTGTTCTGTTTCATTTATACTGAGATTTGTGAACATGACTGTAGTGTTAAATCACATTTCTCTGGTGTTATGATATAGAAGTACCTTATTTAGACTTGAAATCAAATACAACCAAAACTAGAAACAAGTTGGCAACAGACAAGAATTGCAAGCCATTTCATAATTTTTTTTTTTTTTTTTTTTTACATTTAATGATAATCAATGGAAAATCAACTTAGAACACAAAATATAAAAACATATGGATCACAGTCATGACAAACAAAATTAAAGTTACTTACATGAGATGACACTACTGCTGACTAGCAATGCTTTCCAACCTGTGTGTGAAACTATAGATTGAACATAATGGGGGAGAAATACTCTGATGATGTGTATATATCAAAGTTGTGTTCAGCTGGCGTTACTTATGCTATCTATTATTTGAATCAAATGAAGGAAAAGTTGTCATTTTACAAGCAAAAATCTATATCTAATAATACGATCTCTACTCTGATGTCCAGCAGCACTACACCTAAACTGGATGCACTGTATATTAAATTCAACAATCTGGTTTACATGAAAACTTTTAAGCAGAAACAAATAAAATAATCACTTCACAATGAGCAGTCCCATGTCTACTTTGATAAAAGTAGTTCATTTTAACATGTCAGTCCCACATGGTCAAGATAAAGTTAAACAGCAAAGAAGGCATATTAAAGACTCAGCTCATGCGTGCTCAAAGACATGTCCTAAAAAAATTTTTTTTTAAATTGTCATATTTTAGGAAGTGAAGGACAATTTTAATCCAGGGTGTAGGTGGATTGTTTTCCTATTATATTCCCATTATTAGATTCACCTGTGGTCACAAACTGTCAACTCTCATCTGCTCATTCATCTGTTCCAGTCAAAATCTATCCTCTCAGCTGTTCCTGTAGGCTGCCACCAAGCAGAGATTTGGGGCATGTGTGGGCATGGATGAAATTATCTTCATTAATTGGAACATTGCCCCAATATGCTAATGCTGTCTTTTTTAATCACAAACGCATGTTGACTGCAAAAGGATTTCGGCAATATAAAAAAAACTGTAACTGCATCACTTCATCTCCGATGATTACAAACTAAATACTGGAAACACTGTGAACATTATTAGCATTAAATACGAGTCAAACTATCACAGGCAGAAGATACTTGAACATAGTTAATATTGCACCTAATAGTAATTTTTTACAGGTTTTGTTTCTTTGATTATCCCAGTTTAACACATCTAATGAGTTCATAAACTGTGATACTTTTCTCCAGCTTTTCATGGCTCTTTACAGACCCTTATTTATGTATGTATGTATGTCAGAGCAGCAAGTTCAGTCTCAAATGTTTGTGCACACATTAAGGGTGCTGTCCACATTTCTTTTACAGAAAGGTGTTATTCAACCTAAGAATGTAAAACAATGGCAGTCATGGATATATTTTGACTATTTAGACAAGAAAAGTGATTTAGAACAAAAAAAACAAGCTTTATTTTCTAACAGAGGGTCTAGTTACATTCTTCAGACAGACAAACATTTATTTCATCAGCAGGATGGAAGAGTTTGTCAAAATAGCACTATATAGCACATAAAAATCTTCACACTATTCACTGCTGAAACTCTAGAAGAGGATAAGAGCTTCTCAGGGAGCCAGACAGACATTTTCTCCTAAATTTGCATATCCTTCTGAGACAAGCTTGGCTTCAGAATCAAAAGAACAGAAATGGAAATGAACACAAACAAAAGCAAAGCTAATTCACCACGCTTTTGTTTTTGGATCATCCATTTCCAATATTTAACAACAGCTATACAAATACACGTTTTTAATGTATACAAATTTAATGGCTACGGAAACATTGAGAAATGCCTATTTTTGGTAATGTACTGCAGGAAAGCAGCAGCAGCTGTTTAAGTTCTAATTGAAAAAGTAAATAACTGAGCTATGAAGTATTCCTGCTGACTGATTCATTTCAAGGCTCTAATGCTCTTAAAAGAGCTTGCAGAGTTGCATGTTGTTGGTATCATGGCAGTGATGCACTGGTGCTGATCCCTAAATAAGATTCCATCCCCTGCTCCATGGATTAGAGTGGTGAAAAGATTCAGCCATAACATACAATCTTCTCCACATGTGAAAAAAAGTGGCAGGGAATCTGCGGCTTTGAGACTGTGATATGTCTGTTACAGTCTTGCACCGCTCTTCAGACAGTCTCAGTAATTTCAACGTCTGCCGTAACAAACAAAATCACCGCAGGGAAAGGGTGAAGAGTGATGACATACAGGAGATAACAACTTTAGTCAAGTTCCGAGACTGAATAAACTTGCCTCTGTTGTTTCTGCTCTCGTACTCCGGCAAAGAGAGCTGACAGAAGAAGATATCCAACCACACACTGTTTCCATCCCCATCTAATGATAGTACGCCCTGAAGATGCCACCTGATTGTATCCTGCAATATCATATGCATTCACTCATTAAATCTCACTTAATAATCATTTTCAGTTCCTTATAGTGTCTTTACTGGCACACATTTTGCATTCTTCCATGCCTGAGAGGCAACATTTAAAACGAAACAAGACCTTCTTACCCAAACAGGTTGCCCAATTTTTACCTTCAATCACTGAAAAACATAAAAAGGCATGATGGGAGGGGAGTCCTCAGCCTAGGCCAATTCCATTCCTTGTCATTTTAAATAAGCTGATTCATATTCATGCGAAACATTCTACCAGGGTTTTTCTTGGACAAATAACAGTACACTGCCAACCTGCCTGAAGTTTAGTCAGTTGTTTTTTGGTTTCTCTTTCACACAGTCAAAATATTTTTGGGGGATTTCACAGGTCCTCAAATGGAACTGGAGTAGAAATGATTGTGAAGAGAGGAGGCTTGTTGCCCTCAGGAAAGCATATACTATGAAAATTGAAGTGGGTATAAAAATCGACCTTGTTTCTCTCCACAAGCACAAGAAGCACAGGTGGTGGAAATGTCATCTCTAACAAACTGGACCTTCTGAATAGCTTAAAAAGAGTAAAGACAATTCAAGGCTGAACAAAATATCCCAACCTTTTATCTAGATGACCGATTAGAGTAACATAATGTCAAAGGCTGTGTCTGAGTGACAGAAAAGTACGTCATGCTGGGTCCAGGCATAGATCGTTTAGGTAGATTTATGTCCAATTTACTCCTCCAGACACTTGGATTGAGAGATATGTTATATTTAATTTTCTTACTTTTATTTAATCAGGCAAGTAATGAAGAACAAATTCTGTTTTACACTGATGTCATGGCAAAAGGCAAAGCTTGCAGAGGAAATGGTGACCCGCTCAGAGGTTTTTACAAAATTATCTGGTAGAACGTGGGGTCATCCGAAACCTTGCAAACTTCTTCTAAACCCCTCAAAGTCTCAACAATAATATCAGACATATCAAATATTTAGGAGTATTTGTTGGTAAATATTGCAGTTGAGGTTAGTCCTATACCCAACCATTGATGACCAGGATAAAAACAGAAATTCTCACAACCATTTAATGCTTTTTGTCCAGCAGTAGTTTTGAACCACCATATATTCCCTGTTAAGAAAAAAACTCAAGCTTGAACACCAAGCAAAGTCTGTTGACTGGACTTCTGTTCATTCACAGACTCTGTGGAACATTACAGATATTGTAGGTAATGGTGAGGTGCCTCATTAGGCTGAGCTGGTGGTGTAGCAGAAATGTTTCCACAGCTGAGTGGTCCAGGTGGAGACCTCTGATGGCTTCCCACACTGAAATTGGCGGTGAGTGATCAGGCACTGAAATTTCCAGCATTCCTTTACTGCCATTTGCTTGACCTGTCATCTAAAGACGCAGGTGAGGCCATTCTTTGTCACACCTCAATACTTCCTCAAGTGTGCTAAACTGCAGTTATATGGATGTCACCATGCTGTGCGGTCACAGAAGTTAGGTCAATAGTATGAAGAAAGAATTTGCTCCGGAATTAGAGATGTTACAGAAGTAATTTCCCCTTATTTCCTTACAGGAAAACTTATTTTACAGGAAATAAGGAATGTCCCCAGCAGTGGCTTTTTAAGGGTAATTAATCTGATATTATTGTGGTTTTACAGAGCTTACATATAAACTAATATAAGTTCAGAAATTTACTCTTAAGAATGTCACTCAGATGCTATTTCTAGCTCACTCATGCCTCTGGAGCTGCCCTGCCCTCCTCTTCAAATTAGCTTTTCACCTTTAATTATCCAATGTCTAGCGTGGTAAGGAGTGGAGACAATGTTGCACACACCCATTAACACAAAAAACCTGTTTGAAGAAAACAAATGCCTCCTGCCTCCCTTTCTGAAGTTCGTTTAACAATGTCCTCGAGCCACCATTTTCCAATGTGTGAGGAAGTGCCGGCAAACAAGACATCCATCAAATTGACAGACAAAACAAATTACAAGGCAAACAGAACCTTAATGTGTCACCACAGCTAATGGTGTCAAGGCTGGTTGGCAGTATACCCAGACCCTCACATGCTGCTGCTGTCACACTCTTATGGCCTTGCTCTTCAACTCACAAAACACCGAACCGAGGAGGAGAGAGGGGTTACATCTAAATAACATTCAGGTATTAACATCAGGAAGATCATTAACAATGGATCAAATCCATATTGATAAAAGTCTATTAAACTTAAGCAAGTCAGAGCAATGGGCTCTCATGCAGGTGCAATCCATCTGTACCGTGACCGGTGCTCCAAGTGAGATTATTCTTTAAATGAATGATGCAGTCTTCCTAAAGCCAATAAAAGTGTAATTACATGCCTTAGGCTTTGGTAACAAAGCCACTGCTGGTGACAGTTATCTGAAAATGAGGAAGAAAGGATTACCTTCACTTTTCATCTAGCTTTGGCATGATCACCTCTCCATAGGGGTCACCTTGGACAAAATGCCACAATTTTACCAGTCATTAAACTCTTAATCCAGCCCCGGCGTGCAGACCTCCATCTCGTCTTTTAAAGCATCTATGGCTTTATATCACTCCATTCTGCCACTGCATCACAGCCACCCATTTCCACAGAAAGCAAAAGGTGAGAAACCTCTGCTGGAGCATTTACAGCAGAAAAAAACACAAACTTAAGATCAAAGGGGTCCAACATTTTCTTATTTCATACATATTATAGACTTAAACAGAAATGATCCTGGCAGGTAAAGCAATATCCTGTAAATTACTTTGTTTTATGCCCGTTGACTTTGGGTTCATATCCTAAAAGTTATTTTGGTCTCTGCTGGAAACCGTGCTCGAGAACCTTAGCAGGGTATCAGCTGGAAGATTGCAGAGACCACTTGTTAATATTCGTCTCGCTGCATTTGCAAAGCAGAGCCATTACATATTCAGAGATAGAGAGAGATTTTCCATGGCAGGTGAACTCAACATGATAAATTGGACAATAAACACTCTAATCCAACAACACAAAAGTGCACACAGGAATAATGCGGCACTAAATATGACCTTACAACCACAACCTGCAAAGCAACACTGCCTGCCACAGGAGCAAAGCAAATAATATCATTGTCACACTCTCATGCATCCCAATCACTTATTTTAGTAATTGAAACTTATAAAGTGTAACTGGTGAGTATGTGCACAAACAGAAAGGCGTTCTGTCACCATATGGTTATTAGCTTATTACTTCTTTTTTTTTTCTCCAGCTGTGATATTCCAATGATGTCAATACAAAATGCTTTCATGATTATTGTGAGTTTAAAGTTTTCTGTTTTGTCAGATTTCAGGTGTATCTCATACTGTTGTGCACAACAAGGTGATTTTGAGCAAATGTCTATTTCAGAAGGACAACGTATGGGCTTTCAGTGAAACTTAACTCCGCAACATGACATGAATTCACAAGTGATATTTTTCACTATTTAACTCGAAACATGAAATTCATTTAAACAACTGGAACTCTGAGTTCAACATTTAGAAAAAAGCACAAACAAAAAAAACAAAAAACACTCACTTGGTGCCTTCAGCATCCATTATTTTAAACTTTTTGATAGACGTCTCTGCTCAGAGAGAAAACTGAATATTGTGAGCCGAAGTTCACTTTAATAGGAAGTTACTGATAATATAGTCATATTTAACCATGACCGATAACACAGCTGTGATTTTAATCAATCAATCTAAGTAATGAGAACAGGAAGTTAATCCATTGTTATGCATTATTCGTCAGTAAATTAAGGTCTTTGGGGTTAATTAACTAGTGGGCTAAGGACAATGTTAATAATGCAGCACTAATATAGGGCAGGTAATAGCACACTTGAGAGTGTCCGTCTACACTCCGGCATGGAGTTTTTGTCAGGGAAGATAGTGGATGTTCAACATATTCTTCCCAGTAACACATTAACACTGGTTTAAGTAGCTCTGCACCAAGAACGTAAGTGGCTGTGATGCCAGTCCTTCCTGTGCTTTTAGAGAAAAACTACCACCTTGAAATAAGAAATATAGCTATTTACTGTGTCTGATAATGTCATAATCAGTTTAAACTTAATCAGTAAAAATACATTAACTATTACAAGAAGATGTTTTGTTTCTTTTATTGTCTGGACTGAAAATTGAGCATTAATCTAAAGTAAGTAAATTGATGAAAAGATTCATCAGTCAGTATATAGTTTTTTCTTTTTTAAATTACTTTAAATTACTTTAAATGACAGACTAAATTATTTCAAGTACTAAAGTTCTCAGGTATATTTTCTGCTATGGATTCTTTTAAATGCATAGTAATCATGGGTGCCTCGTGTATTTTGCATTTGTTTAAAGTGTTATTTGTGGACATCCTCAGAATTTAGCACTAATTGCTGGCAAGCTGCCATACACAAGTGGGGCAGTTTAAGGGCCAATTTGGCCTGATGTAAGGTTGCAGAGTAAACGCAAGGTTAAAAACCAATTATTCTCTCGGCCTAAGACTCATATTTCAGTCTCCCCTCACCCCATAATATGTAAATGCTTCAACAGTCTACAGAAAAAGGGAAAAAACAGGGGGTCAGTAGAGGGTCAAAGATTGTGAGGTTTATCTTTTAGGCAAACCCCAACCATAATTTTTGTTTGTTTGGTTTTTCTGCCCAACCCTAGCATGTATTTCTGACAACCAATCCCAAGTGACAAGTAGAAAAAAAGAGGGCTTTGAAAATTTTGGATTTGACGAAGCACAAACTTGGGGCTGTTGCATGGATTAATGATAGCATTTATCGCCTCTGGTCTCCTCGCAAAAGTTATTTTGTTACAGAACCAAACATTAATACTGTGGAACTTTCACCTGAAGTAAAATGTAGGAATGTGACAACTTTTAAAGGCAATTACAGATTGTAAAGATTTTTTGACACTTGAATGGTTATATCTATATGTTTTTGACTGTCAGCTGTGACATTGTTCTGTTTTTCACAGTTTTTTTTTTTTTGCTTTAGACAAATGGCTATGATACGTACTGCAATACTAGACTAAAGTGCACATTCTCAGTTTCATAACTGGTTCAGGATCCCACCAAAAAGCTATATTGTCAAAAAAAATTCCTTCCATCTGCCATTTTTGTGACATCTTTGTGAAGGCAAATAGAGGGGTTCTGCATAAAACACATGGTGGAGAACATAAAGAGAGCCTTTGTACACACCTTAATCTGGCAGTGAAAATCCCTTGCTTCATATAAATACTGCAGTGATGTACTTCACACAAAGCCAAGGCTTATTGCTACATCTCCTGAGGCCAAAAATGACATTCAGTATCTGGGTGGACATACTTTCTAAAGAGAGGCACGGAGAGGAAACTACATTCCTCTTTGAAAACCCTTTGTGCGTGTGCTTCACTGTGCATCTCTTTTTGTTTTTTCCTTTAAAGAGAAAACAATAAAACATATTTGCTTGCCCTAATAATACAGTTGTATCAAGAACATTTTGCATCTATTGATCCTAACCAACAAGAAAACATATGTTTACCCTGTAGCATGCTGTAGTTTACTGTATCCCCAGAGAGAAAATATCTGTGCAGATCCTTCACAGCTAGAAGGTTGATTTATATACAAGTTTCTTGATTGCGGAAATAACTAGATGAGTGCGTGCAGTCAGGATTAGCAAGATTGCATAAAGCATTCATAATAAATGTTCAATTTCATATTTTAAAAAATCTTGTTGACTCAAAAATGAAATTACTCAGAAATAAAGCTCTTCATAGTTCAGAGTTCTAATGTAGACTTGTGGAAAAGGTTAACTTGTTTTTTCTCACAAGTAAAGTTAGTTTCACTGGGCTCAATAAGTTAAAAGTTATGCTCTCCAACCTGCCACATTAAGCAGAAATGACACCTACTGCAAACATAATGCTTATGACATGAGTGACAGCAGGTTATTCTGGGATAGTGGCTGGAACTGATTACGGTGCAAGATTGGAGAGTGCCATCCATAGCAAGAAATTTGTTATCAAATATGCAGAGAAAATACCCGACCACATGTTTTTCTTGACAACGAATGGTTAGCTATTTCCAAGTAATTACACGGTCTGATACACACATCATTGAGAAGCCCAGTGTCATTGCAAGGGAATATCTGGATGCATAAGAGTCCTTAAATGCAAAAAGAAAGTCCTATATGTAGTTACAAGAGATAAAGTCTTATGACACAGCATCAGAGTTTTGCATTTTGGGACATGAACTTGGCACTGCAGACTTCACTGCCTGTGGGACTCATTGGACTTCAGACCGCCCTTTTACTGGCCTGGATCCACAATTTTCTGCTCTTAGCAAAGGGCTGTGATTCCCTCAGAGCACTGAAAATTCCCATCCATCTTTTTTGCTGGTTGGCACAGTTAACTGTCTTGTCATCCATGATTAGAAGCTTGACTGCCAAACAAACTGGGATTAGTACTACTTACTGCCCTTTAGTTGTGCACGCACTTATGTAATGATGTTGCACAGAACCTGATCTATACAACCTCTGCCATTTAAGCTTTTGTTTGAAAATGTTACATATCAATGCAGAGATTGCATAACCTTGATACATTTTGTTATAAGTTGACAAGATATAGAAAAGGCTTTGTGATGAGCCATCGGCTCCAGTTCTGTATTCCCTTGTGTGCATCATCTCCTGTCCTTCCCCGTCATGCATGGCAGTCTTCCCCTGTGTACAGGTGTGGGTGTGGCTCTGGGTTTCTCCAGCAGGATTCCTGGCACAGCTATTTTCCATCCACTCATCAACCCAACAGGATTTCTTCACTGGTCTAACCACCACTCAACACCAGATGCTGTTACACCTCAGTGGTAACATCAGGCTGAGCTCCGTCCAAGTCTATCATTTCTTTACTAATCCAGTTTCTTTGTGTCCAGGAATCCTGCTGGGTCATTGCAGCTCGGATCATCACTCTTCCTTTGTTTGTCTGTATGCCAGCCTGTCTGCTTGTCACCTTGCTCTCACCATTCAAGACTGACAGAAGACATATCAAGACTATCTGCCCACCTGCTTAGATCTACCCCAGTTACTGGCTTCTGCTCCTACCGTTTCTGGACCCTTGTCATATTAACTCTGCAAGGTTACTGGAATACCTTCCTTTAAATAAATATTTACCAGCCAGCCCTGTCTTCCCAGTCTGCTGTTTGGTCTTGGTTACAAATCTTTATAAAATTTAACAGCAACTTTAAAAGAAAGATAAGTTGAAAAGCTGTCAGAGGTTTCAAACTCTTCAAAGCGGAACACAACAGAATATCTAAGCCTGATCCAAGGTCTAGTTTGCCACATAACGTCATTTTGTAAAAACCTTTTGGAGTCAAAGTAGAAAGCAGATGGCAATGGTAAGTCTTTTGAGCTGGCTTATCAATGTGAAAGCATTCATTTTAAATTAACCATGACCTTTTTCAAAGCTTTACTCAGTGTTCTAAATAAACTCAGGATTAGACTGACAATATAGCAAAGCTAGCAAATGCCAGCGTTACCAGCTGCACAGTGGCACATAATGCCACCAGAATTGCAGATGAAATAAGAAAAAAAATATATTAAGGGTTTGAAGCCCACTTGATGTTGGAGCAGTGTTGTGCTTCCTCAAAGTAAAACATATACTTTGGTTACCTAAAGATAACCTATAGCCTGGATAGAAACTGATCTAAAGTTATAACATCAGCTGAAACAACAGCAGTGCTAAGAATGCTTGGACATCGCTCTAAAGAGGACAAGTTGGCGAAAACGAGGTTGGTGCAGACAAAAATACCCAGAGTTTAAGTTTGCTCCCATAATGACCCTATTAAACCCAAACTACCTAAACCGAATCACATTTGATGCCTATAACCAACTAAATAAAAAGTGAGAGCTGAAAGGAACAAGTTTCTCAGAAAAGGGACACAAACTGAAATTTCTAAAGTAGAAATGAACTAAAAACAGTCATAGGGTAGAATTAAACCCACATTTCCAGAACATTTTTCCCCCCAAACAACTCTCTTGTCTCCCAAAAAAGACTGTGGCTTGTTTGTTAGACCACATTTGCCTTTGGATTAAAATATTAAAGCCTGGAGACACGACAACTTTGGACAAAACTACATAATTTAGGGAAGAAACCATGTTGGACATTTACAGGAAAATGAATCAAATGATTGTTTTATAATTTCATTTAAACATAGAGCATGTTTTTAATAGAGTGATTTCTTCAGTTTAACTACATTAAAGAAGACACCATTGTCCATTAAAGATAAGGATAATCAGGCAGTCTGAATAAAACCGGTGCGGTCCTGCGCCCCTGCATTAGACTGCTCCTATTTTTTAATGTGCGCGGCCATTCAGCACATGCACCGCTATCTGCATACCAGCTCGATGCTGGCATAGGAAGAGGCTGTTGCTTGACACACAATATTGGACAAGACAGTAACATGGAGCATTTAGAGGAGGATGGAGAGGGTACCGTCGCACCAGGCTTGCCAGCTGTGATAATGATGTATAATTTAATTGAAGGCTGTGCTTCTATCCTCCACAGAACTCAAGCTACTCTTCTCTTGTAAATGCATTATTCAGGCTAATGGTGACCCTGAAATAGAAAAAAGCTTCTTATCTCTTTAAAGTTTTATTGCAGAGAGCAAAGAGAGGTAAGAAGGTATATGGAGAGAAAGTGAGCGAGAGTGGGGCACAGAGTCACAGATAAGTTAAAAAAGCTTCCTGAAGGCTTTGCAAAGGCTTCCTGATTCTGACCACGACATCATCTTCCAGACAACAGCATACAAATTCAACTGGGCAGAGACTCTGATGTGACTTTGTCATTAGCTGCAGACATTTCCAAGGAAATCATGTTTAGGACATCAAGTTAAAGAACAGGTTTCACACTCTCCTCTGTAGCACAGGTCTCAATTGTGCTTTGTTACATATATTCAAATTTAGCATTGAAAAACTTGCATTTCATCACAATCATCATCATTGTCATTATAGTCTCTGAGCAAATGAGAGAAAGAAGCAAAAGTAAATATATGATGTGCAGGAAGGAAGTCATGCATACGCTATTACACATGGACCATCTTATACGTGATCAAGCAGATCCTTTGCAATACACTTGTGGCCAAGACGGAAAGCGACAGGGTTGAAAGGGTCCGCAGTCATAAAATGTGCACACTTTCATCTATCAAGCAAAGCTGTCATATTTACTGTCTGAAATACACCCATAAAATATTGTTATTGTAAAGTGTCATCTCCTCTGCAATTAGAAATCAGCTTCATTAGAGGACGTGTGATGGGAATGTGGCAATTAAAGTACGCTGCATGTGGTAAGTGGGTTGATTTGGTGAGCAGGAAGAAGTGCTGCATTAGGTGATGGTACTTCACTCATTTTCTCAATCAGTTATTTCACTGTCTCAGTGTATCATTTCTCAAAATTGCTCATCTTTCTTCAGGTTAATGAAATATATAACATTTGTTTTTTTAGTCATCCCTTTTGGTACATCTTCCCTTTAACAGACTACAGCAGCTATTTGCAGTTAGAATTAATCTATATTTTCAACAGCTTTTGGCCGAGTTAATTAGTTAATTAGTTAATACAGCAGTATCTTAGAATTGTACTGACAGCTATGGCCACAATAGCAAATTAATTATTTTTTTTCTCAAGAACTGGAGAAACTAAATAGTGTTAATGTATGCTCTTTGACTTTTCCCATCTCCTCATGTCTGTTTGGCTAACTGTATGTTGGAACTGATGAATAGCATAAACTTTAACTAGGTCGTATCATACAAGACAATTTAATTAAATCAGAAGTCACATCCAAACCCACATGTAGCCAATACTAAAGTAATTTTTTTCTCGCTTATCTTTCTGCCCTCATGGGTGGGAAAAGAAAACAGTACAATCAGGTCACCAAAGCAGGCAGATGTTTGCCAATATGAACTCTTTAACCTTGCTCTGCTTACAAAAGAAACTATTCCCAGTTCAAATGGTCTACAATATCACTTCAGTGAGATGTAAAGCCATCCAAAATCACACAATGAAAAGACAGTGAATGCTAAAAGTTCAAAGCAAACTTAAACAAGACTCATCCACAAAGCTATACTGATATCTGCAAAACTTGATTTAAAAAACCTGGGGAAAAAAACACGCTCAACAATCAAACTAAATGAATCATCTGGGTTCTTCATTATGACTGGATAACTCATAACACAAAAGACAGACTGTTATATAATATCAAATATGCACACATTATCACACACACTTAAATTATAGCACAAATATTAATTCATTTTAAAGAAGCAATATAAATTAACCCCTTCTTTAGGTAAAGCATTGAAACAATGTAATGATATTACTCTGATCATTTAGATGTTTAAGATGCATTAAGGTGCATTTGTGTTCATCTTCTAACTATTTCATGTTTTATAAAACATTATAAGACTGATCAGTGTTTAAACTTGTAAAATCATTGTTTTATGACAGAATTTGATTTGATAACGAATCACTAATACACTAAATAGGATAACAGCAATATTTACCCAATGTTGACTCGATCCTGTTATAGCTGTATCTGTAATCTCGCCCACACATTTCAGCTTGTACAAATTGCACTTATTTCTAACTTGGTGTAGGCGTTAATAAGGCAAGTACATTTGGGAAAATTAGTCTTCTGAACTTGCAGTGGCAGAGGGGTTTGATGATCTAATTGGATTGAACAAGAAAAAAAGGCATGTTTTCTGCCTTTCTAGTCTTTTTTTATTGTGATTGAGTAAATATGAGGGTGCTAGTTATCATAGATGTTTACTTGCTGGGTGTCTTGTAAACAATTTGTGTATAAAATCAAGTGTTTTGCACAAGTGAAAACTTGGCCTACATTTTTCATATGTGCATACATGAGATGCTGAAAAGTTCTCTGGGTTTTTAACAGAGACACTGAAAGTCAGTGACACAGCAAAGTGTCATAGGAACAATTACAGAGTGATTTTCTTCGTGCTCTGTGACAGCCTTGACTGCATTTTCTGCCTCAAGACACAAATCAAAACATATTAATTGCAAAAGTAATGACACTGGTTTAATTTTTCTTTCAGGCTAGTGCCTATTTCCCCATTAGTTTGTATATTTCCATCCCTGCAGCCAGATCTGACTTTCCGCAAAGGCCAGGGCATTGCACATGGGGAGGAGAGGAGTGGGATGGAGGCTGGGACACATAAAAAACACATTTTAACGAATGTGTTTTTTGTCACCTACTTGAGGCCTTTTTTTTTTACACTGGTCTAAAAACCAGCTAATGCCGACTAACATATGGCTTTTAAATGCAACAGGAAAGTGTGTAATCGCTATTCAGTTCCACATTAAATTACTCCGCAGTTGTCAGAGATATTTATCGGCTTGCAATTCAATCGGCATGGATGGGAACAAAACACTGGGTTGCACACTAACTTTCAATGAGCGTTCTCTGATCGGAGCAGCAGGAGTGGCCTCTGCTCACTTTGCTTTTCACAAAAGCATGACTTTACATTGCAGCACTGAAACTAAGCAACATCTTGCG
Source organism: Atherinosoma microstoma (assembly GCA_037177055.1). Taxonomy (NCBI): domain Eukaryota; kingdom Metazoa; phylum Chordata; class Actinopteri; order Atheriniformes; family Atherinidae; genus Atherinosoma; species Atherinosoma microstoma. The sequence continues at coordinate 11,353,844 of JBBBVU010000009.1, read as the reverse complement.
GACAAAAAGAGAGAAACTTAGAAATAATAAACTAATTTAATTATCTTGAAAAGTGCTGATTATCAGAAACTGTGATCCTGCAGCCTGTAGGATACAGTGAAATGCCATCCCTTCATGGTGCTGTGGCTTGCTATTAGTACTGGAGATAGAAGTAATTACCAAACACAAGTCCAGCCCTGTGCTCACTGTAGACCTCAATGCTTCGCTACTACTTGTAGCGAAGCATTAGCGAAGCATTGAGGGGGTAACTTGTTTTAGCAGATGTCCCCAGTTTAAAAAAAAAAGTTAAACACACTAAATGTGCTGTGAGACAAGTCTTTAAGATCCAAAACACAGCAAAGCTTTGTAAAATAACTTATTTTATTTAGTTTGAGTTATTTCAATTATCTTAAACTGCTTAAAATATTCATACAAATCCAAAACTAAAGCAGGAAAAATTTAACCAGTAAATCAGTAAATGACTGAGAGGGCAAACAATCAGAACAGGACAAAAGTTACCCAGTTCCTTTAATATCTCAATAAATAAGGTCAAGTATGTTGGTATTTTAAAAGGAAAAAGCTTAAAACTGATAAATTGCTAGACTTTACTTTGAATAGATGCTACCTCATCAAATGAATGCTAATTAACTTTCTCAGATGGTTGCTCTTTTGTTTTCATTGGTGTGGGCAGCCCAGACCAGAATAGAGTAATTGTACAGCTCCAAAGAATGAGCATATGTGATACAGTAAGCGATTTGGGTTTTTGATCTGTAGTAGGCTACACAATATTCTTGTGTGAAAAGGAAGTGAAATTAATTCTCCCTCTCCTCTCCAGGTCTATAAATCTGATACTCTCTGATTTCCATCCCAGACAGCCTGATACTCAGACTCAGCTGTTGGCGACAGAGGAGTGCGAGTGTTATTTCTGTAATAGGTGTTGCTCTCTTCTTTTAACCATTATTCTTTCCCTGGCTGCCTCAGCAGGCGCATGTTTAGTAAATCAGTTTTTGAAAACATTACAAAGATGACCCCGTTTTTAAACCTGGGCTGGACTGTGAATCGTTTGTCTTCATGGCTTTGTGTTAACACAGCCAGGCTCCTCTCCACCTGGTACTGTCTTCACATTACCATTTATTGTAGTTTGGTGGGATCGTAATACACCCAATTGAATTTCTCTCCTACTGCTAGGCTGTCTTCCATCTCTGCCATGCAGGATCTGAGTGCTTGTGCAATATTAGTTATGGATGCTCTCTCTGCAGGGTGGTGTGAGGATGTGAACCAACTGCAATTTGCTGGACCCTGGATGATGCCAGACAACATGTAAATGTAGTAAATACCTTCCTTTCTGATCACAAAATACTGAGAAAGAGTATTTCACTCTTTTGAGGTGGAATGACAATAAATAATGTTGCTTTAACCTTCATCATCCCACAGTTGATAACACAGGGTTATAATCTAATGACCACCCAGTCTGAATACCTGGAAACACGGCTGTGCAAAGATGGCTAAATATCAACATGGAACACAATTTAATCCCACAGATGCATAAGTAATTAAGTTACTTACACTTAAAATTTGCACATTTTATTTCATTTTATGGCTTTTTAAAAAATATATATTGGTCTGAAACAAGTTAGGAGTCAAGATATCTCACAGGGATCATTTATTGAAGCATATGTATACGTGTCTTTTTCCTGTTTATCAGCAAGATCACACATGAAATTTCATAAAACCTGCTGGGACTTGGAGCACGAAAACAACAATTTAAGTTTGATGCAGATCACAATCACTTTTGTTAATATTACAAGTGCACTCACCTCAGTGAAGCACAGCGCTCCCTGAGTGCCTACCTAGTTTCGCGTGCCTCCTTATCTGACTTTCTAAGTAGCAGCTTTTTGTTTTGTTTGTCAGTTTTATGAAATACAAAGAGTTTTTCAGATCACTTTAGTGTAAAACAGCTATGAAGGTTCAAGACATCTTCAGCTAGTGTAATAATGTAGCAAGTACAAAGATGTGCTGGTCATTCTTCTCTTTTTTATTTGTTTGTTTGTTTAGTTTTTTTCCTGACAGCCATTACATAATGCCATGAAATGCCTAATGAACTCCACACTGCTTTACGATGACTTAAAGCCAGGCATGGAGCACACATACTTCCAGTGTGTTCTCAGATGCGTAGATACTGTTGATGGAGTAAGGACTCCCATTTTAGCTGTGCATCTGCAAATTGCAAATTTATGAAAATGTCAAATGCGATCATGAACACCAATTTACAGCAAATGAAAATTTTCACTGGTTAAAGAAGCTCAGTGTGACACTGCCATTAAAAAAATGAAACATTAAACACTAATTCCCCACACAGTGTCTTCTACAGGAAATAACAGCACAGCCATAAACATTTGCCAACCCTAAGTAGATCTTATCTTAATTATGGAATATACTATTCTTCTGTGTCCCAAAACCTTAATTAGCAAACGAGTACAATTCAAAATATGGCTGTGAAATGATTTGTTAAACTGTGCACAGATAGAGATAGAGTTTATAGCTTAATTACATCGAGGAAGGTCACTGCCCTCCATTTCACCAGAAGCCAGTGATAGCTGGGATTTCATACTGTATCTGCTTTTACCCTTGGATTAGATTGCTGATTCGCATTTGCTCCAAATGCATCAAATTCCAACCTTTAACATATTTTTCCAACATCTCAAGAAACTGAGAAATTGTAAGAGTGCAGACAATTTTTGTTTTCTTAAAGCACTGCAAAGTTCCCTTCTATCATAGGTTACTGCCACATTAACAGACGAAAGTGAAATAGGCAAAATAAAAATATTTTATATTTTAATCTGATCATACATACACACAGTACCACATTACCTGAGGAAATATTTGAGGATGAAAAGAGAAATGCTTTCATTATGTAATGTTTAATGCATGTGATTGCTTAGTTTAAGTCATTTTAGTCAGAACTTCCATGCACTAATGATGCATGTCAGTAACAAGTGCATGGACATGGTACAACGAGGTGGTAAAAAAGCTGCATTTGAAGAAATGCAATTTAAAGAGTGGGTGAGGCAGAACAGGAGCAAAGTGGCAAGGAATCATTAAACAGATCACGGTGGTGACACTGCCTCTTTGAAGACACACACGTCCCACTGAATGTTAGCCTTGAGTGCTAACAATGCTGATATGCTGCAGGGAGCATCTCTCAGACTTCTCATTGAGTGCTAGCACTAAGATTAGAGGTTCCTTTAATCCGACAAAGGGGATTAAATGCTACAAGAGCCGAGAGGACCGCTCCCACGGAGAAGCTGAGATGAATTATTTACACCTTCCCTCAAGAATGGTGATCTAAGTCTTCAAACCAAAAAATGCTCCTCTTATACACTGGTGGCATGTCCTGTCAGCCAAACAGTCCAGGGACCACAGCTAAATGTATTCTCACGCAACATACAGAGCAACCAATTGCCTGTACGGGGGGGGGGTTCAGCACATTCCTTTAAACACTAAAATATAACAGTGAGACAGAATAATTGAAAATCCCAAATTATGAACAACTCTATTAATAGTTGGCCAGATTTCCATTAGCTGGCTCTGAAAAGTTGGACATTCCCATTTAGCAAACATAAACACTAATTCAGTTTCTCTAAAATAAAAACTTTCTTCGAACACATTAAGTGAGTCTTTATGTTAAAGTCCAGACTTTTTCAGTCATCTGATTGCTGTGGCATGAAACATTTAAGTCCACCTGTGTTTTGAGGCTAAGTCCGCCTGTGGTGAGGATGTATGATCCAAATATCTCAGCACAGTATCACCCAAGATCAGATGCAAATGCAAAGCAAATAATTCCAAGAATATCCAGGTAGAGGTCGCTTCAATGACTCACAAATATTCCAATTAATAACCAATACAAATGTAAATCATGGTTATCCATCATCACTTACCCCCCTTGTTCCATCTGCCTTTGGTCCTTCCCTGACAGGTGAGTTCGGGGCATCCAAACAGCACCAAGAGAAAAAAAACAAGTTCAAACACAGAAAGAAATCCAGACTTTGCCCTGGAAAACATGTCCAAGAGTTGCTGGCAGCCGAGTCACTTTCACATGGCTGTGTTTCCTCCTAGAGCGGCGCGGCTGTGGCGCATGGTAACCCACGCGTGGGCTGTCATCATCAGTCACGCTGGTGTCAGCAGTGGGTCTCTAGTCCAACCATGCTGCTTTGTGATGCCCCGGCTGGGTGCTGGTCTTCACTGATGCTGGAGATCCATGAGACGCCACATCCCTCCTTCTGTAAGCTCTGCCTCACCAGAGCGCGCAGGAATCAGACAGGAGCACACAGCCTGCCATGCGACGGCACAGCTCAGCTTCGCTCCGCACAGTGCATAGGAACTCGCTCTCACAGGCTTGCTCAAACACACACACACACTCCCTCCTCTCTCCGTCTCTCTCACGCTCACTGCTGCCACCGCTACTGATGCTGATGCAGAATTATTTCCTGCCCTCCTCACTCAGGGTTTCTCCTGGAAATTCAGTCCTTTGCGTGCCGTCTTCTGCTTAGAGTTACATCTCAGTTGGTGGGAAAACAAGCCATCTTCAGCATTCTAGGAAGAACTTTCCAGAGGTGTGTTGGGCTGAGGCTGTCTGACAGCGTGGACAAACAGAACTGGAAGTTGATATAAGAGAAACGTACGGAGCAAAGGGAACTGAGGAAGAACAGGGTCCCTATAAGATGGCTTTCATCAGCAGGACATTTGCACAGAGATTGTCTTACGCTTGACAAAGTAAATTAGTGCTTTAGAAGGGGCAATGAAGCAGGACCTCAGGAATAAAGAGAAGGAAGAAAAGGAGCACTCTAATGGGAAATTGAATGGTTCTTGCCTCTTTAAGCACCCTCTTTGCAACGGCTCATGGAGGGAAAATGTGTCCAACTATTACTGGACCAATGTTTACAAAGTTAAACAAATATATTTTGGAGAGATGTGTACACTTTGAACTTAAACCACAGGACAAGTTAGAGGTTTAAATGATCACCAACAAACACTGCAACAACTTTCGACCACAAACCTGCTAGTATTATCTACATAAAATAGATAAAAAGGCAAATAAAACAAGACTAGAAACAGAAACCTTAATCTCTCTCTACTCTAGTCAGCTTTCACTTCCATCTTTTCTGCCACACCTGGTTTTTGCTCAATGTCACACCTGCTTCCTGTTTGCAATTTTCTCTCCCAGTTAAATCCTCCTGGTTTTCCTTTGCTCATTATCAGATCTATGTACTGTATATACTGTCCTGGCTTGTTATTGCATCACCTTAGCTTTTATTTGTCAGATCTGTCGTTCGTCATGAATTTTGATATTCAGTTTTGGTTCCCGTTCTTTGGTAACCTTCCACTGCCATGATTTTAGTTTCTTTAAATAAATGTAAAAAATCGTAATGCTGCGTTTGGGGTCCATCCTTCTTGTCTGTGATCATTGATCATTGACCATTTTTATTTGATTTATTTATTTTCCCAGTACAAAACTCATAGATTCTTACATTGAACAGAGAAGGGCAGCAAATAAAAACATTTCTGTAACAACCAGAGAACATTGTCTTTTTTTTTGCATGATAAACAACAGAGATAAGCTGAGCAATAGCCAGCATGGCTGAAAGTGAATTTTGTTAACAGTAAATGGTTGTCCATTACATAAAACTACTCAGACAAACAACTGAAGCTGTTAGGCAGTAAACCCCCCTCAAGATAGTATCTTTTGAAATAACAGTAGAAATCCACCAACTCTAGCAATTCTTGACATTAGTTGATAAGAAATACCTCTACTGCCACTGAAAAACAGATACAAACATGATTTTGTAAGAGCTTTCTTATATGAGCAAATTGTCTTCGAAGGTATTTGCCACATTTCTCAGACCTCCAAGGTCGTTATGCTCCCAAGTTCATAAAACAGGTACTTCATGAGCTGGGAGTATGAACATGCTGTCTTACACACACTATGACTTTAATGTCCTAATTGCAGCTTCTGAAAAAAACCTACAATCAAGTTCATCATTTGAATACAGAGCGCAAATTAATATTCTGAATCCATGCAGATTTTACTGCCCCCCCCCTTCCCTACACTGCTATTCCTTCATGCGGTCTTGCTTTTTTTCATGACCACCTGCAAAAACACTAGAAACTATAATTAAGCTGCCTACACTTGAGAGAAGGAAAGTGTATTTTTACTAAGACGCCACCAGGAGCATAGTTGGCAATACACATTTTCCAATGATAGATAAACAAGCATAATGTTTGCCTCTTCTGGGCTATTACACAATAGTTAGACCTCAGAAACCTAAACAATGGCTGTTCCCTGTTACTTGAGATATAAAATCACAAAGCAAATCTGGATCAGACAAGGGCAATTTAAGCTATAATGCTAGAAAATATCTTGTTGTGTGTCTAAATTTCCATGTATGAGTGTTCTATGCTATACTCAGGGAATGTTCTAGCATATAAAAGAAGGCCTTGAATGGTACCTTGGACTCAAACTTTAAATAATGCTGGCAAGGCTAAACAAATAGCTGTGTTATAAGTAATTATCAGAGAATAACCTTGAAATACATGGAGTATGTGGTATGGATTCACCTGTACAGTAAGTGATACAGACCTACTAGTTATGGTCATTGGGGTGATACTGTAATATTTATTCATAAACCAAAGATGAACAGCAATATCCAGAAGAATAACCACAAATGTTACTACTATTATTCCAATACTTGGCAATGGGTTGATTACATTACTGAACCAAATAACTTTAGCAGTGTTATATATTTACAAAATCAAGGTTGATCTAAGGGCAACTGCCTATCACAGAGTCTTTCATTTGCAGCAAAATGACACAACAAATAAAATCAGTAGTATATATTCGGAATAAATGATCAAATGTTCAGAAAGACATCAGAAATACAAAAATAGCACAGCCATCAGCGGGCAAAAGGAAAAGGCTGTGATGTCTGCTGACTCTTGTATAAAATTAGTTCACACAGACACAATTCTGGGGAAGTGTACCTGGAATTACCATTCAAAATGTTTAAGCCAAAATCCCAATGAGCTGATTAAACTTACCATTCAAACTTTTTATTACATTTCACTTCTGTCGACTGGATGCAGTGGCAGAAAAGAAAAAAAGAGGAAGTGGTGAGATAAGAGGGATGAGAGGAGAGCGTGTGTTGTGTGTGATAGTCACACAAACATGCAAGAAAATAAATAAATAAATATGTACGGAAGTATTGTTGATTACTTTCACCAAAACAGTTCCCATTACTACGGGAGTAGTAAAGAGGAAGAGTTAAGAGAAGGAGGGGATAAGGGAACCCCTACATCCATACTGGTAAGTCTGTCAGCTTATCACCCCCAGACAAGAGCCCCCTGGATAAATGTGGTCAAGCAGGAGAGGAGCCCAGCTTCAACAGTGATGGGGTGCAGGACAGCGATAAGGATGAAGCTCCACTGGGCAAAATGTGGGAGCGAGGCAAGAGGCCCCGGGCAGAGAAACTCAGCCAACAGCAATGCTCATTCTAGCTCTTGCTGGCTAAACCTCTTAAAAAATTTACACACAGGCATTCAACATACTCAGCAAATATAGGTTACTGCATGCATGTGGTTGTGTGTGTTAAGAGTAACTGCATGTGCACACGTTTGATTGCACATCTCACTACAGCCCCTCTGATAGTGAGTGTGGAGTCAAAAACGTTCAAATGTAGATGAGAAAGGAGGGAAAGACCCAGACAGAGAGAGAAACCATCTTCTTGATGTTTTTTTTTTGACGACAGCCTCTTGAAAACAGACCATGAAATTTGCTTTTTTACAGGAAGTGACAGACCAAGCACCATGAATTGATCCCCTGATGGAGATCTGGCTCTTTGTGTAGTCATTTTCTCCTCTGCGCATCTGCCTGCCCAGATACTGGATAATCTACTCGCTGCCGGCATTCCTAATCCAACCATCCATCCCCATTCACTCCGCCCATGTGTGTCCCGCACAGAACAAGGGTGTAGTTGGAAGTCTATTACAGAATAGATTTAGTTGTTTTTCTCTCTTGAAATGACTGTTGTGCAGCCTTGAAATTATTATTTCTCCTGCACTGCCCTCTGGGTAATGATCAACATTGTAATTATAAGTCACCAGAATCAGAGCAACAACAATCAAATGATCAGTGACAGAACCTGGCTTTGGTCAGCATAGGAATGATGTCCTTCCCTTGAATTTTTGAGTCGTCAGTTTATTCATTTATCTAATTTGATCAACAAATGTTTAAAAAAAAAACCAACAACAACAACAACAACAAAAAACAGCCAAAACTGTGAGAGGAAATAAAAGAGAACAACTAAAAATATGAATTAATAACACCAGTGTTGACAAGGTTTAACACGTCAGTTAGGAAATTTGTGCCAGTCTCCCATTATCTGGTTACATTATGGTTGAAAGAAGAGAAAAAAAAAGACAATATAAATAAATAGAGAAATACCCTCAGTATGGCTCCTGGCTACCAAATGTTAGAGATCATAAACCTATTATGGCTTTGTCAGCCAATTCAACAAAGTAAACAAGCCAGACTAGAAAATAGGATGACTTCTAGAAAATAAAAAAAATGTTTGCAGCGTATGTGCCTGAATCGTTTGTGAAATGATTAAATAATGTGAAGACTAGCAATTAGAAACGCAAAAGGCACAGCATTAAAAAAGAAATACACTCCTGTTGGATTTTGTATACAGGCCTAAATTGTAAAATTACAACACTAAGTATTATGACACAATAAATTGGTACTTAGTTTCCTGTTAAAACAATGAAAATCTGACAATTACTATTCACTCCAAACTGAATATGGATAGATAGGTTTGAAAGCTGATCAGAGCTGTTTTGTGCACTGTACCTCTATAAAACAACGTGATAAACAGAAAAATCCTGTCAAAGAATCCATGTGTAAATTTTATATGTATCCATTCAGAAACAGGCTGGGCTCGTTACAGTATACATGAAAACAGCAGCTGAAATCAGAAGCGTGGCAGAAAAGCTGAAGGCAAAATTACATTAAGAATAAATTCCTTTACAATCAATCCTTTATACCACGTAAACTTGTGCACAGAATGTGTCTGTGAATGGCCCCACAAGTCAAAGAACAGAGAAGTAATAAGAATCAGAATGAGTTAGTGATGGTTGTCATAAAATATGGCTGGGACTTCTATTTACAACCTGTAATAAAACTGCCTCTGCTGCGATTTATGGAAATGCTTGCCCCACAGAGCAAATCCCTTTTTGCCAAGGGCATGTTAATAACCTACATAGAGCATTTTGAATATATTGGCAGATGGACATTTTGTCTATTAGAGCATTGCAAACTGAAAAGCAGGCACTAAAGAAGCAACAGCATCATGCATACATAGTATTCTGGTGGCAGCATGCCTCCAGCGTGAAGCCTATATCAAACTCCTATCTTGTACTGAGGATTTTGTTTCTTCTGTTTGTAAAGTCCTCATCTTTCCTCGTGCCAAACTTAGAAACCAGATGATTTCTTCACTAGAAAGTCAACTGGGAAATTATTGATGTTATAACACTCTTGAATAATGGACAGAAATGTTACATTTGCTGTGGTATTAATATTAATATGAAGTGGGCACACACCACAAAAATTTTGTTACAGTCTGAAAGATAGTTAAGGTCTTATGACATCTGCTTGAACGCAGATAGCGGAAACATTTCAGTTCTGGTACTACTGGATCTCAGTGCTGCATTTGACACGGTTGACCATAACATCTTACTAGACCGGCT
>JBBBVU010000009.1:11271378-11290659 GCA_037177055.1 Atherinosoma microstoma | reverse complement strand
TATATATCACACAATAACCCCACCTACCACCAAGGAGTTGCATTTTACTACAGACGTTTTGAGAAATATGAATTGGAAATCTGGTATAGAACAATAATGGATCTAGTGCACTTTGTGGAAAAATACAGTAATTACACACCATTGTTCTTTAGAACAGAAAACACCAAAAGCCAGGTAAATGTTTTTTACTTCAATACAATCTGAAGTCCACTCATCTTCACTAGCTAGCAAGTTTGCTCAAGACACAATTTTAACGTCAAACAAATAATAATTCAAATTCGGTACTCACATCTGACCGTTGTAAATAGGTAATAATGGCTGTGGGGGCAGACAAAAATGTCTTAGTCTTGCTAATTCTTATTCCTCGTTAACTTCCGTGAAAAACATGACTTGTAATTGTAGGCCACGCGTGTCCTTCACCGGTCCTTTAGGCCAAATACCTGCGGGTTTTCATTCATATTTCCCTGACTCAAATTAGCAAGTCATTGTGCAGAACTTCATGTGCTGTTGGATTAATTTAATTACAGTCAGGTGTGTTGAAGCAGAGAAACTGTAAACCTGCAGCCCGCGAGGACCGACTTTGGACTTCCCGGTTGTAGGCACCGAAACAGTGGTGTCGACGTTCGGACGGTAACGTTGGAGATAATTGGTCTTTTTTTTCTTTCTTTTTTTTTTTGAGTTAATTGGTCATGTCAGCTGTGGGTTGTACTGACGTCACCTCTTAGCTAAATATCAAATCTACGTTATACTGACAAAATATAAATCTGAGAGTTTGACAGTTTTTTTTGTTTGTTTTCTTTCCCCTCACTTTATTGGAGGCATTAGCACATTTATTTGTTGAAATGTGAGACACAATATGAGAAATTTAGGAGGGAATTTACGCAGAGCTGTTAACATCACAAGCACTTCTGAAATGAGAGTCAGACACCAAACAATTCTGATGTTTTACTGTTTATTACTGGCACTTAAGCAGCGCTCTTGCTGCTAATGGAAATACCCACGCAAAATCAGCATCAGTAGGGATTGTTGCACCTACATTAGTTTGTAGGTGCAACATTGTGGAGAACTGTGGTTCCTTACTGTTTAATAATGTCCCAGAAATATTATTACATGTCATTTTTATTTACAACGGTCATGTGATAAAATAGTAGTCTGTGTAAGCATATGCAGCCACCATGAACAGCAACAGACCTACAAGACAGTCAACTGGTAAGTGAATGACCCATGCAGGATGCAAGCAGCCATTCTCTGTAGCTGCATCTATAAACTGTGATGCTGCAATGAAGGTTGAATCTGCTCTTTGCCTCTTCAGTTTATTTGGATCAAGAGTCTTGGTTCTAGTTGATAGACGAGGCACGTCTTCTTAGCACACCAAGGATGATGATGAACATTATCGGAGCTGAAACTGCAGCAACGGTAGTGGAGATCTGTGGGAAGTTACACAAAAAATGTGGTATGATAATTATCGATGATTACTGAGTATGTCAGAGACTGCAGTAGATTAGCCCACTTCACAAACCTTAATAGCAGCACTATAGTGCGATTGTAGAAATACATTAAAGAGGGCAAGGCTGCAAGGCAAGTATGAATCTGTGTCGCCCGAGTCTCTGCATCTTTAAAAGATAATGCACATTTACTTCTTGCAGACTGACAATATTTAAACAATATCATTTTCTTTTGTAATAAATGCACAAAAACACACCATTCAATCTGAAACTAACCTTTTATAAAAAGCATTTAAAAGCAAATTGTTGTCCGCCGGATACAACTCTGATAGGCCGAGCTCAATCAGTATAGAGAGAGGAAGCCTGAAACCATCCTCAGAGAGCAGAGCAAGACTATACCACCCCTGTAAAATATTACAAGTATATCTCATGTACAAGTAATCATGTGTGCAATGATGAATAATTAGAAACTAGGTAGAAATGTCTACATAACAATGTGCACACCTGTGGATTGTTCCTTAGTGCTGCCATTGTGTACATCTGTGCTGCAGAAAACAAGTCTTTCTCCCTGCTATCGCACCCTTCATACAACAGGTCACCCATCTTAATAAAGGCTGGAGAGTAATAAAATTATAGGTCAATTAATGTATAATTTACTCTTGCACCATTTGCACAAGTCTGGAAATATTAATTATCTAAAGTCATGACTTACCGTAATTGTCAGGATGTTGACTTTGGATTGTGAAGTTGTAATATCTCCACATACAGCGCGCAGCATCAGCAGGATCCAGAAAACTTCCCTGTTGCCACGTAGGGTAAAAAAAACAAAATAAACAATATGTACAAAAATAAATAAAACTGAATACCGACATGATTTTTTATGTTAATAACTCACCACATTTTGTTCACAAATGTATGCCAAATTAAATTGTGCAGGTGCATACCCAGATTCAGCCGCCATCATGTAATAGAACAGTGAAATCAACCTGTAGAAGAGCTCAAGTGTAAGTTTGATGTAACTATAACTTAATGGTCTGATCAGGATCATGTCAAGTGTGAACAGGGAAAAACATTACGTGTCACTCCTGAGATAATAGTCCAGTGCTTTCCGCAAGATGCTCCCCAAGTAACCGTTGTGCTCCGCTGCCCACTTAACCCACCTGCAGTCAATGAAAAAAGACATTGCTGCTCAAGCATTAGGAGGAAAAAAGACATGCCAAATGAAGTGAAATAGATAAAAAGGTAAAAAGCTAACAAAACAGCTTCTGAAGGGGATCTGTTGACATAGCCAGGTATCCCAGTGGTCCAGGTTTCAGCAAGTTGAACTGCTCCTTTAATGTGTGCTCTTTCCGCAGACTTGAGATAGTACTTATAGGCCAAATACTGGAAGAAAGACAAATTATTTCCAACTGAGTGAGCTGAGGAAGAGTGTGTTAATGTTCTGTTAGACAATGTTTGTTTTTTTTACAGTTGAGCTAACCTTGTTGGCAGGTTTTCCTGGATACAGACCCCCAGAGTACATGACACCAAGATTAAAAGCTGCATCTGGGCTCTCGAGGAGATCTGCTTTTTCCCACAACTGCACCGCTTGATTGTAATCATGTTCAAACTGTTCGTAGTACCAAGCCAGGGCATTGATGGCAGGAACAAAATCCTGCAATAGAGACTATTGTGAGAACTTTAACAGCTTTTTGCAACAAAAAAAAAAAAAGGAGACTCCTAATGTTACAGTATGGCTAGTAAACAACTATGGAAAAAGAAAATTTAACCACACAAAACCTGTTCCATTGCTTTCTTCAGGAATGTAACAGCTTTTGGGATGTCCCTCTCAACCCCATGCCCCTACAGAGAAAACACATTACTCTTTTCTAGATGGAACTGCAAACTAAAACCAAAAGAGTAGACAATTCTGAGTGGAATAAGGAAAATAGCATTATGTATTCTCATTCAACAGCAGGCAAAACTCTGACCTGTAGAAGTACTATTCCGTAGTCATACATTGACACTGGGTCCTCCAATTGGACTGCTCCCCTTCTGTAATGCTGCACAGCCTCCTCTATGTTTGGAGACAATCCTTGCTGACCCCAAAACAGCATGCGTGCCAGAGCTTGCTGCAAGACAATTAGTGAATGTTTAAACATGCTCTCCTTGTGTTATTTTTTATTTAGAATATGTCTTTACTTATAATACAGCAGCATTTCTTGATACAACTCAATAGGATAAATAAGACAGAGTGAGGAGAAGCTGATCTTTTTTTTTTTTTTAAAGTGAGACTGCTAAAGATTATCATTATATAATCTTGTGTGATTACATAATCTTGCACCAAAGCAGCAGGCGCAGCAATGAAATACAGTGTGCTCATCCTCAATCAGCAAGGATTCTTAGAGATAGAGATTTCATTGAGAGATGTCAGACAGATGTTTCCAGATTAAGTTTGTTTGCTGGAGAAAAGAGAAATGAAGAAGGTTGAGAATAAAAGAAAATGCAGTATATCTGGTCAAAAGTAATATCTATGTTGAACGTATGGCCAAAACCGTCCCTTTGTTATGAAAAGAAGTCACCCATACATGAAGACTTTGGGACTAGGGGGGGGGGTGAAAAAAAGCAGTGTGTGCTACTGAGTGACTGAAATATGCAGCTCTCAAAAACAGCAGTTTGCTCACACAAGTCCCAGAAGGAACCCTCAGGATTTCACAGGAAAAGGTGAATGGTGAAAGTTTGCTGCAGGTCTCGTTTTTGCCATTTTGAAAACATAGTTAGGGAATTGGTAAGACCTGCTTGGTGTGTGACTGGTCTCGAATTCTCTCTGCAGCATGACTACAAACTCAATCATGAAGCCAGAGACATAAAGGACTTCTCAGTAGCAACAGATGGTATGCCCCGAAGAGACAGCAGCCATTTAGGCTGCTTAAATCCAGGGAGATTTTTTTTTTAAGTTCTGTAAGATGTTTGAAATGACAAGGTAAAGACAATCAGGTACCTCGGCCTCAGCTGCTCCCCTGAATGCCTGCAGTTTAAGCCACTGGAAGATGTGATGGTCTTCGTTGGTCTGAAGGTTCAATGTCTCATCATCATTCAAATAAATACCCTCAACGAATGTCTTTAAAAAGGGAGAAAAAAAAAGATCAAGGTTGAGGTTTTTTTTTCTATTTGGTACATTTTCCTCCAAATTGGCTCTAAAAAGCCCATAATGCTCCTCTGTGTTCTGAATAAAACATGAAAAATTGGAATAATAATATCTTTATCATACTATTACTTTCTAATATCAAGAAGAGCAGTGACAAAGGTAAAGATATCATTTAAACGATAAATCCACAATAATAAAAATTTCATTTGCATATTCAATTTCACTTCATTGTGTTGTAATAACACTATAAATATAAAGGGACATAATATGAGAACAAAAATGAGAAGATTAGATGTGAGAATTCCTCCCCAACGCATCACAGTAAACAAATCCAGCTCTGATATTTTCTTAAACACAACAGCATCCAACACATATGACCTGATTTGGTGTGGGATTGTGACGGTCTACAGTTGTCTGTTTGGCAATATTTGCATAATAGGCATAGGCCAGATCTGGGTCTCTGGGGAGACCATGGAGTCCCTGGTGGTGCAGGTGCCCAAGATGTAGAAGTGACAGCCGGTCATCCTTCTGGGCAGCCAGCAGAGCGAGAAGCCAAGCCTGCACCAAACCCAGAGGTATGTGACAATACAGTGAATGGGATATGTTAACTCCAGGTTTAGTGACCCCGCCAAAACACACCTTATTGTGCTGTTTCTGGACTCCCAGTCCAGTGCTGAGGAGCACAGATGACATGTGCAGAGCTTGAATATCAGCAAGGCAGCCAGCTTGGAGCAGCAGTGGTAATATTCTGCTGAACACTGCAGTGCGGCTCGCTCTGCCCAGCTTATGAATTGATAAGGAGAACAGAGCCCTGGCAACAGCTGGCAGGCTTACTGCTTTTCCTGTAAGGGAGGACTTTAACTTATTTCACTGAATCATTACTAATGTGTTTAATGACACAGATATCAAGCAGGAACCAGCAGCCATATCTAATTCATACTGTTCAATAAGCCATGACACCTTTGTCCAGTTCATTTCTTACCATATTTAAAAACTAATAACTTGGCCAGTTCAGCAGCTTGTCTTCTGTGAGGGGCAGCTTTCTCCCACAGCTCACACTGTTGATTTGTCGGTATTTTCCTCCTTAACATCCACTCATGGAGAGCATCAAAACAAGTGTCTGAAAAAAACAAACATAAAAAATTTGAATTGACAGCTTTAGTGAACTCTTTTTTTTTTTTTAAAACATGTAGTTATTTAACAACCCCCAATAGTGGGAAAATAAGTTAATTACCAGTCGCTGTTTTCTGTTTGGCTTTGAGTAAAAAACCACTGATCTTAACTGTCATCTCAAAACGAAACTCTTTACAGGTCTGCAGCCATCCGGGCAGGTTCACATTCTTTACAACGTCTGGAATAGTGTGAGACTGCAGAGGAAAAATCATCAGACTGAAATGAACAGAACAGTGGATAATTTAAATAATTGTGCTTTACATTAGACACGGTAGTTACACTACCTTGATATGGGATGATGCTCTGTTGCGGTAATACACCACGGGTCCAAAATATCCCTCCACACCTTGTACATATTTCCCTCCACCGATCACAAAATACCCCTCTGTGTCATCAAACACAGCAGTATGTCTCAACCTTAAGGACATGATGTTTAAAGATAAGCAGGACTTTATTTTATTATAGTTGAGGCACTTTGTTGTATTTAAGAACACACTTACGTATACTCTGCAAATTTAATTGTTCTTTGTTCTTCATCTATGCACGTCATGGAGACGGTGACCTGAGACGCAGTGACAGTTGGACAGCTTAATTTCCATTACTCATTCACACCTGTTAAACGACTTTCTGTGTCAACAAAAGATTACTCACTGTCCTGCCTTGCAACATTACACCGAGTTGACACCACTGCTGTAAAGGCACCTTGAACGAGGAGAGAAATGCAGACGATTCTTCTGATTCTCCTTTTATCTGTATATGCAGCTGACCTGTATTAATGAGTTAAGTGTGAGACTGCATGTGACTGAACAATGAGGACATTTGAAAGATAAGAGAAGTATTTTATTTATACCTGACTCTGTGAGCAAAAGTGTTGGTGTGGCATAATTATCATGGGAATCTAAATGATGAAACACACCACACATGCTTTCCTGGCAGTAACGTGTCACAAAAATCCACATGGAAAGTGTACACCTGGCAAAAATACAATGAAAACCTGTTCATTAACCCTTAACATCTTCCTTTACAAAATTAAAATATAAGCAACTCTGCGACTTTGCTTCTTATACCATGGAAAAGGGATGGCTTTGAGGCGCAGGTACTCCAGAAGCTCATTCCTGAAGGGGTCCAGTGTCTTTGTGACACCAAATGCTTCTCCAGTTGAGGCATAAATTGTGGACAGTAAATGTACCGTTTCTGAGTGACACAAATTGTATTTAGTTACAAGATGTCAATGTTTTCATGCTATGACCATCATTTTAAAAAAAAGCAGGCCAATGTGATGCTGTACTTGTTTATGGATATCTGATCTCTGATTCTAAGACACTCAGTATAACTGTTGAATTTTGTAAAGCTCTTTCATTTTTAGACTCCCTTCTCAGACCTTACCTTGTTCATAAGGGCACTGGTTTTGTAAAAACTCCTGCGTTAATTGCAGCATTTGTTTGCTCCAGGCAGTACAGAGCTGATGCTGTTTGACAGGTCGACTGAAGAAGGGCTTAAGCTGCAAAGCTGCCACATCCTGAGCTGCGATTGGCCTCTCCGTATCAAATTCTCTGTATCTGACTGAGGCTCGTAGAATACAACTCAGCACCCCACGAGACTCTGGAACAATTCCATCTGCTTGATACACCAACCAGTCTGGCAGGTTCAGCTTCACAGTCCTTGTATCAGGGTTACCGGGGACACAGGTCCACTGTGTTAACAACAATGTGGAGATTGTGCCCATTTCAAAAGATACAACACAGTCCAGCTGTATTGTAGCAGGTTGAACACATGAGTAAAGTATTTCCAGTTTATAGTCAGGCAGAGCCTCCACTGGAGGATTCAGAAATACCACCTCATCTAGACCCCGAACCATCTGTGTTGGACAGAAGACATGCAGAGATGCTGATTTGTTGAAAGCAAAAGGAACCAGTGTATCTGAGAGAATGTAGACAAACCTGCTCTTACCTGCATGCTGAGGCAAAACTGGCAGATGTATCTGTACACTGTATGGAAATCCATCTTTTTGCACCATGTTTTCATTAATCTTCCCATTACAGATATTCAAGCTGCCTTGAAACAAAGAACCTCAAGACCCGGATCAAGTCCTGTTCAACATCAGATTTGAATCATAGGTAAATATTTGACAGAACACAGCTCCACCCACATACTATATAAATATGGTGTGGCTAGATAGGAAACTTGTGAAGTGGGTTGCATTCTGATATGCATTCAAATATCCATTACACCCAGAATCTACTTTTATATTTGCATGGAAAATAATCTTTTTGGGGCTTAACTCATCTTTGCAAATTAGACAAAATAAAAAAAATAACAAATAAAAACTCCATCTTTCATTCAAAATAGTTTATTGCTATCATGCAGGAGTGCCATCAAAGTCTAGACCAACACAGTAGATGCAAAATTATAATTTTCTCTGTACAAATATACTGCATGTTTTCATAAATAGAAGCTCAAAATGAAGAGGAGGAAAAGATGGTTAGGGACTTAAGAGCTTAAGCTGATCCACTCTTCTAACCCAATATAGGTTTCGTAATGACAGTTGACATGCATCAACATTACAGTGCATTACCGGGAGCAGACAGACAAACGTGTACACCCATACATTCAGATGGCATTGCTAATTTACAGCCGTCGTGCAAAAAAGGTACAAATGACACTTTAAAAAAGTACCGGTAGGAAATCGATATCTTTTAGCTGGTTTCTTAAATAAAATATTAAAACATGTCTTAAACATCCAATCCACCTGTTACATTATGAGGCTCGGGGAGACGGATTGTGTCTTCTGCAGCACTTTTTGGTTGTTCATTCATTAGAAGCACCCTAAGAGTACTGGAGTCCTTACTACTTTAGAAATCACTTACAACTACTGATGCATAGTTCTGTGCTTTAACGAAGCAACTGTCATTAAAACTGGCACAAGAGTCTTTGTAATAATCTGAGGATAGAAATTATCTGTAACAAATGTAAACGGACCATACTGATGATACTGTTACAGAAACAATTCCCATTGACATTCAGAATTTAAACTCTGGAGATCTGGCACTGTATGCGTCGTGCAGTTTTGTGTTGCATGTAAAAGGGACTCACAACACATACAAAGGCCTCTGAAAAAGTAGTAGGGATTTGGCACTTTTACACAATTGGTCTTCTGCCTCTGCAACTTGTTGAGCTGTGTTTTTTATAAAAAAAGGTGACTTTAAGTGGTTGCAACTTGAATATTTTCATGTTGCAGAGTAAATAATTTTCCTTGTTACATTAGCCCTTACCAATACCCATCCCTCACCAACAATCTCATTTACAGCTTTTACTGCCCACCTGCAAAGTGAAACAATATATTACAAGATAGCAAATATCAGTTAAAATCCAAGTAAAGCAAATGCAGAGATCTGCATGAAAGCATGCTAGACAAGTTATACGATAGTTGGTCTGACAGCAGTGTTACACTGAATTGATCAGTTTTATGTTTAGGATTTTTGGTATGGATCTAAAATGTCTCCATGACACAGCAAGTTAATATCAACGGTAAACAAAAGCTGACTGACACATTAGACTTAGTCAGACTGATGCCCTCCAGCTATGCATCTGATAACTAGCTAGCCAACTTTTCTGCCTTCATTGCAGAAGAGCATCGTCCCTGGATGGAATCATTTGCAGAACTTATGAAGAGCCAAAGCTGCACTGAGGTGAGAGAGAGCTGTGCAACTACTCAGAAAACTAAGGTTAAGTGGATGTTCAGTGGATCGAGTTGAGGATCACATCCAACATCTGCCTTAATTTTCACCTGCCAGTTTGAAAATGATTTATCAATATTTTCAACTTGGTCCACATCAGGAATTTTCAGTTATTCTACAGCTTAGAAACTTATCTAATAACTGCAGTGTGCATTTGCAATGTTACATGAACGTTTGGTTCAGTTTCAAACAGCTTTGTTTGCACCAATAGCACATTTAATCCAAGCTCATCAGAGATCTGTCAATCAATGCACTGCGATCATATTTCATTTTCTTATCGCTTTTAGACCCTTATTTCATATGAATGGAAACTGTTCTGATGATTCACTTTTGGCCTGATGGCTCATTTAAACTTTTTATTGTTATTCGTAATATGACAAAAAATGCAGATTTGTCTCTACTTTACTCAGATTTCTAACCTTCACCCTGTTCACCAAACTGAGACATCAGTTATCATATCTGTTTACTCCTCAATCATTTATGAGTCAGGCATTCCTTATCAAAAGGGTACACTAATTTAAGTATTAAAGTAGTCCTCATGTAGTGCATTGCATTTTTAAAATTTTTTTTAGACTTGTTATACCAAACATTTCGGTAACATTTCTTCCAAGGGGGGAAAAAAATCAAATAAGCTATTAATTGAAGCCAGAGTTTTAGCTTAAGACCAAATAAACATGTCTTGCACTCCAATAATCACATACACTCAATATGATAAACCCTTAAAGCAAAATGGCTAACTGCATTTTGATTGTCCTTTTGTAACATTATAGGAAGATGTGCTTTCGGGACCGTCAATCACATCCATTAGCAATTATTCAATATACTGAACTAAAATAACATTTTTGGACAGCCAAAGGTGAAATTTAAGTTGCTTAGCAATCACTGATTAAAGTTCCCCTGGATATGCCCTTTATTATGCCAACAAGACCACAAATGACAGAAAAACTTGTACCTATCGATAAAAACAAAGTACCCAGTGGAAGTGTGGGGGGGGTGGTGAAACAACAATCAAAAGAAACACGAGTGTGCATTCACTTCGGATTTGTAGGATAGGTGGTTAGGTAGTAATCAAAGTAACATTGAGTGTTTTCTAAGCAGGTTAAAGACAAGAACCAAGCGAACACTAAGAGCATTTAAGCATCAGTCAAACAAAAGTAAAGACATGCAAAATGTTATAGATTGTCGAACAAGGAGAAAAAGAAAAAAAAAGAGGGAGAAAGTTCCCTTTCAGACTGGCACAATTTCCTGCAGGAATAAATAATACTTTACATTCCAATGTACAAACCTGCCCTCTCCCCACATATTTAACATTGAATTAAGCAGATAAAGCAAAACAGTTGGTTGCTCCCACAGTTTCTCCTAGTAGGTATTGTAACCTACAAGATGTTGCAATGGCAACAAATGTGCCATCATTTGACCATTAATGAACCCCTATAACAACAACAAAAAAACCCAAAACAAACGAAAACGGCAAAAAAACTGAGACAAAAACGACAACAGACCAGGCAGAGGAATACAGTTGAACAGCTTTGACAGCCTTTAGTTCATGTAGCTCTTATTTTCTCTGTTTCTTGAAGATCTTGAAGGTGTGTTTCTTGCGGCTGGCAGTGGAATCTGTGTCTTCTCCTGTTGAGCCACTGTCTTCCTCTAGGGGGCTCTTCTTGGAAGACAGCTGTGGGATACGACTACTGCCTTTTGCCCCCACAACTCCACTTTGCCCTCCTGTAGGCGATGGTGTATCCGGTTCAGTGGAGTTAGGACTGAAAGAACGGGACGACTCAGACAGGCTGTTGATCTCTCCCAAGCTGGGCGACTTCTCCATTCCGTAAATCTCCTTCATGAGTATCGGGCTGTCGGAGATGGGCTCTGCAGCACCTCCCTCATAAATGCGATTCCCTCCATTGGGGGTGTGAGCGTGCAGAGAGACGGCATCATCTGCCCGGCTGGAGAGCCCGTGCAGGAAAGAGGTGGGCTTGATTATGTGGCCTTTGGAGCTGTAGGCGGACAGTCGATCACCAACTTGGGAGAGAGAGAGCGAGGAGTCGGAGTCAGAGCGATTTAAGTCCCTGTAGTGGGAAAGAAATACACAGATTAAAAGAAATAAGGGGAAATCTAAATCAATTTAAAAATGAAAGAGGAAGCGTGGCATGCTTGGGTTTGTCTACACTATGCCTGCAAAGCCACGAATACTCCAAGCACAGCCTCGAGAGAGGGACTTCACAGCTGTTAGTAACACTAGAGGAGGCAGAGAAAGGGTAAATGCTTTATGAGGTGCAATGACATGAAAGCAAACCAATGTACATATATCAAGCAACAAACAAAACTTTAATCAGAGCAGGTGTTTAACAAACACCCGCACACCACACACATGCGAAGTGTGTGAAGAAAGACGAATACCCGAAACCGTCGATGCATGAAGAGAACGCTTTCGAGACGTCGGAGAGCGACAAATCGAGAATGGGATCCATGGGCTGGAAGGAAGCGTGATATGCATGGCTGGAATGAAAGGCTACACCAGCCACAGAGCTGGGTAAGCAGGAGGAAGAGGAGGACAAGGGCAGCACGGGCTGAGGGTTTGGACTAGAAGTATAGATGACTGATGGGTGAGAAACAGCCGAGGAAAGAGAAGGCAGAGGAAGACACTCGAGCTGCCCAGATGAATGGCTGCGCGACTGTCTGAAAGTAGCCTTAGGCCTGGTTGGGTGGGATGTACCCTCTCCCTGCTGCCCTGAGAGCAGAGAACTCTCTACCAACCTCTGGGAGCCCATGGCCAGCTGGGCGTCAATGTGTCGTTGGCGCAGAGACATCATACTGGGAGCTGTTGGCACAAAATGACAGCGTTACTTAACAGCCACTCATCAACGCAAGTCCAATTGATAAGGCGAGACCAAGAGGGCGACCACCGGAAAGATATTCAGGTGCTGGGATACATGTATCAGATTCTAGAAGTCTTTAGTCTCAGAAATACTACTTTCCAATTAGCATTATGTACTATACATGATTGCTGCTATACCACATAATCCCAACACTTGCTTTATCTCTCCAAACGAGGGAAAATATTACAGCTAATAAAATAGACAAAGTATTTGCGTTAATGAAAAGGAAAAACATGTAAGGCAACATTCTGCCTCATAAAAGGCGATGCAAATTAAAAAGGTACAGTAAGAAAAATCAGAGCGGGGAGAATACGAGGGTGTTCCGGGTGGTGATCAGATAGAGGAGGTAGAATATAGGACGAGGAAGCAGTAAGGCAAGATCAGGGGGGAGTGCGTAGATGAACACAGCATGAAAAAGTTTCCTTTCCTCTCAGCAGTGTTCATCTGCAGCCTAATGTTGGTTAAAAGGAATTAAAGTTGTGTGAGACTTTTAGTCAAAGGAAGAGACAGACTGAGGATTGAACTGGGGCAGGATTAAATAGCCAACCAGGATATTTCCACATGGGCTGACAGTCTGAAGCAATGGACCACAGGTCACTGGCTCGCCGATCCAGATGTAGGCTGCCATCTATAGTTAGGCCAGTGGTGGGAACAAAATGAGAGAGGTAGTGGAGGGAGACAGGGGAGTGAGATAGGGGTGTAATTAATGTTGATTAAAAGACTCATTCGCTATTCCAGCTGGACAGGATTAGAAAGTAAAATTTCCACCTACAGTTAGTTAAAACTATAACTTTCAAGTTTTTTTTAATAATATGTCAGATATACTGTAGAACCAGAATACACTTTACTTGACTTGAGATTATAATGCATTTACTCAATAATTATGCAATAATTATTGTTGGTTTTTTTTCTTAAATTCATGGATTCAATTAGTGGTCTTTTTGAGAACTGACTGAACAAATCAGGAAAAAACTTTGTCTGCCCAATAGGATTTTAATCTTTGGTGTATTTTATTTGATCTTTTATTGTATTTTATCTTTGTCGTATTTAATGTTTGTCATATTTTGTCGACAAACATTTCCTTTGTTGCACATATCAGGACAAAAGCACTACAAATAGGCCTACACAAAAACTTTTCTTATGAAGGAGTATATTTTTCTTTTTTTCAGAGGTAAAGTCACAAAAGTCTTCAGTCTCATTGACTGACTGAAAATAAAGTAAACAAAAGGAGAGCATCGTTCAATCATTCAATCATTACTGTGTGTAAAAGTACAAGACAATTATGTGAATTTACAAAATACAAAAATTCCAACACTCATTCAATGATAAACATCTTAAACCCACAATACCTCCATCACCAGGGAGGCCACACAGAAATTCTAGAAAAAGTTGCATAAAAAGTCCCAACTCTCTCGTGGGTGGACTTTTTATTTCCCCAACACGGTCTTTGAGGGTTTTGTGAATCGTTTCCCAGACTGGCCCACAGATTCTGATGAGCCCTTACATTGCAGACTTCCAGGTAGGATGCCCTCGTCCATGTCATCGATGTCGTCAGACATGATGAAGTGCTGAGGTGTGGCTCTGCCGCCCATGAAGCTGGGATCAAGGTTGAGTGTTGTGGCCAGTGAAGGAAGGCCTGGGTTGTTGACGATGGTAAATCCTGTGAGGATCTCGATCTGCTGCCAGCGATGCAGCCTCTCCCGCAGAGCAGCAGTCACCTCACCGAGCGCTTGTCTGAAACACAAGAAGAGAAACTGACCTTTTAAAATTCACTAAACAAAATGACAATTAAAAAAAAAACTTTTCCACTTTTTTAATGAACTCTTATAATCTCTGACTTACTTTGCTGCCAATATTTTGTGGTCCACATCATCCAGAGAGGAGCTGTGAGCCACATGGAAAGTACCAAATAGTGTGTTCCTCTTTTTCTTTATCTTCTCTGCCTGAAAAACAGAAGAGTTCAAACACCTTTTACTGTTGTGTAAATAGATTATTCCTTAGAAACAGTACCAGTCCAAAAATGTATAAACATGAATACAATATTACAACAATTTCCTATGGGATAAATAAAGTAATTCTTATTCTTATTTTCACTAAATGCTAACTAATATCATTGTTTTTATTTAGAAGGTAAAGCACAATATCTATTTCAACAATCATTCAGACAACTATAAGATTCCCTCATTCCTCAGGATGGCGGTAAAAGGACAAATGGGTTACAAAATACTATATATATATATACAAATTTATATGATGTTTTCTAACAAGATCATTACCCACAAAAAAAAGAAAAACAAGTGTCTGAATTATGAATGGACCACAAAATGTTCTGGTTCCCGTAGTTTGTTTTGCAGAAAGGATTAGAAAATACGAGGGGAAAAAGAAAATGGAAATGGAAAGGGAATTATTATTTCAAATGTATGATATGGAAAGGTATTTCTAACCAAGTTCATGATTTGTGTCATTTAATTCTACTTTTAGAAAAATGATTTGAAAATGCATTTTCAAATTACAGGATTTAATAATGAATTCATGAATACAATATGTAATTCCTCTTTAATAATTCCATTTCAAATTTGCAATTTCATAATGCTTTGGAAATTTGATTTGTTTTTATATGAATTAATTGTTGAATTTGAAATTATATTTAGTAATCTATATTTTCATTTCACAATTAATCAATCATCATGAAAATGCGGTATTGCTTTTTTGATGACTCTCCTGGTCCTCCATAGTTGTTAGGTTTTGTTTCAGAAAATTATTTGAGCTGCAGGAATTACCATCACATGATTCTACTAAAAAGTCCTACATTCATGACAGAATATTGATGTAGAATAAACTTTTTATATTTTCTGTAAATTTCACCTACAAGTTGAATATCCCTTACTTTTTGTGAGTAATGTATTTTGGAGAAATTAGTCTCCAATCTAATGTCTGTAAAGACTTTAAATAAAATCTATGAATTGTATTCCAAGGCAGGTGTTTTACTGACTTTTTTTTATTTTTATGATTAATGAAATAATATCAAACCTTCAACAGCATGGCCTTTTCCTTTGAGTTTTCACATGCTTACCCCTTCTTTGGCCACTAGGAGCTGCCGTTCAGCATTTTGCTTCTTGATGTTGTAGTACTGCACCTCCACCTCATGAGTGAGCTGCAGCCACTTTTGAAGAGACTCTGGTGGGGACCAGCCAGT
The DNA here is from genome assembly GCA_037177055.1 of Atherinosoma microstoma. Taxonomy (NCBI): domain Eukaryota; kingdom Metazoa; phylum Chordata; class Actinopteri; order Atheriniformes; family Atherinidae; genus Atherinosoma; species Atherinosoma microstoma. The sequence continues at coordinate 11,275,105 of JBBBVU010000009.1, read as the reverse complement.
TCGTGACTCCAGTTCCTTCTCTGCTTTCTTCAGAGCCATGCGTACCTGCAACAAGTTACAAACATCAAACGTCGGATTAAAATAAAAATGATTTTAAAAAAAAACAAAAAGAAACAGTAACCCCATGAAAGTTTTACAAACTTTTTATGAAACCTGGAAAGATGCAAATTAATTCACATAAACATGTTTATTATGCTAAAAGAAGTTGATAACCAAGAACTTAGACACATAATAGAAATTGATTTTCTTTCCTGCTGTAAAGAGTAATGCATGTTTTAATTATCTTATTCATACAGCACTTTTCAATATGCTGTAATAAGGTTTTTTATTTCAGGACTGTCTGTTACCTGCCAACTCAATAAATGCATGAATTACAAGCCATATTTACATTGAAGGAATTGCAAATCTATATATACACAATAACAATCAGTGGTCTTGAGTGTCCTGCGAGTACATATAATCTCAAAGCCCTGCATGATTTCAAGTGAGCAATATTCTTCAAAAAAAACAAAACACTGAAACCAAAGCTTGAAGCACCGTAAAGCCCTTAAAGCAATTACTCCTGATTTCTGCTTACTTGTGTAGGCTTTTCTGTGGTTTCACTTTCAAATTGCAAATGGACAAAGACCTCAGTGGGTGTATTTGTACTCAAGCTAGTGTGAATCTCAAAGACCTTAATATGTGGTGCAGATGCCACCTTCAAAGTTTATAAAACTCTACCCACACAGTTTCCATGTTTGCCTTTATATACCACGTTTAAAATGTCACTGATGACTGTGTAAATACCTGTTCCAGCTCTTCTTCTGCATACTTCTGGCGACTCAGTTCATTTTCTGTGCCTTCTCGCAGTTCTCTCAGTCGTTGGGCCTCTTGCTTTGCTGTGTTTATTTCATCTCGCAGCTTCTGCTCCAGGTTCACCTTCTCTACTTCGACCGTTCGGTGCTCCTCCTGGGCAATCTGCAGCCTGGGGATAGAGAAGGAACAAAGAGTAAACAGTAATCCTTTAGCTTTTTGTGTTTGTTTGCATATGTTTATGTCACCGGTAAATGCTTTCCAACGCTAAGAAAAGAAACTTAGTTGGTGCCAGTGTAATTTTCTATGGGCAAGCTAGTAAGTATGCATATGCCACTTATGAGTGGAATGTAGGCTTTGCATCACCGGAAACAATGGCTAACACCAAGAAAGCAAAGGGCTGCCATCAGCTGCTAGGCAGCTTACAATAAAGCAACATCACAGGGAGCAGAGCCAAGAACTGGAACAGCTGTCAGTGCGTAACTTTAGAAGAGTACAGTGTGATACTCCGAGCTCCTGTAGTAACCAGAACATATGTGTTGGTTTCCATGTAGGATATTTTTACACAAGGACTTTTTGAAAAAGAGCTTGCCCTTACCATGGCATAATCATCCATGCATCAACACACAAAAAGACTAAATCATTCATTTTAATGCCGTTTTTATTTATTAAATGTAAAAAATAAGGTCACGTGTTTAATCAATGAAACCTGTAAACCTAAAGAGAAATTGAACCTTCGGGTAATAATAATAAAAGTAAAGTAAGGCCTTTAAACCAGTCACAAAACAAAAGGTAATACATCCCATTATGTGAGTGATAACAAGAGGAAATACTTCTTTAAAAATTTACATCCGTATTGAAGTGCACAAGGTAATACAACCTTTCGGTCACTAGGAAGCAGCACTTCCACGGACACGACGGCACAGGCGGCAAAAAAGGACAGACAAATGAAAGCTGATCCAGATCACTAGCCATGGAAAATGTGGCTAGTTGGCAGTCCTGCTGATGCTTTCGACCCTGACCTCCACCACAAGCAAGGTAACATTTGAAAGCACTGGCAGAGCAGCAATGTAGTATGAAAAAGAGATAGCAAATGCTTTTCCAACTTACCTGCTTTGTAGAGAAAACACAACAAAGAGGAGTATTTTTCTCTTTCAGCAAGAAATAGTTACAAATATCAAGATTTAATCTGCTTTAATCTTACAGAAGCCCACACCAAGTTCTGAATATCTGTTACAACATGTTGTGCTTGTTGCTTTCCCCCCCCCTGGATGTCTATCTGTACACCATGCCTATATCCAAATGTGAGTCCATTAGCACTACAGCTGATATGTTAAGCAGTCAGACTAATTACCATCAGAAAAGCACAGGCTGTGTCAGACAGCGTTATAAAAGGCACCAAGGAAATCCTTGTCTTGTCAAAGCCACCTCCCATTGTCTCCCAACAGGGAAGCCATGTCTGTTCCAGGCTACTCGATACCACCACAGGATCTACTGGAGGGTATGGAAAGAGAGCAGCTGGCAGGAGGGATCAGGAAGAAAGACTCAAGACACACACAGAGGTCATACGTCTTGTTACTTGGCCTCAAACACATGCACTGTAAGAGATGCAAGCTGCTTCTTGTGAGTCGCTGACTTTCAGCTCACTGCAATATGAAAAAATGGTTTTCCACAACAATATCTTGCTGCTGCAACACGTGTAAATAAAACATTTTCATGATTTGCATAAAAAATGTATTCTCTGATAATCGTCCTTATTTCTTCTCTGATAACATTATAAATAAATAAATAAAAAAGATTATGCAAATCATCAGAATAATGAACCATCATTCCAAATGATCAAAATCTAACTGCTTTAGAGACAGAAAAGACTTTTGTGTGTTCTGTTTTTGAACAGATTGCATTTAAATGCAGTCACACAGCCCTGCGGCAGATGAATTGTACTGCAATGCTGAACCACTGGATAAAACTTGAAGGACATAGACACAATGCAGTATCTGCTCGGGTCGAGTACTTCAAGTGAAGCACTACAAGACAGTCAAAAACAGCTAATAATGTATTACAAGCAGCTATGGTGCAATTTGGTACGTGCACAGCAAACCAAATATCTGCACTCAGACGTTTCACAAAATGTTCTCTGGTTTGATCTGCAGAAGAGATCGAGTTTGAGCAATTAGCCTAGAAACAGAGCTGTCAAACACCATTTCGCAACTGGTGAGGCAGGTGTGTTAAACTGATCAAAGCAGAAAGCCACAGCGGCAACACTCAGATTGACCTGGCCGTCTATCAGGAGGACAGTTTGACCCCACTCATCTGTCCTCACTGCAGCAGTTTGCAGCTATGTTGGTCGGTGTATGTCAAGCTCATTCCACAAAACACTTTCACTGTCCTGCACTGCTGCAAAGGAAGAGCATCTCATTATTCATAACTATGTAATGCACGCAGTGGAAAGTTCATGACTAACACAAATATCAACCTCAGTTCAGCAGGTAAAGTCGGTTCAGTTTATTTGCTGCTCATCGAAGCACAAGTTTCAAAAGAATGTATCTTAAACAATCCCGAACAGCCAGCTGATACATACACCAAGTCATGTGGGCAATACGGGTATGAAGAGTAATGGCTCATTTCTCCCTGTTCAGAGCCTCTAAGAATCAGGTCTGGAATGTTATGCAGTCATACTGCATACCCTGTCACTGCTCCTCCCTCTGGTTAGGGAATGGGCCTCCACTTGCTTTTAATCTAACTGAACATGACATCCGGAGGGGTTTAACTCTTTCCATTTGGGCCATTCCACTAGCATTTCTTTGTGCGGAACAACTGTCAGATTTTGTCCCCCCCCCCTTTTTTTGTTTTACACTTGTCTTGTCCAGCATTGTAGCAGCAGAATGATTGTCTGGCTGCTGTTTTGTGCCGAGCAAATTTACTTTGTCAAGTA
>JBBBVU010000009.1:11246126-11271278 GCA_037177055.1 Atherinosoma microstoma | reverse complement strand
TCTGCTTCACGGGCAGACATTTCTGGCCGTGATTCAGCCGCGATACGCCCGCGAAAGGCAGTGTGACCGGGCCTTTAATCCCAACCGCCGCTCCTTCAAATTTCTCTCTCTCTCTCTTTTTTGTCGTAAATACAACACTACCTTGCAGGTGTAGACATGCAGTAGAGTCCTTCTGGGTCTTTGCCAGCACGAAGGTTAACTGCAGATAAATATGCTTATATGTGTAGAAACGGCATAAATTTGGTCAACGGTAGAGATTTTTGCTCTACCAGCCTACCGCAATAGCTGTGCCTACTTTAATCAAAAGCCTAGAGTGGGTGGGGGAGGATGAGGTGCTTCTTGTTAATGAGACCGGTGCGACATCGGTCAAATAGACCTGACAGAGAAGTGATTAAAAACCGAGTCCCACCGAACGTGGAAGCAGCGTGGAAGAACCGCGCTGCGGCTTCGCAGCTGATATGGGCATCTCCAGTCACGGGAGCGATGGCGCACCGCAGCGTTGCTGAAGCCGCAAAGAAGAGCCTGTTCTATTTTTGCCGCTTTCCACTTTGAAATCGGAAACTGTATTTGTTATGAAATAGCCTTATCTTGTAGTCATCAGCGATTTGGGATCTGATTTCACACATCAGCTGATCCTCCAGCAGAGCGGAGGAAAGAAAAGTCAGACAGTATTGTGTGCCCGGTGCTGCAGCAGCAGAAGTGACTGTTTCAGCCATCTTCTTTGGCTGTAACTTCTAAATAGTCGTTTGTCATGACAGTATGAATAGTATTTCCCTTCATAAACTCCATGAGAGGTTCTCTAATCCCCTTTGATCGGATTTAAAATGTCGGAAATCTAAAAATAGAACAGGTGCGGTGAGAAAGACCTGTCTCGGAAATATGTCGAAATTTCTCTTCTTTACATAAACTTGTTAAAAAGTTTCATTTGAACTATTGAATATGCAAATTTAGAAACTGTCTAAAGGACGTCTTGGCCGGCATTTAATGTTTACAAAATACCACAAAGATTTATTCATCAGTACAGATTTTAACTGAATGTAAAAAAAAAAAAAAAAAAATGCACAAGATCCGTTAAAAATTACTTGAAAGGTTTTGTATTGTTTTTAAATAAGTTTTGCACAATAAATGTTCTGAAAATGGCATTTATAGCGTTTGTTCAGCTGCAATGTATATAGTATGTGAGTATGTTCAGAAACAGTCATTTCGACGGAAGAAAAGAATATATCGCAATATATATTGTTACCGCACATGCTTAATATATTACCGCAATATAGATTTGAGGTCATATTACCCAGCCATAATTTCATTTAAATGAATTAAAAAATGAAAAAAGAAATACATTTTGTCTATTTTTGTTGTAAGAGCAATGAACAATAATGCCACTTTACTCTGTCCTTATTTGAATGTTCTGCCGCTTATGTTGCAGAAGTAAAATCTGCAGTCAAAGGTAATTTGTTTTTGCCGCCATGGCTCAAAGAGCCTGCCCCCGCTGCTGAAACAAATCCTAGAGAAAACACCGGTTTAATGGCAAGATCCCTGCACTGTGTTTGATAACTTAAAATTAACTCTTTTGTGCATGCTTTGAAGCACATTATTAAAATTATTTGAAAAGTTGAACAAAGTTTGTTATATTATTACTTCAGTTTGGTACAACTAAAATTAATTCATTAATATTTATAAGTGTTGTAGTTTTATGTCACTTGTAACTAGGGCTGCAACTAACGATTATTTCAGTAGTCGACTAATCTGTTGTTATTTTTTCGATTCGTCATGAGTATTTCAGTCACTCCCACTGTCTGTTCTTCCTGTTGATGCACCTCTTTCTACAAACTCCAGTACATGTTTTAACCCCACTCTTAATTTGCATCACACGAATGTCACCCTGATTTCCAGTCACTCACAGCATAATCTCCTTAAGTAAATTAAACAAATGACTCCTGAACCAGTTGAAAATAAAATTTAAGCATAACAGCTTATTCTTATTTCATTTGGATACATCCAAACTCAGCAGTAATGTCATATCCAAACAATACAGAATCTGGCTCAAAAAGAAAACCAAATAAATAAAATATTTTCATTGTACAATATAAAGTGCAAGAGCCTGTTAAGACAATACTAAGAGACACTCTGGCCCAGGGTTGAAATATTCCCAAACTTAGGAACGACGGGGTCTGTCTTGTTGTCACACTGTGCGGGTCGCGCCACCACTGGTCTTGAATTGTTTTTCGTTGGTTAAACGCAGAGGCCCCACTTAATGACAATACTGCCCCTGCACTTCCTGTGCTGCGTTGTAGTTATTTGCATAGTGTACTGTGAAAAGCCATGCTTAGTAAAGACGGCGTTAGGATGCCTGGCGCACTTTAATGTCAAAGCCCTTAAAGGTGTTTATAACGTGTCAACAATGAAATTTGTATTTTTATAGTCGACGTCGTCGACGAAACGTTGCAGCCCTACTTGTAACCAGTAAATGTTGCACTTAAGACAGCGGGATTGTGTATATGAATGTAATCTTTGCTCATGTGAAGACCAATAACTTAGGGAAATATAAATATAAAGGAATATAAAGGAAATATAAAATTAAACTGAGCACAATAAAGTGTCTGTTTGTCAGTTTGTTGTGTAGGTGGTGGGAAAAACCCTCACTTCTGTTGTAGGTCATGCAGACTCTGCTCAGCTCTCTGCAGGCCCTCCAGGTCCTTCATCATCCTCTTCATGTGGTCCTTTGAGTAGCGGTTCTGTATGAAGGCAAACCAGCATCCACCCATCCCTATGACTATTGACACCACCAGCATGAAGTCCTTCAAGTGGTTATGTCTATTCACTAAAAGCAAAGGGGGAAAAAGAAAATAGATAAGTTATATTTCTTTAGGAAATAAACAAAAACAATCATTGTATGAACCTTTATATGTTTTAAATTAATTTTAACCGACCACAGATGGCAACAGTGCATATATGAAGATCACAAGATAAAACAGTCCAACAATGTGAGCTTCACAAGGATGTGGTGTGAAGTTTGACCATAGCCTAGTCATACTGCAAATGTTGCAGAGTGACACAAATAGAGTCAGTCGCACAAGTTCAGGTTGCGGTGAGAGGGGCCAAATGCGAAAGACCACGATAAAGACAGCTTAACACAGCCTATTTCAGTTTGTTAAGCAATGCTCGTACTCTGCAAAGAAAACCAAACAAGGAAATCAAACTTTGAATTCAAGCTTAGCTGCTATTTCTCTTTACAACGGTGAGTTTTGTGGTAAATGTTAAAGTAAGAGTTGTATGGCTTCAATAGGTCACGCCCTCTAGAAAGCAAATGCTCCATTTATAAAAAGCTTAAGATGAAAGTCAGATTGCTTTTCAACTAGATACAAAAGCCACAATGGCCCAAGTTAAATCGACAATCACGTTTGTGTTTAAAAAGTTCATTTGGAAGTCAGAAGAACAGCCTGTGTCAGACTTGTCTTTAGGCCTCGTCAGTTGCATGATGAGGCAAGTTTTTTTTCTCTTGCAAAACCAACATGGGAGTGTGCAGGAAAAAGATGTCAAAACCATAACTTCTACTTCCTGGAGTGAAACAAAAGACCAAGGTGTTCTTTTTAAGTTCTTTAGAAAATATCACGAGGACACGGACCCTGGAATTACCAGTATACTTAGCAAAATGCTTTTCTTACCATCATGAACAAAAATCGCCCCATGGCACCATTTAGCCACTTTAATTCTCAATCTTAAATTATTGCTCAGGAGGGCTGTGTATGTTTCTGTAGGCTAGGTTAGTACAATCCAGATCCTAAACATGTTCATCCAGCTTAAGGAACTAAAACTAGTTGTGCCTGTTACTGATTCACAATAATAGACAAGAACAAGTAAAAGTTATGAGGCAACTGAAAACTACAGCTTTGCCCTCATTGTAATGCTTCAAACAACAAAACAACAGCCTGTTACATGCAAAGCATTATCTCTTAATCACAATAAGCATTACTCCCCAAAATGAGGTCACAGTATTTAACTGAAATGCATGTGTGCTGCTAAATTTGTCTTGGGTTTGCACTGTGACTGAAAAACACACCTATGTGAAATACTGGGCATTGCCTCTGAAATAACTAAAAAGTAACTACATAATGCTCCTCTTCTGTTGGCTGATTTATTTATCTTCCAAAAATAAGCCATATTTTCAGTGATGTCCATCAGCACAATTACACACACAAAAACAAAAACTAAGATCTATGCAGGATTTCACGGCACTTGGAGAGATGGAGCTTTGGCCCAGAACTGAATTAATTTAGCAGAATTGCTTTGCCCTTAGCAGAGAAGTGTGCTCTCAAGTTGTTTTTACAACGCTGTTTTTACATTCTGTTGAGCTCAAGTAATTTGGCATAGCATGCAATAAACAACGCATTCAATCCCTGTCAGAAATGCCATCAATAGAGTATAAGTGACATTTAATGGGCAGAAAACACATCAAATAGCAAGATCCGGATATGTTTGGGTCAATCATTACACAAATGTTTGTTATTTTTAGGCTCAAAACTATTGTAAAATGTGTCTTAAAATGCTGCTGTTCTACACAGTCAAACTATGGGAACCCTAGGCTTGAGAAACTGTCAAAGCCAGACAGCCCTAGCTAATGTCTTCCTTGGGATGTGACTAAAAAAAACCTGACCACAATAACACATGCCAGACACAGACCACTACACCCTGTGTAATCTTTTTGCAAGGCAAATGCAAATGCCTGCTTTCTTTGAAGGTTCATTAAATCTTTTTGCTTCTTTAATGACTAAATGAGCTCTCTCAGCAACCCTCTTCCAAACGAACACATTTCCACTTCATTCTCTATTCATCTTAGCCATTTTCCAGTTAGGAAAGCAGCAATGTTGTGTTTTTTTAACACTGATAACAAAAACTAAAAATCTCAAGTTTCTGGTACAATAGCTAAGGTACACCCTATCGGTTATGGCAGTGAATGCAGGAATGGAGAAATGATACTGGAGAGGAAGATGATAATGGTCTCTGGATGTCTGGATGTGCTCAGAAAACAAAGGTGTGCAGCCCAACCACAGCTCGCTACTTTAAGCTCTGAAACTGACCCAGGGGGATTTAGTGAGATTTCCCATCATACTAAAGGAAAACTGGTTTAAGGATATTAAAGAGTTACAGTATAAATGCTGGGTGACCAAATGAATACAGGAAACAAAATCTGCACAAGACAAAAAAATAAATAAACAACTGATGACCAAAAAAGTACAATCACAATCAGCTGTCTCAAAACTGCATGCAGATAATTCACATTAATTTCCTTTTATTTCAAGAATCTAGCCACTTTATTGGAGAGTTAACTGAAGCGGTCAGATTTTTGTAACACAAGTTGTTCTCGAAACTGTTCGCTATGGCCCAGTTTTGCCAATGTTGCCACTTTTCCAGTCATCATTATAAGAAAAACGATGGGTCCTCTCCCATCCAAATATGACAGACAGTGGAATCATTATCAACACAACATAAAATCTATACACTTGTGCCGCTCTGTGACACTAAAACCCGCATTTTGCTTCAGAATAAGGACTGCAACCTTCAGTAGTTTTAATCCTTTTATTTCATGTTGAAATACAATTACCAAATCAGTGACTAAATCTAATTTGGTGACTAAACACGGTCTAAATAATGGACTAAAATAGATTCCTCTTTAACTGGAAATTGCCAGAATAATTATTCCTGCGTTTATGTCATGCGTGTATAAACAAATATTTTGTTTGCTTGATTTATATTTTTACCTTCAATTACTGCCACAAGTATTTTTGTGCTCTCACATTGATACTTGACTTGATATTTGAGAGACATTTTCAAATGTTTGATATATGATATACCATATATTGTTGCCATGGCGCCTGAAGCGAGCAACCTTTTCAGTAGCTCCGTGTTTCTTGAGTGTTTTTTTTTTTACGGTTTTTAACCTGTTTCTGTTTTGTTGGTTTTGTGCAAACATTGTCTATTTATTCATTCATTTTTATACTTGTTGGTTATCTTTTACTATGGATAATCACATTACGAGTCGGATCCCTCTTGTCCACTCGAGGAAAGATATTTTGACCCTCAGGGGAAACGCTCAAGCAGGGATCCATCACACTATTCCAGCGGAGTTGAAGAGGGTGTACCGAGGTTGCCGGGCTGAAGCTAAACTAAAAGCTCGGCTACCACACAACATCAGGTGGAGATTTCAACCCTCAATTCTCTCGGTACTGATGGGGAACGTCAACTCGTTGGTGAACAAGCTGGACGAACTGTTGGCGCTGATCAAGACCGTTAGGAGCTACAGAGAGAGCAGCTTATTTGTCCTGACTGAGACGTGGTTAACCAGCCTCACGCCGGATGTTAATGTGGAGCTTCCAGGTTTCAGTGCTGTGAGAGCTTACAGGGACATGAAGGCATGCAGAAAAAAGTAAAGGTGGAGGTCTTATACTGTACGTAAACAACAGATGCTGCAGTTCTGGTCACGTAACAGTTAAAACGACCCTTTGCTGCTGTGAGCTCGAACTTTTAGCCGTTAGCCTGAGACCATATCATCTCCCGAGAGAGTTTACACACGTGATAGCTGTGTGTGTTTACAGTCCCCCGCGGGCCAATGAGGAGGCAGTTTTTGAGTATATCCATTCAAACCCCCCCCCCGGCAAGTCTGATCACAACTTAGTGTTCCTGCAGCCTTAGTACACACCCCTCAGATGCTGCTTTGAAACTACTGACTGGAGTGTACTGATGAGCTCGCATGAGGATGAGGACATCAACAGTGTAACTGATGGTGTAACAGACTACATCAACTTTTGCATGGACATGGTGGTTCCGGTCAGAACTGTTTGTTTGCTTTGCTAACAACAAACCGTGGATCACTAGCAAAGTGAAGGCTGTTCTGAACAGGAAGAAGAGGTCCTTTAAGAACAAGGACAAGATGTAGATGAAGAACACCTAGAGGGAGCTCCGGCTCATTCTGAGGGAGGCAAAGGAGCTGAACAGGACCAAGCTGGAGAAGAAGCTTCAGCAGAACAACATGCGGGAAGTCTGGAACGACCTGAAAACCATCACAGGCTGTAACCAGACCACCGGCTGTGCAGCAGAGGGGGGGCAGGGAGAAAGCCAACGAGTTCAACACCTTTTTCAACCGGTTTGACTCCACGCTACCCACCAAGCCCCTCGGCCTCCACCTCCTACCTACCTATCCTCATAAAGGGTCGGGAGGTGGAGGTGGTGTCGTCCTATAAGTACCTTGGTCTGCAGCTGGATGACAAACTGGACTGGTCGGTGAACTGTGATCATCTTTACAGGAGGGGGCAGAGTAGGTTGTATTTCCCGAGGAGGCTGGCAGCCTTTAACCCCTGCAGAAAACTGCTACAGATCTTCCACCAGTCTGTGGTTGCCAGCACTCTTTTTTATGCTGTGGTGTGCTGGGGAGGAAGCACCAGGAAGACAGACACCAACAGACTGGAAAGAGTGATGAGGTGTGCTGTCTCTGTGGTGAATCATGGATGATGTCAGCCACCCTCTGCGTGCCACCATCCCGGCACAGAAGAGCTCTTTCAGCAGCAGGCTGCTGTCTCTGAGCTGCTCTGCCAACAGACTCAGGAACTCCTTCCTACCCAGGGCCATCAGACTATTTAAGAGCACAATAGGCAGGGGTAGAGGGGCACCACAGTGAGTAGTCCGGTTAAGACTTTTGCAACCGGACTAGGGCAACTTTTAATTTCAACTTAATTTCAATTATATATTTTATTACATAGTACTTTATTTGTTTTTAGATTGCTGCTGAGTTGTTAAAATTTCCCTTGGTATCTATCTATCCATCTATCTATCTATCTAAATCTGCTTATTGATGAATTAGCAATTACTTTATTATGGTAAACTCGCTATTGTATCCACTGCGATCTCCTTCTTTAACCACTGTTGTGTTAAAATAAACATGTGTTTTAATAAATGCAATTTTTCTTTTTCCAGTTCATTAAGATGAAGGATCTCCTTTTTTTCTGCTTACATCCATGACAAATCTTAGCAACAGAACTCCATGGATGAGTTTTTTTTCTTTTTCAATCAACTCAAAGTGACCAGACATGATTAAATTAACTAATCAACTGTTCTAGAACAAATGACACATCTTGCAGTTCGTCAGTAAAGAAAAAAAAATCATGTGCATCTGTAACAGCATCTTCATAAAATAGTGGTAGCAGAGAAATATGCGAATAATTTTTAGGCACAAGGAAGTATTTCAGTCTGTCTACAACAGCAGCATATGTCATTCCCATATTTATAGTTCCTAAAGCTTAAAAAGCTTTTCCATACCCAACCTTTTATGTTTATTTGAAGTATTTAGAACCAATCATTCACAAAAAGGGCAGAACAAATCACAGTAGCAACAGGAATAAAAAAAAGAAAAGAAGTAAAAATGTAATAAGTTAACATACTCAGGGGTGCTCCAAAAAGTACAGTATCCAATGATTTCAGCTGCAACTTCTGCACATGGCTGCGATCCAAAATCTTCAGAATAGTGTGTGTCAGAGTTGTGTTCTTTACAGCAAGCCTGAGAGAGAGCAGACACATGTTCATTTTACAGGAAGTAGGAAGAAAAAGTCAAGGGTGTAATCCATTTTGAGCTCCGTGTTAAGTGATCCCTTCACAACCCTTCATTATCTAACCAACCATTCTTTAAGCATTAATGAATATTTAAAATGTTTACTAAAACATAAATTCAAAGCAAAGTGGCAATTGTCACAAGCCAAAACTGGTAAAAGGACCAGTAGGAATGTAAACATTTTTGACAAAGTGGGAAATAAAGGTGAGTAAAGGAAATAAAGGAAATTTAGGTAAGTTTTAATTGCTGGCACTAATGCCGAATTAAGTCAAAAACCAGTACTGCCATTTATATCATGCTGTGCATCATTATACCCATCCATTAAAGTTTACATTTATATTTTTCGGGACATAATCGCGTTCCCCCTGTGAAAACTGAAATGTGTCATTATACACTTTATTTTTCCATAAATCTGTGGCAGGCTGAAGTTGTTGAAATAAGACAAGAGGTCTCTCACCTTGGCATAACACTTCCGTTAAAATTCATCTTGCGAAATGCATCCACATATTGCGGCAGTTCAACATAGGTGATGAGCCATTCCACCACCTCGTCCACAGTCCAATTATACACTGAGGGCAAACAGAACAAGCAAAACATAGTTAAAGTCAATAATTTTAACTCATTATATGCCAACAAAAACCTGATAAAGTTATAGTGTAGCAAGAAAATAGCATCAATGTGTTACTGTTTTGTTCTAGTGTAACTAATTTGAAGAGAAATGCTGAGCAGGACTTCAATGTTTAACAATATTTGGTCAGCATATTTACAGTACGATATGATACGTACAGTACGTATATGATATGAATATTCTTAATGCACTTGCTTATCAACAACCTATGGGCAAAAGTCCTTAAAACCATTAAGAATTTAAGATGGCTTTAACACTGCCTCCAGAAGATCTTCATGGAAGATATAAGGTGACAGTGTTAGACCTCAGCTTGTCAGTTATTGATTCAGATCAATTCACACTGATTTCAAGTCCAATGTAAAAAGCAACAGAAATATCAGAACTGAACTGTAGCTGGACAGAACACATATTGATTTGATATGCATCTATATTATAAATGATCTATAACATACACTAAAGAATAACCTGCATTGGTCTGACCAGTATAACTGAGGAAGGCAAATCAGCTCCCCAGCTCCTGGAAGAGTGTTCTGTGTTAATATCTTGTTCTCTCAAACAAAAAAACCCCTGTTTCTTTACTCAAATCCCTACAGCTTTGTCAAGAAACTGCAATGCAGGCTAAGTCAGCACTGCAAGCAAAAAGGGGAGAGAAAGAATTCAGAGGAAAGGGTGTGAAGAGACACAAGTGCCAGATACAGCACAGCTCATGAAAAGAGCTCTCTGATTAGATGACAGACCAGCCACACTGATAGTCAAAAGCAGAAGAGAGCAGATGTGAATTTTGTGCTGACAGATTCAATGATGTCCACTCTGCAACTATCAGCAGCTGATAAGATGACTGCTCTTTGCCCAACAAAGAATCTCATCAACTGCCTTGCTCCTCTTGTTGAGAGTGTGAGCGGGTTAAGTGGGGTAATGTGCAAGGCACACAGTCACAGTAGCTTCGCTTTTATGGAATTATCATGTGATCTTTTGAATTTTCACTATGTAGAAAATGAGCCTCAGGTACATTTTCATGAAGTGATTTAGTGCAAATAATCTTGGCTGCACAGCATTGTTAAAAGGAAGTGATACAGGCTATGTTACACATTGCCCACTACTCTTTCTATTGCAATCAATATGCTGCATACATACACTGGAGTTATTCTTTTGTGTAAACTACCGTTGGCCAATGTGAATTCCAAGAAACAAAAATAATAATAAGTTCATGTTATCAGTCATGAGTAAAAAATTTGCAAAATACATTTCCATCTTAACTAAACGAAATCTTTATATTGAAAAAAAAAGCATGCAATGAAGTTTTTTGTCAAATAGATGTGTTTTTTTCCCCCTATTATTTCAACATTTCCATCAATATTTTATGTGCAAACTGACATGTGTAAACATGACTGCATAAAGGCTTTCAAAAACTCCCTCCAAGACTGATGTTCAAAGTCAAACTGAGTTTTCTATTTAAAAAAAACAAAAACACTTTCTTAAGAGCAATAAGCATTGGGTGAAATGTAAAACCTAATGTACAAAAGCAAGAACTGCAGCTCTACAGGTCAGACTGGAAAACATGTCTGACAGAGGTGTGTTTGTACTTCACAGCAGTACCTTCAGAACCTTTCCACGATTTCCACAAATCCTCCACACTGATGAACTGGTCATCCCCGTGGAAGGTGTTGTGCTTGGCCTTGGGGTCATGGTAGTTAAGGTCCTCTCTGAGGAACTGAAGGATGACAAGGACATTAGCAACCATTACAAAAAATTATCTTGAACAAGGGTTAAGTAACACAAACAGGGCTAACCTGTTGAATACTGTTTTTGTTTGAGAAAAATATTTCTTTTCCTATTATCGGTTATAAACACAGCTCCCAGAACTTTCATCAGCTTTGTCTGACCATGCAGGAAATTAATCAACCACTTACTGATATGTTTAGGTTTGTGGTCTTTATGGGTTCAATATCAAAAACAGTAATATCTTGGCTAATGTTAAGATTTATTTTACAAAAAAAAAAAAAATACAATAAAAATTTACTGGCAAGCATCTAAATTGCTGGGTTTTACTCACAGAAATGTGAGTAGAAATCTTTCTAAATGGAGTTCAGGGCGTGATTTGTTGTAAACAAGTTGACGTTGTTTGAGCTCTCAATGAAAGTAACAACAAAAGCCATTTATAACCTCAAAATTTTCTAAGATTTTTCACTCACTGTTTAATGATCTGAAACAGCAACTTCCTTCCTTTTTTCCTCCTCACTTGTGTTAATGGTTATCTAACAACAACACATAAGCACCCACAACTGGAAACCAGACCAACATGAAGATAAAAAAACTGTTGAATAGAGCGTTGTCTGTAAAATGCCTTGAGATGACTTTGTTGTGAATTTTCACTATACAAATAATGCTGAATTTTAGAAGTGTCAAATTAAACAACCAAACCTTTTACCTCAGCACTTCAGACCATAAAATGATGTTACTTTGTCCAAACAAACGTTCAGATGTGAATACAAAAACTTTTGTCTGCCCACTGTCAGTGCACTTTTCAGAAAACCCACAACCGATCACAAGAGCTATTGCTTTTCAATAAACTAATATGAAAAAGGATTTGAAACCATTTAAAAAGAAAGCCCAGACAGGTGGATAATTAGAGGCTGAAAAAGACAAACAATGACTTTTGTTTTGCAGTTTTGCAGTTTTAAAAAAACAAACAAAAACAACACAAACACCATCAATAGTGTATGTGAATAGATTTTTTTTTAAATTACAAATGGATAGACCTGATAAATAAGGGAATTAAACCCTCCTCACCCTTTGCCAGCAGTAGCATGTTTACTACCCTCAGTGCTGTGGTAGCTACAATATATCTGGTCCACCTCCCTGGGGAATAACCTGTAACTATAGCAACACAAAGGGACCCAGTGTTCTATAATAAACTGGACAACAGCTTCATAAAACGATGGTGATGACTCAAAAGAACTTTACACCGATGTGCAATTCTTTTTCTAATAGTACAGGTGAATTTAAATTGTGCTGGGAAAATGAGTAAAAGAGCCATAGTATTCTGTCAGTGTAGAGCTGAAGGTGTTATGCAAGACAGCCCCATTTCATGTCTGATAAACTTCTCCTTCTGACAGTCTGGTGACATCCTCTACTGGCATTCTCATTCACCTGGAACAAGTTCTCCTTCTGTCTTTTTCTACTTGTTGCGCTAGTGCACCAGAGTCACAGTTACCAAATGATGTCAATCACAATTTCCATCCACATTAAATATCCTCCCCCCAGATCCGAGTGCAGATACTGCTGAAGTCACTTTTCCCATTAAAACAGGAACTTGCTGATTAGTATCTGAAGCTCATGTGATCCGTCTCAAAATCACCTAGATTTTTCTCTGTGGCATCTTGAACAATTAAACTATGCCAGCTTTTCATTTTCATTCATGCCCCAGAGTATGATCAGATGTTAATTGCTTAATTGTATCATGCAGTCTGCATTTACTCCATTTCTCCACAACTTCATTTGTGTTTCTCTGTAAATGTATCAACTGCTTGCAACCAACACTTCAGACTTTCTGCTTTTTTGAGAACATAATACAAAGTAATGATATGATGACTAAAATACTGATATTATGTAATGTTAAGATTGATTTTTTGGGCATTGGAGTTTTATACTAGGTTTTTTTATGTCTTTTAGAATTAGAACATGTTTATGTGCACAGTAAATTGCATAAAATAATGATGATATGTGGATTCCACTTTTGCTCCCACTAGAATAGTAATCGTCACTTGTTGGCCAATGATTGCCCACTATACTGTAGGCTACACTACTCACTAGGTCTAGGTCTTAACAAAATAGAGCCTCTCATCACATCTAGCACTCCCACTAAAGTGGAGTCATGCAAGATGGGTGAAGGACAGTTATAAGTCATTTCTTAGTAGATTGTTGTAGGAGGATTTCACTACAGTGTAGAAACCTCATCTGCACTACAGGCACAATAAACAGGACCTGTATGATGTGACCAAGACCTGAAACTTATTTCTCCAGCCAGATGCATTCTTTGATCTTGGTCATATAAAAAAATAAATTCTCTTCTTTATTTAATTACAGTGTGGTAACAGGAAGCAGGGATGCTTTCTTAATGCATTACTTTTAGCCATCACCAGCTCAAAATTGCTACTTGTAATAGAGCTCACTGTACTGTACTTGATTCTTAACCTTGAGGGTATATTTGCATGCCAGCTATCTCTTCTAAAAAGTAACAGGCTGCAGCCATGCTTTGCTTGCTTTGGTCTGGCCTCAGCTACATACCACAGACTAAATCAAACAAAATCAAAAGGTCCAGCAAAGGAACAAACGGTGGTTGAAAATAAAGCTCATGGAGTAAGTTAAACAGACTACAAGCACCGTCTTTAAAGCAGCTTTTACAACTGAAATGTAAAGACCTGACTACTGAGAGCAGACATTAAAAGGTAGTGCTTTCACACAACTTCAGTGTCTTGTAGAGAAACACCAGATTACAGACTCTATGTTTGTTCATTTGGTTATTTATTTGACAGAAACCTTGGCAAAAGAGTACTCTGCACAAACAGGACAAATGGCCCTGTCAAAGGGGGACAATAATTTGACCATCTCAGCAGCTACTCCTTAAAACAAGACAAATGGTAAAACATTTCAGTTAAAGCATCTTTAAGATTCTTGAGATTGAATAAAGAACATCTTTGTGAGAGTATAAACCAGAGTATCTCCCTTCAACGGGGCGGCAGCTCTTCTTGATGCCATTTTAGTCTGGTACTTACCCCGTCTGTCTCTGCGACGTCTACATTCCCGTTTGCATCATCGTCCATCTGTTTGTGGATACTACGGATAGACTCAAAGCTCAGAACGGCATTCTCATCCTTGCATAGCGGCTCGTCAAATCGACAGAGGTCTGGTGGAGAAAAAAAATATATATATATATCCATCAGGAGGTTGTTAAAAAAAGCAACTCATAGGTCAAGAAATTTTCAGGCAATATAAAAATGCATAATTTCTACTAAGTCAAAATTCTTTTACGCCTGTTTAAAACCACAAGATATTTAATAAACTTCGTTTATTTTAGTCTGTTATGCAGTTTAGTTTGGTATTGCACTCGTTTTTTTCCACAAACAACCAAACTCAAGCAAATTTTTATGATGACTCAAACCCTCATGGTTTTTTATCTGGTGTGAATTTTGCACACATGTAAAAAAAAAAAAAAAAAAATCCCTTGTGCAGCTACTCCACAAAATAACCCTGTCCTGCAGAGATAACTGAAGTGCACAATTCCAAGGCTGAAGAGAAAGTGTTGTTTATGTAAGGCTTTTTACCCAAAGCCACAACCTTACCAAAATCCCAAGTATTGCCTGACTGTATCTGTCAGAAATATGCAGACTGTTGGATCTGCAGTGTCGGTTAAAAACCTCTCGTCTGAAGCTGAATCATTTTTCGGGGTTTTTGTGTCATACATATCTTCAGTTTGTATGTGATGACTCTGTTTAATGTGAAAATGGCTGTTTGATTAAGGCCTAACTTGTTTTTCAGAATTTTTCTAAGTATGTCTCTCAGTAAATAAATTATTTAGAAATGCTCAACTTTCTTTGATGCACCCATCTGCCTGCTGTGTTTTCTCCACTGTACTTCCTGAGAGATTACCAATCCTCTGCAACAGATCAGATAATTCTACCACTCCCATAAAGAGGAAATATTTTTGGCATGTGCTACAGACACTCAGGAGTCACATCAAATGACATGACAGTCTACATGTGATATCACAGTATGCTTATAATTTAATGCAAAGCAATAAAGTTAGAATAATTAAAAAACATATATATATTTTTGTAATAAGTAATCCAAAAGCACTTTAGTCATATTCTATTTAATCAATTAAAAGTATATCTTCACTAAGCTTTTTTGTTCTACAGCTGCTGTGTTCCCCCAGACACTTCCTAGTTGAATAAAGCCATATAAGAAGCGCCAACCACAATATTCTTTTTGTGTATTTTTATTTCATTTTTACCTGAAAAGAAAAAGATAAAGGTACAAGGTTAATGAAGAGCACGGCCTTGCCGGCCAACATGAAATAACAGTCTAGATTTTCTAACTAGATGCGAGCCTCGGTTTACAAGCAACCACAACCTACAGCAGAAACCGTTGTATAAAACTTTTCTTATTACAACGCTACAGTTTTATCAGATAAGGCAATTGATTTTAGTTTTTTACGGTTTGTTTTGGTTTAAAACTTGGGGAGAAGGACTGCCCAGCCAACGATTACCATCAGTGCTATTTTCAACATCCTTGCAACATTAGGTTGCATCAGTCTATGAATATAACCTCACTTCCCCTTTCATAAATTACTCAGCCTAGGTCTACAAATCTCCACTGATGCTGCTTCTTTATTAGTCATGGTCACCCACCTAACTGTGTATAATAAATTGAAGGCATTTTGTTTGCACTGAGCTGGAATTTACAGCGCAAGGTTTCCTCCCACTGATCAACTCATACCAGTCAGTGTCTGTTTTTTTAATTCTGCAGAACAAGATGTTTTGACAGGTAAGCTCAGTAGTTAAGAGACAAAACAGAAGTAAACCATGGCACTGATTACTCTGTTCATCACTGTTTCCATGAATGCATTCGTCTGTTAACATTTTTGTAGTTGTCAAATTGAGCCTAAGGTGAAACCACCAAACCGAAACCAGGAAGGCTGCACATTGGGAACATAGACGTATCGAAAAGTTAATTTTTGAGCCAAAGCGTGCAAGCTTTTCAGCCGTATCAAAACTGCAAAGTCACATACCACAAATGCAACGACTCATTTACTCTCCATGTTAAACAATGAATAACAGTCAGTGAAAAGTCTACAACCTGCAACATTCTCACACACCAAACCTGGCTCTTTTTCTCATTTGGCTTGCAAACCTCCGGAGACACAAGATAAGATATTTACATACCAGGCAGCCTGACTTTTTTTTTTTTTTTTTTTTTTTTTAAGAGCTCAAGTTACGTAAGCCATTCTGTGTGCTTGCGTGTAGATGATGAATACGCTACATAACTTTACCACCTCGTAACTGCAACAGTTACTATCTCTTATTTCCATAGAGGATACCTGTCAAGCTTTGAGCACACCATCACATCAAAAATAAATCTTTTTTCACATAGTGGCCTATGGAAACTACTGGCACTAATAAATGTGTTGTAAATGTATTTATCTTAACATGAGAGCTGCTACCTCAATTTCATTGTACTCTGTGCAGTGACAATAAAGTGGATTCTGATTAAGAATATTTGAAGTATGATGTGTCAGGGATTTTGACAATGTTTTAGCAGTTCCCACTTTAAGACACTGTACACCAATACTAACAAAGATCACATCTGAACAAGTTAGCAATAATGTGTCTTTGCAAGAAGTTCAACAACAAAAACAAAGTTTCATAAATCAATATGCACATTTTACAAAGAGCTGCTATTTTGTTTGTGCAACTAGGGTTTTGTATATGTCACAAGCATAACTCATGCTTGACTAATGCAACCTTTACTGTTACTCATACAAAATTGCTTCATGGAGAGAGACAAGTAATCACCAGACATAAAAGACGGCAGCATTAAACAAGCAAGGACCTGTACTTAAGCATTTTAAAGCAAATTTTCTAGTGCCTGCCTAAAAATAATTCAACGTCTTAAATATCACATTCAGATCCAGTGCCTTCCTGAACTCTGTCATTTAGTCCTTTAAGCATTAGCTCAATTACCTCCAGTTTGACTAGGTGGCTTGCTCCGAGTTGGAGGACAGGGCTTAATGACAAATGCCAGCTGTACTATTCTCAGCATGGCTACATTTAGTGCCTGCACAATAACAAAGATGTGGCATGAACCGTAATACTCCATCAATCTATAGTGTATGTCAACTTAGTTTAAAAGGTGGCTAAAATTAGCTTTTTACAACACAACAACAGATTAAGGCCACAAATGATTACTCACCTGACACACCGTTTTCAACTGTTTGACTGTCTGGAGTGGGTGAACTTTGCTTTTCAGTCACACTTTCTCCAACGAGGCACAAACAAAATATCCACAAGGTCACAGATTTGTGGAGCTCCATGCCTGGGGTGTGCTGGAAAGAAAAGAAACTTTTGTAAATTGTGACAATTTCAGCACAACGAAATGGCAGTGTTTCAGTTCAAGCTCATAACTAAGCTGTTTAAACAAGTGCTTGGTATCTAAGAGCTTATATGACAGTTTTTCCAGGGAAAAGAAGGCGGGTTAACAGCTGTGACTCGGAATATTAAGCATATCAGCTGTGATAGCACTTTTTAAAGTTTCATCACGGTGTTCCTCTTTTTATCATTGTGAGACTTATCCATAAATCACCAAGTCGTGTTAAGATGTTTTTTTCTTTTGAAATAAACAGATCCACACAAAATTGTTCTGTCTTTGTAAGGCAAACACCTTATCTGGCATTATCTGAGCACCAGCATTATTCTTACAACAAATCACACTTATCAAAGTTTATGAACAGACGTCAATACCATTGTAGCAACAAATGAACACGGCAAAGACGAAACATGAAACCAAGAAGTAATAATGTTCGCTATTTGCAAAAGCGGTAGTCAGGGCACATAATTTAGTGTTACACTGAGAAATACATATAGTTATGTAAAGATCGCTTGGGAAGTGTGCCTCCTCTTCCTGGATATAGTCTCGTTAGCTTGCTAACGACTTGATTTGACTGGATTGCACGGTCTTCAAATCCTTACTTTATCTCTGAAGACACGTTTGATGTCCTTAACTGCGTGTTTGGAAACACATGTCACTTCAGGTGCGAAAATACTAAGATCCTGACAAATGACAGCAGTCTAGTCCACGTCCGTGTCTTGGCTGCGTGTCGGACAAGCCTCGACAAGCTAACTAGCTAAACAGCTAGACTGACCAGAAAATTCAGAATAACTTCCCACAAGAGAGAACATTATAAAAACTTAAATTACTTACACTATCGATCTAGTGTTTTGTTAGTTAGTGTATGTCGGTATAGACATGACGCATTTTCCACAGAAACACAGTAGTCATCGCTGACGTTTAGCTAACCGCAAATGTTAACGAAAAGCGATTGTAGTTTTAGCTAGGCTAAGTAGTATTGTAACTCCCGAGACAATACGAAGTTGTAAAACAAAATACATGAATAAATAAAAGTTACCTGTCATGTATCGGAGCCGGTAAATTTATAGTTTCAGCTCTGTGTCCACATTGCAGCAGATATCTGGTCCCGTGGAGCTGAAGCACAGCGAACTCCACCTCCTATACGAGGTGTCGGGTCTTCCATCGACCAAGACTGAACCAAAAAAGCCGCAGCGACTTTCTCTTGCTCTAACAAATAGTCACATCTGGTTACTGTCAAATGTCGCCCCCTAGCGGAAGGAGTGCGCAGCATCGAATAACGGAAGCGAGCCACCTAGTGGAAATATAAAGCCATTGCGTGGTCCAGAGGCCAAATCACAATTTTTAACCTTTTAAGCCTAACTGGTGAAGGGAAGAGTAGGATTTTTTCCCCACGCTCTTTTTAAAACGCATTATTACTATAATCATATGTTTATAGCAAATCATAATAAAGGATTATTTGAATATTACAACGTTAGTGATTCCTGACCTCTTCCTGTATTGTACAAGTACATTTTTTGTGCTTTAAAATAGCAGAAACAAATTAGGTTTACCATTATATGTATGGGATTTTGAAACTAAATATATTTTATGTGTAGTTATTGAAAACTATCCTTATTAACATTATGAATTATTTAAATAGGCTATGAGTATTAACCCTTATTTGGCCTACTGTACAGTTGTCTGGATATAGAGGAAGTTTCAGTTTATTAATCAACCCAAACATGAATGTGAGAAGGTCAAAACTTTAAGGTGGTTTAATGGTTTCGGTGTGGACTATCCAAACTTTTTATATTCAAAGTGAGATGTTTTGTTGTTGGCGATTGCCTTTCTCTTACATCATCAGAGAAAAGTATTTCGGTGGATAATCCTAAAATGCTCCAAGACAAGAATAACTGTAGATGCTGTCTAGCTGTGCACATTTAGCATCTTTTGAAAGGGTGTTACTGCACAGTTGCGCATATTTACTATTTGATAATAAAAATAAAACGTGAGTGTGTATCAGACACAGTTGTAATCATGTTGATCATGACATTTGATATAATCCAAACCTTTACCTTTTTGACATACTTTTCACAAGAACCATAGATTTTGATCAATATCTCTCTAACATAATGTCAACAGATTTGTACTTTATGTGTGTTCACAGGTTTTAATTCCTAAAAATACAACATTTTATCGAACTGCAGCGGATAAATAACATGGAAATTATACAGTACTCTTTATATTCAAAATGAGGATCAACGTCTGAAAACTGCTGTATAGATTTCAACTGAAAAAATGTTTAAAACTTTAATGTTTTTTATATACAAAATACAGATAAGCAAGACTGATAACATCTGCTCTCAACATCAACCTGAATGCTGCAGTGTATTACAGTTTTTAGTGGTGAATAGTGTAAATATAAATAAAGAAAAACAGCCATTATTTGTGCACATAGTGTGAGCTCACTTTTACTGTGCAATGTACAAAATTTTACATCACAAAACTAGCCTTTTTTCTGTGTTTTACGTGAGAAATGTTGAAATGAGAGGCAACCCCTCCCCCACTGAGACATAAACTTCACTAAATTGAAGAACTAATTGTGCCACATACACATAGTGTGAGCTCACTTTTACTGTGCAATGTACAAAATTTCACATCACAAAACATACAGTACTAACACAAAGGCATATGTGAATGAGACACTGAGGCAAAATTGTACTTTGATTGAGCACATGTATGTATAACTTGAAAAGGCATCAAAACTCTCCAAGCTCTTTACAGTTGTCATCATGGAAATAAGGAAAATCCTCCCACTTTGCCTCTTGTGCTGTATCATCACTGTTGTTTTCAAGTGGTTTATTGGTTGCATGTTCAGCCCATGAGTTTTCTCATTAGAAATCTTTATCCTCAGAGGATGAAATGACCACAACCTCCCGGCTCTTAAAGTCCCACACAGCTGTCAAATGGAAGGCCATGTTGGATAAGACCACCAGATACTCAAACAGGGCAAAAAATGTATAACCTGTCAACAGAAGAAATATGGATGTATTTTATACTCATGCATTGGTCAGCATTTTGTGGCTTTATTTTTGCATTGGTATTGACAGAGAAGTGAAAGTCCCATTCCAGTGTCACAAAATAATTCTGTAAGGTAAAGAAAAGGTGCTTGTGGCTCAACGTCTACCCTCTATATCTATGTTTGGGACTATCTGTTCGCCTTGATTTCTTAGTTAGTATGTCTGCTTGTAAGTGTTTAGCATTATGTGGTGTTTATATCCCAGTTAACCCATCTTACAAAAGAACTGTTATAATACTTACTTCCTGGCTCACAGTACATGTTGTGTTTCCAGAAAAAGAATCCAGCAAACGCACAGCAGCAAATGTTGAGAAGTAGGAAACGCATTTTCCAGCGATGGGACTTAACATCCTTTAAGCAAAAACCATCATATACAATTAGGTTTATGGTATGATAGAGTTAGGTTTGTAATATTTCTTGAATGCCTTACCTCAGGGCTTAATGAATACTTCTTAATAGACTTCCACAAACGGCAAGTTATCAGCATGTGGATGAGGGAACTCACAATGAACAGGACAAAACCTTCTTTATGCACAACTGAGGGGCAAAAATACAGAAAGAGAGAAGAAAGAGTTACATGTATGACACATTTGTTTTCTTTTACAAAACATTAAAAGTAGATTTTAAATGAGAAATTAGATTAAATCTGCTGCAATGAAACACATCTTATGCAGTATTTAAAACCAGAAGACTTAAGATATTAAGAGCTAAAACCTTCAAATAAATAAATAAAAATGACTGTACAAAAATATTTGTACAGTGGTGCAAAGGGAGACCTCTCTAAACCTCTAAATGAAATCTGGACCACTCACAGTATGTCTCACTGGATGATACATATGTAAGCAGTAAGAGGCCGAGGTTCTCAAAAATAGAAAAGGCAAAGTTCAAGCAGCTGAGTAGGCTCTCTGGGAACCTGACAGCAAAGCGCGTCTTGTAAAATTTGAAGTAAGTAAAGGCCACCAGGAGCCTTGGTGCTGAATGCAGGCCAATGCAGAACCGCCATATGTGGCACTCAGGACTCAGGCTTATTGAGGCACTGATAGATGGCAGGTAGTTTGGAACCTGAAAACACACAGCAAGGATATAGTTTTAGTTTCAAATCATTACAACCACCTAGAAGTTATATTACTATATGGCAAGCAGTTTACCAGTTGGTGTAGTAAAATCATAGAAAACCAACAGATTGTCATGATATGCATGCTTTTGAGTCTGTGTAATTTTTCAAAAGAATAGCAGTGTGTTCAATTAGTGAGGTCATTCATTCTGTTAAAAAACAGGTGTTAATCAGATGGCCTTTATTTAAGGATGAAACCAGCACATGCTGTACATGCATTTCTCTCTGAAAACCTGAGAAAAACAGGTTGTTCCACACATTGTTCAGAAGAACAGCATACTTTGATCAAAATGTTGATTGGAGAGGGGGCAACGTAGAAAGAAATGCAAAAAATAATAGGCTGCTCGGCTAGAATGATCTCCAATACTTTAAAATGGAAAGCAAAACCAGAGAAAAATGGAAAGAAATGGAAGATGACCATTTGAATTGATCGAAGAATAGCCTTAATGACAAAGACTCAGCCAATGATCAGCTCCAGGGAGATCAAAGATGGTCGGAAGTTACCCGTGAGTACTGTGACAATTAGAAGGCGCCTGTGTGAAGCTATCTATTGGCAAGAAGGCCCCACAAAGACAACCCCCAAATACTGAATTCAAGCCACAGTACACTCTAAAGACAGTGAAACATGATGGCGCAAGCATCTTGATTCATTTGTTTCTCTTACTATGGTGTCAGTTTATCACATACCAGGGATCATGGATCAGTTTGCATACGTGAAGAGGTCATGCTGCCTTATGCAGGGAAATGCCCTTGAAATCGGTGTTTCAACAAGAAAACGACCCCTAACATACCAGAAAGCGGGCAGCATCTTGGTTCCAGACCAACAAAATTAAAGTTATGGAGTGACCAGCCCAAATCCCCGGACCTTAATTCGATAGAGAACTTGTGGGGTGACATCAAAAATGTTGTTTCTGAGGCAAAACCAAGAAAAGCTGAGGACTGGAATACCTGTTCACATAAACTGGTTGTCTCCATGCAACACAGATGTGAAGCAGTTCTCAGAAACAGTTGCTATGCAACTGTTAGTTTAGTGATTCACAGGAATGCCAAATCCTAACTATTGTTCAGTTTAGACAGTAAATATTAGAGTTTGTAAAGAAAAATGCATACTGCTACTTTTTCTAACAGTCCAATATCATTTTTTTCTAAATTTTCTGTAAAGTAATGAATAAAATGATACATTTTTATTCATGTTTAGATTTAGAAAATAATGTGCAGCGTTCCAATGCATGAAAATAACAACTATTATAAGGATTTTGAGCTTTATTCACATTTTTAAACGCACTGCTATAATTTTAAAACACATAAGTTATAGAACATGTTCCCATCCAGGCCTTGCATATTCCAACAAGACAATACCAAACCACTTTGTACATGTATTATAACTGGATGGTTTTGTAGTGCGTGAGTCTGTGAGTCTTGTACACAGTACTCTTACTACTTCTTCCTTTTCTTTTAAATTGAGACTGTCTGTAACACTGAAGGCAAAATTTAAAATCAGAATCAAAGGTAGGAGATTAGAACAAAAGGGAGGAAAAATATTTCTTTCCCAATAGGAGCTAGAGAAAGAGTCTGCAAAGAAAGCAGAATTTACAGATAAGAAATTAAGGTTAACTATATTTGGGGAATATGGTTGTTACCTGGCAATGTGTTCCAGTAGCATCATCAAAATGAAAAACAGAGGATATGAAGACACAAGCTACGAGTCCGAGCAATGGCAGGCACACGGTACCCACTACACAGGTGCTGAAGGAGACCCTGATGTCCAGGGGCCTCTCATGCCCCAAAATACTTGAACCTTGAAGCATCTTTCCCTGCAACATAAACACGTCTGGATATCAACATTCAATATTTATCTTTAAATCTGTTGGAGACATTTATTCATGCATGCACTAAAATTGTGCACTCTGAAATCAACCTACCTCCAGTTTCTAATCAACAATAGACATCATGTACACATGTAAGCTCGACAAAATCCGTCGACATCTTTCACCAGGAGCTGTGTGATGGACCTCAGTATTCCAGGTCCCATTAAGGCGTTAAAAAGAAACGAGGGGTTCACTCGGCCATCTTAAATTCCTCCTACATTTTCACAACGATGTCTGAGGTGTGTGCTCCCAGCAGATGATAGCCGACCTCCTCCTTTTGCGGAAGATAGCGGGAGAAAAAACGGAGTGGGTGGAGAGCATCAGTACCCGGAAGAGAAGGTCTGAAAAGCTACATAGCCTACGTTGGGATCGCATGGTCTGTGATAATAATGCACACACATCGCATGGAGAATAAAGTGTAAACTGTGTCACATCGTGTGAGGAGAACGCACGCGAACACTGGGCACTGTCCGTGGTGCTGAACGGGAAGCAAATAAAGGATCGATTTTTCTGTTTTCACCTTTCTCATCTTTCCTTCCTCTCATTGCAGTCCTCCCTGCTGTATGTGTGGGTTTTGGTATGCGATGGCATGAGATTAACATGTTATAGCCAAATCAGAAGTTGCTCATCAGTCAATCCGCCGTCCCTCCGCTGTTTTGTTTCAGTTGGGATTTTGCAGGACGAGCTATCTGTCGCTTTCCAGCTGGATTCAGTCTGCTGTGTTGATATTTCTGTTGTATAAATTCGGTTGAGTATAGGCTACAGAACCGCTCAAATGCTCCTTGGATCCAAACAATTTGCTTCAGCAAAATGAAACCATGGGCAATCCAAACTTTATTTCGCTTTTTTCTGTCCGTCACTGTCATGCCAAGTAAGTTACTCCTTTTATTCTAAGTTTAGGCTGCATTAAATATTGGTTTGGTAGGCCGGTTTTTATACTCGCAATCACGTGTGTGCCGTCTTGTCATATGAAAGAGGAAATTAGATTTAAGATAAAACAAGAATCTCACCCCATCTCCCCATCTTTATATCCAAAAAAAGAGACAATGGCCTAAAATAGAATTGACCCTCCACGTTGACTGAAACTTTATTTTTCAGTGACTTTTTTAAAATCATTTTTGGTGTCAATGTTTTAATGTATGATAGATTGTACATTATATCTTAGTTTCCCCTCCATTTCCACGCAAGCTGTAACCCAGAATCTGTAAACTTGTGACCAGTTGCTAAGGGATTTTGCTGTCATTATAATCCCGTAGTTTTTATCCCGCTCAAAGGCTTTATTCAAACAGCGATTCAGGGTTAACATCTGGACCAAATGCTTTGTTGAGGCCAGAAGTGAAATTATGTAGCCTATGTGTTTATTTAAATTTAAAAAAAAGATGAAAAAATCAAACGGTTCATATATGACTGATGATAGAAGTCCCATAAATTATTTACTTATGCTTAAGAACTTATATTTGTTTGTATTCTACAATCTTTGGTCATAAATTTGGTTTTATGTTGTAGGGAAAAAATCACAGCTATGGCACAACCTGCCTCATGTAAGAGTTTTTTTTATTTTTTTTTTTAAACATAAGCTACTTCTGAATCTTTCCCCCCCATCTTACAATAAATTATATTTAATCAATATAATACATATAACACTATTACTACAAACAATAATAATAATAATAATAATAATAATAATAATAATAATAACAATAATAACAATAATAATAATAATAATAATAATAATAA
>JBBBVU010000009.1:11191861-11203867 GCA_037177055.1 Atherinosoma microstoma | reverse complement strand
GTAATGTAAAGCACCTTGAATTGTCCTGTACATGAAATGTGCTCTATAAATAAATTTGCCTTGCCTTGCCTTGCCTAGTATCTGAGAATCAAATTTTTCTTTTTCAAACACTATTTGGCCACATAGAAAAACTTGCCTGAAGCATTACATAGTTTGAGATATCAACAAACTGAAATGTTAGACATTTCTCTGATTCAAAGCATGAATATTTCTTGGACAACATAAAAAGATCTATGCCAGACAACTCAACTTTTGAAGATATCTAGTGCATGAAATTACTTTTAGAAATACTCTAGCATCCTCCTTGTACAATATTTGTGATTTTGGTTGGTTCGGCAACCACATTACAAATGCCCCATGGTTGAATACCAGTAACTGAAGTGAAACAAAACAGTTGTCACCTTTATAATGATTCCTCATAATCCCTCTTCAATCCAGTCATAATTAATGACAACCCACTTAGTATAATTTTGTTAAAAGGATTTTTTTATTTTTGAAAATAAGAAGTCATGAAATCATAAATGTGATGTCGTTTGAACTGTAATACACCTGCAAACGCTCCTTTGGGGTTTTGGAGAGATAACCCCCCTGCCTGTCCTGAGGACATATAAAAAAGATGGACAACTTTATTCACAGAATGTATTGGGGGAAGTATTTTTAATCAGTGAAGGAGCAGGTGAGTCAGCAGACCATTACTCTACAGCTTGAGAAAGGTACCTGCAAACTGATAGGGATGACAAGAACCTAACTCATATCCACATTTTATGTGTAAATGTATTCTAGTATGAAAGTAAAAAAGTGGCATTCAGGAGAAAGAAGAGGATAATCAATCGAGTAGGATGAAATAAATGATATCAATGT
This sequence comes from Atherinosoma microstoma, assembly GCA_037177055.1. Classification (NCBI taxonomy): domain Eukaryota; kingdom Metazoa; phylum Chordata; class Actinopteri; order Atheriniformes; family Atherinidae; genus Atherinosoma; species Atherinosoma microstoma. Next base: position 11,203,006 of record JBBBVU010000009.1, on the reverse strand, counting down.
TTAAATAAATGTGCATATTAGTTACTGCTAATTTGAAATGTTTGGTAATGTTTTAATGAGTTATATGCTTTCTGGGGTTTTACAGAAATCTTTACATCATGGCCGACAGGAATCATAGTAGAGTGACTGAATTCACACTTACTGGATTCCCCGGACTTCATCCAGAGTACTTCGGACTTGTTTCAGCTACATTATTTTTAGTGTATTTGATAACTGTGATAGGAAATGTTACAGTTTTCATTTTATTTGCTACTAACCGCAGCCTTCATAAGCCAACATATTTTATCATTTTAAATCTGACTGCATGTGACCTCCTCTTCAGCACAACCACTTTACCTAAAATTATCAGTATGTACTGGTTTCAATTAGGGACCATGTCTTTTGATGCTTGTTTTGTCCAAATGTTCTTTGTTCATTTCTTAGGGACAGAAAATTCCTTTGTTCTCTTCCTAATGGCATTTGATAGGTATTTGGCTATCTGCCATCCTCTCAGATATGCAAATATTCTTAAACTCTCCACAGTCGCCATTCTCAGCATTACTGCCTGGATTATTGCCATGACATTTCCTTTAATGATAACTATTAGAGCATACCCCCTCCCTTACTGTGCCTCAAACATAATCAATCACTGTTACTGTGATCATGTTGGTATAACAATGCTAGCGTGCACTGACAGGGCCCCTTATGCTTTTCCTGCTTTTGCAGGGGCAATGATTACATTACTGGGACCTCTAGCATTCATAGTTTTCTCATATTGCTCTATATTGATAGCAGTAAGTAAGATTGCAAACAAACAAAACTGCATGAAATCTCTGTCCACTTGTAGTACTCAGCTGATAATAATCTCCCTCTATTATTTACCTAGATGTTTTGTATATCTAGCCGGTGTTGTTGGCATTAAATTCAGTGCTGATATAAGGATTGTGATTATTATGCTTTACAGCCTTGCTCCCCCCATGATAAATCCATTGATATATTGCCTAAGAGCTAAAGACATGAGAACATGCTTGGTTAAACTATTTCATAGAAGAATCATACCAAGAAACACACGAGTTTTGACAATGAGTAACTGATAACTCCATTCATTGTGTAAATATTCCATTTCTATCTTCATTCTACACCATTTCTTAACAGCATTTCCTCTATTATAGGGAGGTAAAAAGAAATGTATGGTCAAAAAAATCCTTCCACTTTTTTGTTACTAGTAACAAAAGTCCATTTTTTCTGTTGCATGACACAAAGATCTTAAATAGGTTTGCAAATGTCTCCCAGCATTCAACTTTTATCTTTCAATGATTTTCTTAATAAATGATAATGAAGACCTGCAAAATGAGCTTGTGTGTTGTTGTGTATTTTGTCAGGGTAAAAAGGGAGCTGAGGATATTATTAGAAATGTGGTATACTTCAAAAATTCAAACAGTTTTTTTTTTAGCCCAAAACTTTATCTTTATTTCCAAAGAATCAATTCACCTCACTATATACACTACAAATACATATAGACTACACTATATTCTGTTAAAAAACAACAACAGTATAATAAATAACTAAATGAACAAATCCAACACATGATTTCAAAACATCTCAAAAAATATCCAACTTACCTAACAATTCTTATTTGATACCATTAATATTTTTACACTTACAGAGAATCCTACTTAATCTCTACAAGATGAAGACGATTTGATAGTTATTAATGTCAATTTGAATGATCATAAATTGTGCCATCAAAAATACATATATTGTCATGATGTCTTAATGTCACAATGAACAGTATTTAAGAAAGCAGCGTCTTCTGTGGAGGAACAGTATTAAACCACTGTTGCATTTTGATGTGGAATTAAAATGGAATTATGGGGTTTCCATAGTTTTACTGACACAGCGAGCCACTTGTGCAAAAAAATTGTTAATCCTTTGATGCTGTCATGGTTTTATGGGTTTTTGGTTGAGTTGTTTTATAGGTTTATTGCCTGTCCTGTCTGGTTTTCTGTTTTATTTTGTAGTTTATTCCCCTTGTGTATTACATTCTGTTTTACTTCCTGTTCATCAGCAGACAACTTACTCTGAGCTGAGCAACGGTTCCAGAACAGCTGCTTTGAGTTGGTTCAATCATCTCAGAGTATCTTTACCCAGAGTTGGAACCACAATAAGAAGCCATCATCGATGCAGCCCCGATACTTGGATTCACCATGGCAACCGCTCGTTATTTACCCCAACTGGAGCGAGAGGTTCTTATTGAAGCATACGGGCAATACAAAGACGTATTTCGTTAAAAAAGGAACGCTGCTGCTGCTGCTAAGGAAAGAGAAGCAGCATGGAAAACAACTGCTGCCTGAGTCCATGTGGAAGTTGGAATCCACTGGTCCACTGACTGGATATTTAACTTTATTAAAACTAGAGGATGTGGGTTAAAATATTGGTGGATAGAAAAAATCTTAGTTTTATGTAGGTTCAATCCTAAGGGTGAAAAAAACACATGGAGGCAACTGAAAATGAAATATAAATCCTTCTTTTATGAAGGTAATATATTCTAGCTATTTGACCATTATTGTACATTATCGTACTCAGTCTAGTATTTAAACCCCCAACAAATGATGTTTGAACTCAGGTTAAAATATCCTTATCCTAAGATCCAGATTTTTTATTTTAGATATAGATATAGATTAAAACTAATCTTCTTCATCACAGGAGGAGGAAGAGGATAGTGAGGATATACAAATAAGGCTGAATTGAATTGAAATGAATTGAGGAGATGTCTGCTGAAATCCAGGGAGGCTGACAGTAGATTTCTATCACATTAGGATTTCAGACGTGTGAGGACTTTCCTCATTTCTCGAAACACTGTTGTCTTTCTAGAATTTTCCCTGTTGCCAACGTTATAAAGAAAAGTCCCATTTAGCTACAAAAGAAGCTTTTAAAAAGTATCACATCACAAGGAACAAATCTTGCTGTAAAATCATCTCAGACACCTGCCGCCATGTTGAATATGTAGGGCTGGAGAATCCAAGTGACTGGAAAACAATGCTGTTTTGTGAGATATTGATCAGGAAATAATAACATGTCTGAGTTCTGAAAAGTCCTCTCCCTACATAAATCATTGCGTATTAATTCAGTTTCTAAGTCTCTGGAACCGTGTTAGTTCGGACAACCCATGTCTGACAGCTGCTTCAGGTGGGAGGAGACAGAAACTCAGGGTTTCCTTATGATGAACCTGCTAGCAGTAAGTCAGTTGCCATGGTAACAGACTCTGGGTAAGACTTTCCTCGCTTTCTGGAACGGAAAACCCAGTTTCCCCCAATTCAGGGTTAACATACTCAAAGTTTCTACAGAACCTGCTTCCTGGAACTGCCGATGAACTTTATCCCTGCACCCGTTTGCCTTCTGTCTCATCAAGCCTGCATTAGGGTCCACTTCTGCCACACACCGGGATGCACATGCGCAACATTAGCTCAAACCTTCTAATGCACAACATGGGGAAAAAATGACGCACATTTATTTCCCATCTTATTAAATGTTACCTCAGTGTTTCTTTGTTCTATCTTTTGAAATCAGTTTATCTTATGATTGAATACTACAATTATTCTTTTAATATCTTTTCAAATGATCAAATCATTTATCCTTTCATATTCTATAAAAATTAAGTTTTTTGTATTACATCAAGTTTACACACATGGATGAAAAATGACTTGTACGTTTAAGTGTAATCTAAAATGATGCTACTCAACAATATCACAATTTGTTTAGAATAATTATTTAGCAATAAAAGGGGCCCAATTTAAAAGGAGCTCATGGGATTCATAAATGCTCAAGGTTTATTCCTGACATTATTTAGCACGCTTGACCTCCTTGCTAAATATTGCTAACCAATATTCCAACCAAATTATTTTCCTTTTTGCTGGCACGTTCTTGGAGCCTGGCCCAGAATAACATTTTCCACTTACCATATCCTGGCTCAGTGCCTGTTAACCATGCTTACACTTCCTGTCATTATTTCTATTAATATTGTAGATGCATTGACATTTGTATGTACAGCTAAATTTTGACTGGCTATGTGGCCTGGGCTTCATAACTTTGGAGACCTTTAATGTAAATGAAAAAAAATACATGAAAAAAAACTCTAAAAGCAAAATATTGTGATCTTTAAAGGATGGAAAGATCTATGTTTGCTCATCCCTGCCTGATATATAAATTTCAGTGGTTCTGTTTTCAAAAGGTATAATAAGGTATAGGTGTTCTGGGCTGAACCCCTACATATGAAACAACAATTCATTGATCAGGTCGGACTGATCTTTGAACTCATTGTGATTTCTGCTGCATACCATACTGAACAATGCCAGTCATGCAATATTGTGACCACATTATTTGTTCAGGTCCAACTAAAAATATAAACAACCTTTTATATTTATATTTATACCAGATATATGGCTTTGTGGCTGGTTAAAAGAGCCGCTGAGCAAAATGGATTCTGTTGAGTATGTTAGCAACCAACACCAGTAGAAACATAACACCAGTGCAGGTCTGCAAAACACAGCAGTTTCTCAAATGAGTACTTAGTGAACTCCAATTGTAAATTAAGTCCCTTGTGAAACTGTTTGACCTTTTGGAGCAGAAATAAAAAAGTTTAAAAGACACCTGTTTGGGTTACAATGAAACTTAAGGTGGGACAACAGCAGCTCAGAATATAAAGTCCTTGTTTTTCAATCTAAAGATTGCTGATTTGATCCTCAATTTCCCCAGTTTACATGTCAAAATATCTTACCAAAATACTGATCCCTGCGTAATCCCTTAGCATTCTCACCTGTAAGTCACTAAACAAGTCTGCTAAAAAGAAAGAGGTGATATAAAATCCTGCATAATAATACATGAGGCCTGTTTGAGTTTCCCATTTGGGCATCTCTTGAGTGCCATTTGAGACAAAGATCCCTGAAGACGTGCCTGAAGACGTAACAATGAGCAGATATTAGCTATCAATAAGCCGATGCACTCAGCTTTTAGCCGTTGTCCTGCATCAAAGAGGTAAGACTCATGAAACCCTGAAACATAAAACTTTGTTAATGTAAATGTTTTTATAAAGGATATAATGTACGGTTTAAAATGTCCATCATGCTGTAAAAAGTTGTGAGCAAAGTACAAATCCTGACTAATGCTTTAACTGCTGGACAATTTTGGTTCTAAAAGGGTTTCATCATGTGTCTTTGTTATTATTATCATTACTGTTATTCGTTTCTTTCCAACTATGAGTTATTAAAAACAGAAGCTATTTAATGTGCTTGATTTACATTGCCAATTAGAAAGATATGTTAAAGGACCAAACAATACATTTTTATTATGTAAAAAACTTTGCTCTGTTTTTTTCTTCTTAGAAAACTGCTTTATAAATAAGGTTTAATTTGATTATGTATGTTGTTATTGATTTTTTCAGTATGTGTCAAATATCAAATTACTGAATTTTGAACATGCTTTACAGAGAATTAGGCGAAAGTCAGAAGTCATGGGCAATTCAAACATCACGCAGTTGAGAAGCTTCTTCATCCTTGGATTCCCCGGACTTTCTCCACAGTACTTTGGAGCTGTGTCAGTGGTGCTTCTTTTCATCTACCTAGCTATTGCAGTAGGAAATATTTTCATTTTTACATTCGTCATCTGTGAGAAATCACTTCAGAAACCAACATATCTGGTCTTTTGTCACATGGCACTAAACGACTTAACATTTGGTACTGTTACCCTCCCGAAGATTATAACAAAATACTGGTTTGGTGATGGCATTATTCCGTTTTATGGCTGTTTTATGCAGATGTTCTTTGTTCATTATTTAGGATCAGTGATGTCTTTCATCTTAATGGTTATGGCCCTTGATAGATTTATTGCAATATGTCTCCCACTGCGTTATCCTGTCCTGATCACAAACAATATTATATCTGCTTTCTGTGGATTAGCTTGGTTTATTCCTCTGCCTTTGATGGTGACCATTATATTCCATGCCCTCACTTTACCTTACTGCAAATCAAATGTCATCGCTCAGTGCTACTGTGACCACATTTCAATAACAAGTCAAGCATGTGGAAATGATGTCCAAATTGTACAGGTTACTGCTCTCTGTATAGCCATGCTTTGTCTTTTGCTGCCTCTTGCATTTATTTTATTTTCCTACATTTCTGTTATTGTGGTTATTATGAAAATGACCAAAGCTGCAGGGCGCAGCAGAATCTTTTCAACCTGCACTCCACAAATACTCATTACATGCCTTTTCTACCTACCCAGATGCTTTGTTTATGTGGCTAATACTGTTGGATTTTCTTTCAGTTTAGACATTCGCATTTTGTTGGTTATGTTGTACAGTCTTCTTCCTGCTGCAGTTAATCCAATTGTATACTGTTTCAAAACTCAGGATATCAAGCAGACTTTGATCAAGAAACTGAGAAAAGCAAGGATTGGAATAGAGGTCACAATTTTATCCTAATAAATGTCTGATTCAGCCCTCTTGAATTATTGGGGTGTTGACAGTTTATCTACTAAATTTAAATAAATGTATCAATTCAATTCTAATCCAAATTTTAGATAATTTTCCTGCTAAATTACAAGATAACCCACAATCCAGCTTCGCCTCCTTTGTTAGAGTTATAAGTCCAATTAGACCTTTTTCATCTTATATCCGATCATTGAAACTCATCTAGATAATTAGAAATAATACCATTATTCATCTCCAACCTATTTAGTCTATTTTGTTTCCTCTCTTTGTTTCTATGCTGGATATCATATCATTGCTTGTTTCATGCTGTTTGCTTATTTCTGTCAATAAATCCTTGTTATAATTGAGTATGTTGTGATCGTAATTTCTGAATACAAAAATTGATATTAATTGATCATTCTGTAGAATTCATACTTTCAGAACTAGACTGATTTTATTCTGTTAAAATACCAAATTGTTCCTTTCTTAAGAAAGGGGGTGCCCTGAGGTATTAGTTAATTCATTAACTTTCATTAATTTTATTATGAGGTAAATTCACTACATATTTTATTGTGCCCCGTCCTGAGGCCGAATTCTACAAAAGTAACGCATTTGGGATACATATTTCCATTCAACAAAGCAACATGCAATATATTGCATTTATTATTTGACACTCAGTGAGAGGCTGCATTATGCCTGTGGAAGCTGATGTTACTATTACAGATGCACAGAAAACATCATGTTACTCAGTAGTGATTGATTATATATATGAACAAGCAGTAAGTACAGTTTAAAAATGTCCTTGCTGCCACAGTTTATAATTACTATTTCTCTTGAATTTCTGGTATAATTCCAGGTGATTATGTTGTACACTAATGTAACAAGGATAAAAGATTTTTTCATTCTTGGATTTCCTGGACTCTAGGTCGGTGTGTCTTTACACGAGTGATCTGCAAAATCAGAATGAATAATTTCATATCTGACAAATCACTTGTACCATAAGGATAAATTTGTAGTTCACTTCTGTTTTTCTTCTTTTTTCTTCTTCTTTTCAAAAGCTGTTTTCAGGGTTTATCTTTTTCTATGCTGCAATATTATTATGAAACTTAGTTTTAAATGTGAAAAAAAAATTCATGCAACTCTACCACAAACCAATTTTCTATTTGCATTCATCGGGGGAAAAAATGCCTTGCGACATTTAAATCATATGCAAATAGATAAATTAATAAATAAACAAACAAACAAACAAACAAACAAATAAATAAATAAATAAATAACTTACATGAAAAGTAGATAAAATTATGTTTTTCTCTCAGGTACACATATCTAAATGCAAAAAGACAGAAGGCTTTAAATCAGGGCTACTCAATTCGGTCCAAGGGCCACAATCCAGCAGGTTTTCCATATCCCTGCTCCAACCTGACTCAAAGTAATGAGTCACTGTATTGATAAACTGTTAGATCCATTTGATTTGATTCAGGTGTGTTGAAGCAGGAATACATTGAACACATCCTGGATTGCGGCTCTCGTAGGAACAAATTAAGGAACCCTGCTTTAAACTATGAATTATGAGTGATTTTGATTTTATTTATCTTTATGTATCTTTTACTGTCTCAATGCTATATTTTTACCACAAGCAAAAAGAGAAGGAAAAAAAGTTTGTCCCGCAATGGCACTCAATCAAATAAGGTTTCCTTATTTTAAATAGTACTTTATTTTTCTATTTAAATTAACAAAGGGGTACAAAAACATCAGTGACCACAAGGGGTAAAAAGAGGAAAAGAACTGCAAAATACATCAAATTGAATGTCAATAACTAAAAGGTAAATATATCTCTCTAATGATAATGAAATAAAATAACAGTAAAATTTAAAAAATGGTGAGGCTGCCAGACCAACATAGAAAAAAAAGTTACAATTAAAAACAATATTTACAGGTGAGAGAAAGGCCAATGTCCAAAGGAAGGTGGAGTTGTGGACTTCCAGCTCAGAAGAATGAGATTTTTAGCCACTGCCATTCCTAACTTGTGATGTGACATGCACAAAAGATGCAGATCTGAGAGCCAATGCTTTGTCATGAATCAGAAGAGCTGGGTCAGCAGTTTTTTCCTTTCGCTGTTTAATCCTCACAGTGCTTAATAGTGATGGGAAGTTCTGCTCCTTTCAAAGATTTGGCTCTTACATAATAATGTATGTACAAAAATTACAGTGGCATATAATCCGGCATATGAGGATTATTGCATTTGGTCCCTTACAGGCTGTAAACATGAGATTATGAAGTGAATGTGACCATGCCCGCTGTCTAGTTGACAGCTGAGGAGCATTTAGCATCCTGATGGCTGTGGAATAAAAACTGTCCTTTAATCTATTTGTCTTAGCGGCAGATCTCGATCTGGCTGTCTTTACACTTCTACGGCGTGAAACCATGATTTCAATTTTAGAAAACAGACTTTTCCCAACAAGCAGGTAAAAGGAACCTGTGATGTTATTCTGACCAGTCAACTATTTCATGAACACAAGATATGTCATAACAACTGTTTCCTGTAGAACCAGTGAAACTCTTCTGGGAAAGTGGCTCGTTTGGGATTCCTGTTTCCATGCAATGAGACAAGAGGCAAGATGCTCAGTGTATATTAGGTGACACCACAGTGAGATGCTGCATTATGTCTGTGGAAGGTGATGTTTTATTTGATAGTTTCTACATAGAAAAACTTATTTTACTCTGCAGGTTTAAAGAGGTTAATTCTCAATATTTTTATTTAAAACTTTCTACTATATCTTTTGAATTTCTGGTATAATTCCAGGTGATTATGTTGTACAGTAATGTCACAACAATAGCAGATTTTTTCCTTGTTGGATTTCCTGGACTTTTGCCGAAGTATTATGGACCTGTGTCAGCTCTGCTTTTAGTGGTTTTCTTGGCCATAGCCGTAGGAAATATTTTTATTCTAGTGTTTGTAAAATCTGAAAGGTCCCTTCACAAACCTTCATACCTTATCTTTTGCCACTTGGCATTAACTGACTTAATGTTTGGGACTGTTACTCTGCCAAGGGTTATATCAAAATACTGGTTTAATGACAACATTGTTGCTTTCTATGGCTGTTTTGCACAAATGTATTTTGTTCATTTTTTAGGGGCGACTCATTCTTTCATTTTAATGGTGATGGCTCTTGATCGTTTTATTGCGATATGTGCGCCACTGCGTTACACGTCACTTTTCACGAATACTACAGTTTCTGTGCTTTGTGGAATATCCTGGTTTCTGCCAATTTCATGGATGGTCGGTGTAGTTTTAGATGCACTAAGTCTACCTTTTTGTAATTCAAATATAATTGTTCAGTGCTACTGTGACCATTTGTCAATAATAAACCTCGGATGTGAGAACGTACGAGGATCTACTGTTCTTGGATTGAGTCTTGCCATGTTTAGTTTATTATTGCCTCTAGGTTTTATCATCTTATCATATTTTGTCATCGTTGTTGCTGTTTTGAGAATTTCCTCCTCAGAAGGCCGCATGAGGACTCTGTCTACCTGCACACCACAACTTCTCATCACAGGTCTTTTTTATTTGCCAAGATGTTTTGTGTACCTGGCAAATTTTGTGGGCTACACTTTCAGTGCTCCCATTCGCATTGTTCTCATCATGCTATACAGTCTTTTCCCTGCTGTTGTCAACCCAATAATATACTGTTTTAAAACACAGGATATCAAAGAAAACTTGAAAAAGAGATTCCTCTCTGGTAAAATTAATATAACCATGAAAACAAGTTAAAATACAATAGTAGAAAGCAGTGGAGCAGAGTTTGTGAATTTTAGCAACGCATAACATGATCAAGCAAGTGTTATTTCTTTTATTTCACTGTTCTTTATGGATTTCCCAGCTCTGCCTCAGTTTGAAAAAAAAATGGAATTAATGTTGTTAAAATGTCATTTGTTCTAAAAGCAAAAATAATAGCTTGAATACAGAAGTTCTGTTTATTTACTTTTGCTCCCCCCTTAATTTGATTATCAAATGTATGATCAGTGTGTCTGTTGTAATTGAATGATTTAAACTTTATTTGAAATGTTAACAAAATAAATCAACCTATACACCTATACAACCAAGCATTTTTTTTTCCATCTGAAGTCAAAATATATTTGAACTTTTAAGGTATTACAGAACAACTATCATGGCCTAAAAACTGACCAAATGGTAGTCTATTTTTTGTAGTTAGAGGTATGATAAAAAAAAAGATGTGTTTACTCTGTCCCATTTATTTGCATAATATTTTTCAGATTCGAGCTGCTTTTTCAAATCTCATTCACTTTGTGAAAAAATGTATATTTATTTTCAGATCATTTGATATTTTCTCTTTTAATCATGTTACTGATAATAGTTTAAGTCTGAGGATATATTTAAAAAGAAGAAGAAAAAATTAACTTGACCATTTGTTACTGTTCTCATGAGTAATGACCACACTAACTAAGATGCTACCTGTTTTAAGCAAGTGAAAGAGAAGTGAGGACATTGTGCATCTTGTTTCCTTTCCAGATTACATCTCAATTTATTCCATATTACATTTAACAAAACATTTGTACATTTTCAATTTTCATTTCTCAGCTTGACCACTTCTCCAACTCACTCCAACCGGTCGAGGCAGATGGCCGCCCTCCCTGAGCCGGGTTCTGCTGGAGGTTCCTACCTGTTAAAAGGGAGGTTT
>JBBBVU010000009.1:11168067-11181362 GCA_037177055.1 Atherinosoma microstoma | reverse complement strand
TGTCTGTGAAGCGCCCTGAGATGACATTGTCGTGAATTGGCGCTATACAAATAAAGATGAATTGAATTGAATTAAATTGAGTTCTTATGAGTCCTTTTTTGCCATCCTCCCTTACATTCTTCTTGGTCACTTCTGTACTTGAGATGAACACACCTGCATAACTATGTATTTACATTCACAATATTCTCTGTGCTTCAATTTACACTGTTTCATGTCACAGCATATTAATGGTCTGAACACACAAAAATAAAATAATCCGTGCGCACGGATTTTCACCCGCTTTTTTTCTTTTAACCGCTGACACTTGCCCCGTAGGAGAGAACCCACGCATAAACTAAGGGGAGAACTTGCAAACCACACAGGAAACCCCCTCCATGCACACACACATAAGGTAATCATAAGGCAGTGCAATAGGCTGAAAGATTTCTCGTATGTTAATCAAAATGTAAGGTTTATTTAATCAATTATTTACAAAGATTCATGATAATCACTGAAACTTTTGCTCCACCAAATACTGTAAAATGTAACATTGGTTTTAATAGAATATATCTAGTTGCTATAACTTAATTTCAACCATGTTGTTAGTATTACTAATATATGAAATCAGGATCAGGAGGGCAAAATGTTGAAAAAATTGAACCATTTTAACCATTAATTTAAGTTTAGGAGGAACGGTGTTGGTGGGGGAGCAGGATTTCCCACAATGCTTCACTTCTATTACCAACCAATCAGAGATAATTCACTGTATGAAACCTGCACTTTTACTTTGTCAAATTAGAAATAGTTGAAATTACACAATACTTTTGAAAGTACTTTTTGTTTTTCTTCCTGCTGGGAGGAAACCATTTCTCAACTAACAGACAGGAAAACATGTTGTAGTCTCCATGTTGAACTTAATCAACAGTAATCCACCATTCACCATAGTTTTAGTGTATAGACATGTTCTGTTCTCCAGTTCCCTCTCATCCCCGTGTTTAAAACCAATTAGGCAGCTACTGCATTAATTATTTTAAGGCAGGAAGTTTTTAATGCTTTCGTTTTAGTTGTCATCGCATGTGAGAGGACTCTCCACAAACCAACATACTTTATCTTCTTTCATCTTGCAATGACAGACATCATCTTTGGTACTGTGTCACTTCCCAAAGCCATCGCCAGATATTGGTGGGATGATGCGAAAACCTCATTGTATATGTATTTTGTTCATTCTTTGGGAGCAATTAATTCATTAATTTTATTGATGATGGTTCTAGATTGCTTTATTGCCATATGGTGTTGTCCACCTGTTCCCCTCAGATCTTTATTATTTGCCTTTGCTATGTACCAAGATGTTTTGTTTAATTCACTGATCATTTGGGAATCAAATACAGTCTGGATGCTAATATAATTTTAGTCATGATGTACAGCCTCATACCTGCAGCAGTTAGCCCAATTATATATTGCTAAGGATATTAAAGAGGCTTTGATACAGAGATATAGAAGCAGAAAAATATGCAATGAAATAAAGTGACTGTAAGCAAAACATCAGATAATATTGTATCTCATAAGCAAAGGGCACACAGGCTTGCCTTGAATTTGATTTGAAGTGCACAATGAAGAGCACAATGAGCCTCTTAGAAACTGATAATGCCATTACAGTGATACTGAAATGAATGTAAAATCTTTCCTTCTGCCCCAGGGTTTAGATTTATGGACCGGCGATGTTTTTGTTTTACCACACTTCACTTTAAATGTAGCCCTAAATCTGACCAGTAGATGGAGTTAAACCATCACGGGACATATGAGGTAGTGCAGACAGTTGAACCCTGTTGGAAATGAAAACCCCTGTGATTGTATTAGGTGGTGTATTGCAGCTTTGTACAATGTTTTATTATGTTTTCTCAGTTTTTTTTTAAGATCATATAAGCTATTACAAATGACTGTTTTTTATCTTACCATAAATTGTTAACACACACGCAAAAGAATATAAAGGAAATAAAGTGATTCATGTAATTTGTTTCTTGGAAATTTAAGAAGATTTAAAGAAATGTACATTTTGAATCTGTTGCTACCAACACATTTTAAAAAGTTAGGATAAAGGCAACAAAAGACAGGAAAGATGAGAAAGAAAAACTGACAGGACTTCCTGCAACTTGGAATGTTAAATGGAAAAAGATCAGAAATTTGGTTTGAATAAGATTCAAAACAGATATTTCAATCATGGATGCTGACTGCCAAAGCCTTTGTTAAAGGCTGAGTGGCTGAGTGAGTTTTGCCAAAGAAAAAAAAAAGAATACAACAGCTCTGTTGATCTTGGATCATGTTGGGTTTTCTTTTATTTAAAAACAAACTGGTACCTAAATAAAATTTGCTTAAAACAAGTCTACACAGAGAATCATCTGCAAATGCCCATATTAGTTTACAGCATCAGACTGTCTTATCTCCATATAATTTGACATTATCTAAAGTCATTTTTGGATGCATGTACAACCTGTGGCCTTTTTCAAAGATGTTAGAATCTTTTCCAATAAAAGACATCAGAGCAAACCAGAAAAAAAGAGACCAGTTAGCATTTCAACACACCTTAATCCTCTAAACAACTTTCAAGAACAATCAAATAATTTCCTCGATGTCACTTTGAATATCACAACTGTGACTGTATTCAGAAGGTAAACATGCAATATCCTCAAATACGGGCGCATAGTTGCTGTAAGGTAGATGCATATTCAAAATATTTCCCCAGTGTTCAAATATAGTGGACAGAGGTCTCTCAGCTTTATCCCCCTCTGCAGCAGGGGGGCAGGTTTGTTTAAAGAATGAGTTGACAGACGGGACGCTTTCCTGCCTTAAGTTGCACTCGGGCAGAGCTGGCTGTTCACGCATATATTTTTTGTCAATGTTGTTAGAAAACTGTCCATACTCGGAGTCTGAGCAGGTGCACGTGCTGTCTGTTTCACATTCAGATGAAGCCTCCATCATCATGGTGGATTCAGCAGGTCCAGGTTTCAGGGAGGCTTGAGCTGACAATGCTGACTCTACAGGAACATCTAGTTTGCAGATTTCTTCGAAAGTGAGACATTGTATTGGATCCAGGAGCTCTGGCTGTGGGAATATCTTTATGTAACGAGGCAGTGTTTGTCGGGGTTGCTCCGTGTCAATCTTAGACAACAGCTGCTGGTTTAGTGAGGCAACATTCTGAGTCTTTGTCGGGTTTTTTTCTTCACAGGAATTTTCTTTCTTAAATCTCGTAAACAGCATTTTCAGATCTCGCCACTGTTTAGGTTCAGTTTTCCCATTTTCTGTACTGTATGATTGCTTGTGCCAGCTGAGTTTCAGTGAGTTGTTGTCTGAATGAAGTGCGCTACAGATGCTGCCAATTTCATAATACTCTAGCTCACTTGATGGCATCCGCTGTTCACTGGCACCACAGTAAAACTCCACATTTGACCTCTGCTCAATGGCACTCATTGGATCATAAGGTTTCTCTTTATCTGTAGACACAGGGTCTTTTAGCACTGTGTTGTCATCAAAACAAAAAGCAGTGTTTGCCGTTCCTTGCCCTGTTTTTTGCAGGAAAGTCTCTCTTTGTCTCGTTGCATACCGTTTTCTAGCTTTATAAAGGCCAGCGCACATTATTATGACCACCAGTATAGAGATAAGAGGAAGAAGAACAGCTATGAGCCACAGAGGCTTGCTGCCCTGCTGCTCCTCAGAGCACTTATCGATGGTTGTGGAGAAGCAGATATCACAAAAATGCTCAGAGGTATTATGTAAACAAATGCAGGACTTGTTTTGCAGGGTGGATGCACATGCCACACGGTTTTGACAGTGTAAGAGGCATGTCTTCCTGACAGTGCCCTCCTCATAGCATGGTGAGAGGAGGCAGACACCTGAAGAGCTGCAGCTGGACTGAACTAAAGTCGAGCTTGGCCACACCTCCATCATCACACTGTGTCCACTGACAGGCAGGGTGTCGCCCCTCACATTGAAGTCCTGCACACATCCACTGAACCCTGTCAGAGGGAGAATGTAGACAGGTCAGTGTCATTAAACAGTGAGGAAAACCAAATCTAATAAAACATAACAAGTCATCAGATCACCTGACTGCTGGAGCTTTGTTTCTGTTGTTGGAGCAGCGCCAAGAATGATCTTTTCCAGACTAACAGGAGTGAGATCCATGCTTTGCTCAGTGCTGTTTAACACTAGTTTACCATCCACCAACAGAAAAGTGTTGTGCCCATTTCTGAACAAAGAGAGGACATGCCAGACCCCATCAGCCACTGGAGCCCCCACGCTGAACTCTGACAGGTGTCCTGACAATGTCTCCTTGAACACATACACAGGCTTTCTGTCTTTTATCTGAAAAAGAAAGGTCAAACTGTTAATATGTTAAATTTAACTACTGGATGAATGAATATTAAATACATTTCATACCAACCATTAGCATGATGTATCCTGTCGGCCCACGAACGAAGAGCAACACACCATCATCTTTGGTTTTGAACTTGATGCTAATCACCGTTTGGTCTTTAGTCTTTCCCTTATTTTCATCATCTACCAAGTCTTTCAGCAGATGGTCTCTCTTAAATCTCTCCTTGACGACATATTCAATGTAATCACTCCCATTAAACCGCACTACAAGCTCCTCTGACGTTTCTGTTTCAAAAAAGACAAAACGTGCAAGCTTTTAGTTGCAACTCTATGAGAAACATTGCCACTTATAAACCCACATAACTTTTTCCTTTACCTGTGGCACAGTCCCTTCCAGTAAAAGGGCTTTTGCATTCACAAAGATAGTCAGACCAAAGATCATTGCACACACCACCATTCTTGCACGGGGCACTGTCACATGCTGATGCTGTTGATCGAGGACACCTTAAATCAAATAATTATGGTAAAATCGAGAGATATACAAAACAAACAAAGAGATATATTAGTTGTATTAAAACCAGAGATATCTAAATGACAATGACATGGGCATTTACATACCTGTCAAAGATGTTATATGTTACGAAGGCCATTGAAGGTGTCAACATGATGCCGTTAACATGAATGTTTCGAATGCATCCGACAAAATCATGAGTTTTTATCTGATTGGGATGCAGAAAAACGAACTCAAGAGTCCTCAGCCCTCCAAATGTCATATTGGTGTTGCTGACATCAAGTGTCCTGATAAGGCATGAAGGTAAAGAAAGACATTGAATCAGGTAAAAGGATATAAAAAGACCACAAAAAAAATCAATATTAGTGTTGCTTCGCTGATACCTTTCTGAGATACTACCATCACTCTTCGAGAAACAAAATCCGTCATTCTCAACATCTGTGCAACTGTCCACAAGCAAAGACCCCATCTGTTAAATTCATACAGCTTGTTAGAATAGTTGTCTGATTAATATTGTGCATGGATATATTTAAAACTTACATTTCCAATCCTCCTGGCAGCAACACTGTGAAAATACCCATCTGAAACTTGCTTGTGTGTCTGCAGCCTAACAGGCCCCGAGCCCAGGTCATAAGAGAGACGCAGCATCCCATCAATTATCTCCAGTGCAAAGTACTCCCTGCTGGATGATCCTCCAGAATTGTATAGAAGGAGAGAGTTCCTCTGCACTGTCGCAAACTCAAGAGAGATTAAATTAGTCCTGCGATCCAAAGGAGGAAACTCCATGAAGGACAGCTCTTCAAAGCCGTAACTGTTCTCGTCACAGTGGACTCCACTGACTCCTGCAATGAAGATGAATTACAGAAAAAGTACAATGGATTAAAAAATCTTTTTAATTGTGACCTGGAAAAACAATCCCTTATGTATAGGATTAAACAATTCTGTGTTTTAAATGAAAAAATATAGTATCCTATAACTTGAAATAAAGCAATTAAATTGTAAATAAACAACTTGGTTGACTTTATGAAGGTAATAAAATATGCTTTGGTTATCTTTGAAGTTCCCAATTTTACACAACATTTTTTACTTTGATTTGTCTTTTATCTTTAATGTTTAAGCTTATATCTGAGGCCACAGCTTGCAGAGAGTTTGATTATTTTATTAACAAGATATGAAGTGATGAAGCACGTTGCCTGTTCACATTAACCAAACTGCCTCCTTGCACATACACAACTATGCTAAGCTGTTGCTTTAAACATCCTTCCATATGCATTATTCTCACCGAATGGACAATTACAGGAAAATCCTGTCTGTAGGTTGATGCAGCTGCCCTGAACACACGGTGATGATCTGCAGTGATCAATGAGCTCTTCACACAATTCACCTGGAAATGAACCACACGTTTTAAATGATGATAATATTCCGTTCTTATGTTTGTATTTTTCTTTATATGATCAAATCTACCTTTGAAACCAGGTAAACAGTGACAGTAATGCCGATCCTGCGAGGCGCTGCATGTTCCACCATTTTGGCACTTCACCTTCAGGCATTCATCAACATCCGCAGAGCAGACGGAGCCGGAGAAACCATTCAAACAGTGACAGTGAAAACTTCCTGCAGTATTCTCGCATGTGCCGTTATTCTTGCAGGGTTTCACCTCACATTCATCAATGTCGTCCTCACATAGGGAACCAGTGAAACCAGGCAGACAAGTACAATTAAAAATCTCTTTCTGTGGCGACACAAATATGACAACCACACTCTCCAAGACAGCAACCTCCTGGCTGATGTAGATGTTTTTGTTGCACGATGCCCCGTTTTGACAGGGTCTAGTGAGACATGGATCACTGGTGATGTGAGAAATTGTCACATTGCTCTGTGCTTCCAGTAATTTTTTATGTCCAACAGACACACCGCTCGCTACCTCTCTGCTGAGATACTGACCGTTGTAGTTTTTGACTGCAGCCAAAAGAAGGATTTCTCTGCCAATGTGCTTGATCCCAAACACATGAGTCTTTGAGGCCTGCAGGTTAAACAGACTGTCCAGCGCTTTCACAAATCTCAAATACTTATTAGACAAGAACTCCTCCATTGAAGATGATGACACATAAAATAATATGCAGCTTTCTAGTGAAGCATTTGTGAAACCTTTATAGTTTACATAAATACTATTGTTTACTGGGAAGTGAAGCTGGTCTGTAGCTTCAATAGTGATGTTAAATGTGGCTTCACCTTGAAAAGGAAATGACCACAGCTCACACGTGCCGTTGAGTATCATAAACATGTTAACTGGTCCACTTTTAATGGCACAGGTGAATGTATCAGCTTCATCATGGTCCTCGGGGTAGACATTACCAATCATGCCTCCTTGAAAAGACCTGCCAAAATACTTCACCTCAATGAAGATATTTCTTGGCAATGGAGGGTTATCATTGTCATCCAAGACCCTGATGTGGAAGGTTGTTGTTGAGGATAGTGGCAAAGGAGATCCAGCATCTCTAACAACCACCAGGATTCGATATTCAGAGGTGTGTTCCCGATCAAAAATCTGTGTGGTGAGTAAAACCCCATCAGGAGTGAGTGAAAAGGCGCTGTTCGCTGAAGAATTTAGAAGCAAGTAGGTAAAAGGACCTCCATTTGGTGGTAAATCAGGGTCAGATGCATTTAATTGAGCGACTTTGAAGCCTTCCGGTTGATTTTCCATCACTTGGGCTTCAGTTGATGTGAGTTTGGGCGGGTTGTCATTAATATCATCAATAGTCACAATGACATTGGTGCTTCCAGTGGCTGGTGGAGAGCCGTTATCAGTGGCTGTCACAGTCAGGTTATAAACTGGCCAGAGCTCTCTGTCAAGTTGAGAGTTTACTGAAATAACTCCACTGAGTTGGTCGATGGAGAAAGAGAAGTTTGTGTTTCCACTTTCAATGCTGTAAAAGAATCGATTCCAGTCTAGCATGGAGTCCTGATCTGAAGCGCTCACAGTTAGCACATATCTCCCAGTCGGACTGTCTTCTGTAACATTTGCCTCATATTGAATGGAGTTAAATATAGGTGCGTCATTTGTGTCAATCACACTGATGTGGACCAGAGTCTCAGCTACATCCGTGCCAGTGATCACACCAGGATTCTTTGCCAGAACCTTTAAAACAACAAGGCTGTTACCTTGTTTCCTCAAACTGCCACTTGTATGTATTTCTCCAGAAAGTTTGTCAATATCAAAGCCTTTTTTTTTGCTGTGGCCAAACATCAGATAAATCACCTGACCTTCAGGGCCTTGATCATAATCTGTGGCTGTCACTTTTCCTATTATTGTTCCAAGAGGCACATTTTTAAACACTGAAAAGTTAAATTCATTCTCCCTAAATGTTGGAGTGAACTCATTGACATCCGAGATCTGGATAACAACATGAGCTAAACTAAATAAAGTGTGTCCGCCCGTGTTTGATGCTTTAATTGTTATGTCAAAGAACTGCTCTTGCTCATAATCAAAAGCATCCAAAGTGGTGATTGTGCCATTTGTTGAATCAATTGCAAATTTATTAACATGGCCAGCAATGACAGAGTAGGATATTTGTGCGTTTGCACCCGAGTCAGCATCAGTAGCCTTCACATTCAGAATAAAAGTCCCTATATCTGAGTTTTCAGGCACTGAAGTAGTATACTCTGATGATGAAAAGACTGGAAGATTGTCATTAACATCAATAACTATCACTGTAACATTTAACGTACCAGTATTTGAGATCCAGCCTCCATCTGTGGCTTTAATTAGGAAATTATGAATACTTTCTTTTTCAAAATCAAGTTCTCGGATAAGTGTTAGCAGCCCAGAGACTTCTCCGACAGACAGTGGTAAATGTACAGTTTCAGGAGTAATGAAGTACATAATCGCACCATTAGGACCATAATCCCTGTCTTCTGCTTGAACTTTTCCAATCACTGATCCTACAGGCAAGTCCTCGGGGACAGAAAAAGTGACATCTTGTTTGACGAAGCTCGGTGAAAACTGATTCCTTCCAGTAATTTCAAAGATGATCTCTACTTGAGACGTTAGAGGGGGGAAGCCCTGATCACTGGCGACAACTGGCAAAGAGAAGAACAGTTTTTCACTCCCTGCTAAAGTTCGATTCAAAAAAACTTTTCCACTGTAAGCTTGAATCCAAAAGAAATCAGAGGCATTACCACCACTAAGATGATACTCAACATTAGCACTGCTATTAATGTCCAGATCTATTGCTGTAAGCTGAACCACCTCAGTTCCCACAGGCAGATGATGTGGAATAGCAATCAGGGGAGGTGCAGGCAGAAACACCGGTGGGTGGTGGTTATATTGTTCTAATCTCACTGTGACAGTTACACTACTGGACTGTGGAACACTGCCACAGTCAAAAGCCTGGACAGTGAAGTGATAGATTTCAAAAGGGGAATTGTGCAAAAAGAGTGGCTGCTTTGTGTAGATCTCACCAGAGGAAGCATCCACCCAAAATTCTTCATTTGTTGGTTCAACAACATAGAAAATCTCACTGTTTTTCCCTTCATCTGCATCTGTGGCATGAACCTGCAACACAAACATGTCTTCATCTTTCGTTTCAGGGAGGACAGCTGAATAAAAATGATTAAAAAATACTGGTATATTATCATTGACGTCTGAAATGAGGATTGTGACATCAGTGCTTATGCTCCATGCCGAGTCATTTGCATTTACTTTCAAGATATAGTGGTCCTGCTCCTCCCTATCCAGAGGGCCTGTTACAGTGATCCAGCCAGTGGTGAGATCGATATCAAAAAGTAATTCCTCATTTTGGTCGAGTATGTAGTAATTAATAACTGCATTAGTATCGTCATCGGTAGAGGTGACTTGTATAACTGTGTGTCCAACAGGGGCGTCTTCAGGCACCTCTGCAAGGAAAATCTGTGAGAAACGAGGTGCGTTGTCATTTCTGTCTAAAATAATTACAATGACAGTCGCTCTGTCTTTATGTAGAGGGTTGTCGGGTTCTGAAGCTTCAACTGTTAAATGAAATTCAGGAGTAGTTTCCCTATCTAAACTCACAGTGGTGCTTAGTAAACCATTTTCAGGGTCAAGTGTGAAAAGGTTACCATCATTTCCTTTTGTGATGTTGTACCACACTGTGCTGTAACTGTTAGAGTCTGCATCAATGGCAAGAACATCACAAACCCCAGATGGTGGGGAATTCTCAAACACCTCACACCTGTATTCAGCCTGAGTGAACTGTGGGAAATGATCATTTACATCATTGATGCTTAGGTGTATTTCTGAAAAGGAGGAGAAAGGAGGCGAGCCAGAGTCTCTAGCTTCTACCAACAAAGAAAATTCCTTTTTGTTTTCATAATCCAGAGGGTTCTCCACTGTCAGGGTGCCATGTAGTGGGTCCACATGAAACATGTCTTCAAAGTTTCCAGAAGCAAGATAAAAAGAGACTGGTTCAGCTCTGATGCTTGCTGCAGAGACCACGGCCACCACTGTTCCCACTGGCTCATCTTCAGAGAGGGAATAACTCAGAAAATCCACGTTCATCTTCGGAAAGTCTGACATGTTCTGAAACCTGATACTGATAGTAGAAATGTCATATTTAGGATTTTCTCCAGCATCTTCCACATGCACATTTATTACAATATCATCTGTGTTCTGGAGTGCACTTGAAGTGAATACAGTGCCACTGTACGGATCAATAGAAAACAGATCTGAACTCTGTCCGTGTAACGAATAATGCAGCTCTGCGTTCATGTCAGTGTCCGCATCTGTTGCCCTCACAGCACAAACAACCGAGCCTGTGGGGGAGAAATAAAGCAGAAAAATGAAATTGTTCTTTCAGTTCCAAAAAAAGAAAGTTACCTGCACTGTGACAAGGAAGTAAAATCTCTCACCTGGAGCCAACTCAGGGGACACATAGGCTACATAAGGGCTGTTCATAAACTGAGGCCAGTTGTCATTTATATCTCCAATAAGAACAGTGACAAGCACAGAACTTGACAGAGGCTGAGTTGGATGTTTATCACTTCCAATCACTGTCAAACTGTAAAAGGCTACAGTCTCCCTGTCCAAAGAATCTGTTGTAAAAAGTTCACCAGATGTTTCCTCGATGGCAAAAGGTACATCAAGGTCTTCCATGAAATACCTGATTGAAAAAACAATATGTTTTTGATCAGTGTAATGACATAAAAATCTGAAGTAAACAGTACTGTATCTTGACAGTTTCTCAGAAGAAACTTAAGGGAAAAGGCTTCAGTGTAAGAAATAAAAGATTTGACCTTATTTCCCCATTCACACCCTCATCAGCATCAGATGCTGTTATCATGGCAAACACTGTGCCTACAGGACTGTCCTCAGACACAATGGTGTTGAAAACGTCCTCAGTAAACTCTGGATAGTTATCATTGACATCTTCCACAATGATATGAAGGGTTAGAGTACCGGTTAGAGGTGGAAATCCTTCAAATGACAAAATCAAATTTATTAGAATTTAACTTAATTTAAAGCAATTAATATTTGCTTAATAAATCAAGTTCTTGAAGTTTAACTTATACCTGATTTACCTGAATCAACAGCTGTTATGGTGACTATATAAAGTGATTCCTTCTCCTTGTCTAAGTTGTGTAAAATCTGAAATGTACCATTCGGAGTGATGGAGAAATAACCATCACTATTTCCTCTTTGTATGTAATAGTTAAGCTGACTGTTGATCCCTAGATCTTTATCCAGGGCAGAGACCTGCTCAAAAAAAGAGAAGTTAACATCAACCCTTTGCAGTAATAGTATACAGTGTAAACTCTTTGGTTTTGGAGGCCCAGCAGTACCTGGTGTGTTAGCTGAGATGGCTCCTCCTCATTCTCCTTGACATGAATGATAAGTGTCTCAGGAGAAAACTGGGGTGGTGAGTCATTGATGTCCAACACCGTGATGCTGATAGTAGCAGTGGCAGATCTTTGGATGGCCCCTTGATCCACAGCGGTTAGAATTAAAGTGTAGTTTGATTCCCTGTCTCTGTCAAGTCGATCCATGACTGCGACAACACCTCGGACTGCGTCCACCACGAATGGACCGGCTGGGCTCAGCATGTACCACAGTTGTCCATTTGGACCAATGTCTTTATCAGAAGCCTGAACCTGGAACAGGCTCGTCCCCATGGAGATATCCTCTCTGACTGACAGGTCGTAGCTGCTTTGTAAAAACTCAGGG
This sequence comes from Atherinosoma microstoma, assembly GCA_037177055.1. NCBI lineage: Eukaryota > Metazoa > Chordata > Actinopteri > Atheriniformes > Atherinidae > Atherinosoma > Atherinosoma microstoma. Next base: position 11,169,306 of record JBBBVU010000009.1, on the reverse strand, counting down.
TTATTGTCATTCACATCCTCAACATGCACAGTGAAATTCATGGAAGCCATCATCTGAGGTGAGCCGTTATCAGTGGCGGTCACTGTAATCGACAGGGTATCTACCAATTCTCTGTCTAACATCTCCTCCAGGAATATTTTTCCACTTGTGTTGTTGATACTGAATCTCCCACCAGATGTGTTGTTTAAATAATACAAAACCTTCCCATTGGCTCCTGTGTCTTCATCCTCCGCATGCACAGTCATTATAACAGAATGTAGCGCAGCGTCCTCTGGTATAAAAACACTTTGGCCAGACAAAAAAAATGGAGCATTGTCGTTGACATCATCAACAGCTACAAAAACATAAGCTGTGCTGGAGAGCTGTAAAGACACAGGCTGGACACAGTCGTTCGCCATTATGGTCAGATTGTAGGAGGATCGTTTCTCTCTGTCCAACTCTTTATTCAGGCATAAACTACGTGTTGACTGAATGACGAATATGCCTGCTTCATCACCACTGACTAATCTCAGTTTCAGTTCTCCATTGTCACCTGGCAAAGTGGAAAGGAAATACCATTAAACATAACAATTGTATCTAATTACTTGTGTCTTTATTTAAAAAAAAGAAAACTTTATTCATAGCACCACCACATTTCTGAACATGTTAGAATGCAGTGTAAATCTTTAATAAAAACATGTTGAAAATGATCTAAAAACCATTTAAATTGTGGATTTATTAGAGAACAGGAGAAACATTATATGCTGAAACTTGACATTTATTGATTCTTAAATATATGTGCTCATTTTGACTTTGGTTCCAACAAAACATTTCAAGAGATGTTTTGATTTAGTTTGATACTGTGTTGTTAAAATGAGCTAAAGATCATCCAGATGGCAACACACGCTGCTCTAAAGTCAGCATCACTCAACATTAATGTTGCCCTAACAGTTGAGGAAGTTGTATGCACTAACTGAGCATCACATGCTGACTTCATGTGCTGATGACTAGCAGGGTGGTCCCTCCCTTTAAATAAAACATATAAGACATTGCAATCATGACTTCCTAAAGGATTTTAGATTTTGATTAATCAAAACACATCACATTGTTCAATTATGCCTCAGTCCAGCAAGATCAGACTGAAAAAGCTACTATTCCCACTGTTTTTACGACTACTACTATTACTACTATTACTGATGATGATGATGATGATGATGATTATTATCATTATTATTATTATTATTATTATAACCATCACCA
>JBBBVU010000009.1:11144542-11167843 GCA_037177055.1 Atherinosoma microstoma | reverse complement strand
TGATGATGATGATGATGATTATCATTATTATTATAACCATCACCACCATTGCTTTAAATTTAGTTATGATTTAATTGAATTGGCAGCTTTACAAATAATCTTAAATCTCGGATTAAAACGTAAACAAAGTCCATTTCTAACTGCCCTTATTGAAGAAAGTAGTGGTGTATTAGTGTATTACACTGTATTCTTACCATCATCTTTATCTGACACATTCAGTGACAGAAAGCAAGTTCCCACACGTGTGTCCTCCAGCAGCGACGCAGAGAAGCCGGCTTGACTGAAAACAGGAGGGTTGTCGTTCACATCCAGCACATTGAAGTAAACCCTGACACTGGACACCTGAGAATCCCCCTGGTGGACCTCCACTGTGAGAATGTAAAATCTTTGTGTTTCGAAATCCAGGCTGCGGGATAATAGAAACTCCCCTGAGATGGGGCTGAGGAGGAAAAGGTTTTCCCCATCGTCCTCCTGAACTGAGTATGTGATAGGCGTGAGACTCTCAATCTGTGGTTCCACCTTTCCCACAACTGTTCCTGTCAACGCGACGGAAAATGCATCAAAAATTAGCCGATCTAAAAACAGCGAAAGGAGAAAAAACAATCTGGCAAACACTGCAAAACACTTGTTTTGGTCATCTTAAATGATAGTGATAGAAAACACAAGTTACACAAATTTCATTATGTTGTCAACAAATATTCATGTGTGCTTACATGAGGGAAGATGTCTAACCTGGTTCTGTGTCTTCTCTGACTTGAAATGAATAAACAGTTTTGATGAAAGCCATCTGCTGTCGCCATCTGTTATCTGAGTGTAAGCTGACTGAGCCATGCTTTCGCTCAGCATCAACAGATGTATAATACCAGGAGGGAAGCGTGTGCTGCCTTTCCACGATATCTGAAAACTCCCTCTCAATACTCACATTCAACCAGTTTCTAGATGAAGGGTCTTGAGAGGACACAGCATTAAAAACCTGGAGAAAGAACATATTTTATGAGAAAAAAATATACTACTTTGGTTGCACTTAAGTGATCTTGATAGGAAATTAGTTTTTATATTAAAGATACAAATGCCCTTTGTTTTCAACAAAAGCAGCTATTAAAGCATATGAGTTAACAACCCAACCTACCGTGAGATGTAACAATAAAACCAATTTCCTCAGTAGTCTGTATGGGTCCATCATAAAGATTATTTCCTAAGGGCCTCTTCATTCGTCTTGATCACAAAATACAGACAAATAAGAATCCGATCAAAACGAAACAGATGTGGCATTAAAGAGTGACGTCCTGAAAACTGAAGAGTTCCCTCCACAAGAGACCAAACAAATAGAGAACTATAAAAGCAGTATCCATAGTGACAACTCAATCTTCTCGGCTAGTAATCCTGACTGGCACGCCTCTTTGACATCACTTTATGCAAATCCAGCAGCTGAAAAGAAGTTCAGTTGGACTCCAAAGTGGGGCTGATTAAAAGTTTGCTGTTGTTATAAGTACTAAGAAGAAAACATATCACATGATCTTATAAATAAATGTAAAATAAAAAAAAGGATTTCAAATTCTTGAAAGGAACAAAAAAAGGAGGACTAATGATCCCTCCATGTTTTGCTGATTCAGTCTGTTTTGTATTCTCCCGGTGGACTGGAGATTACTCAGTGCAGACTCTTTGAACAGTTGCCCACAGTTAGGTAGTTTTGTGTTGCATAATGAGATTCATGTAGAGACGGCATGGGTTTTATTCAGTGGGAAAAGGGACAAAAATTGGAGGGTGTTGACTCTGCATCACAGATTTTAAAAGAGAGCTGACACAAAACTGAAAACTAAAGAGTTTGATGGTGTACCAACAGTATAACTCAACACTGTCTCAGAGTGAATGCTGTTGTTATTGTCACTGATATTCAAAATATAATGACTGGTTCGTGGGTTTAGCTGATTATCTGTCACATAGAATGTAATTTTCTTGGTGACAGAGGAACAAGATGACTCATTTTTGTTGGCTGGAGTTTAAAGGAAATATAAAAGTTGTACAGCTTGAATGAAAACTACGATTTCTTTTTAAAGTCTTCATTCTTATTTGCAAACACTGCTGGGAAAAGAACAGCTTCTTGCATTGCAGCTGAGAAAGGTCCAATAAATGGCTGCGTTAACCCCCTTTAAGTGACTGTGAGGCCACCGTGACTATAGGGTGACTATCCAGTTTCTGAGAGTGGGAACTCAAAACCGGCAAGGGATCACAAAAGGTTGCCGCTTTGACTCCAGGGGAGGAGCATGTACCACACACCAAAACTACTTTTCTTCAGTCCTTACACTACTTTAATCGGACTGAGCGTGATGCACAATATTTTTTCTAATAAGTGTGTACGTGTGAAAAATAGAAACTGGGAAAGCGGAGAACATTTTGCAAAGCTGAATTTCTGTTTGCGTAGTTATTTCACAGACAATTGGAAGGTTTAGTTTTCTCCCTTATATTGTTTTATAGTTTATTGTATCATCAGTTACAGAATATTTTTTAGGTAAGATATCCTTTAAACTGAATCTTTTCTTCCAGATTCATTTGTTAAAAGAATCCCCAGACGTTGCCAGGCAGCATCTTCTCCTGGGGTCTACATATAAAACAGTACAGGAAATTACATTCAGACAGATCAATCACGATACAATTTAACACTCACAGCCCCTAACCCCAACCCCACCCCATACACCATATCACCTCACACCTAAATAAAAAAGAAACTGTGACTAAAATACAAAATCAAACACACTGTAAAGAGTAAAGGCAAAACAAAATTATTGTAACCAAATAAATCTAGATATCCTCAGAAGGAATCCCTCTAAAATCGTCATTCATCTTATATTTTGGAATTTGATTAATAATTTAAATAACTCAGTAAAAGATTTTCATTTTAGAAGTTGATTGAAATTAAGTATTTCAATTTTTATTCCACTCATTTTACTTTTAGAATTTTTCATGGAGCATGTCAACTTATAGTTTATTGCATAGAACATGATCTCTGCATAAGAATAACTACATGACCGAGTGTAGCCTGTTTTGTGATGTCTGACACTGTTGGAAATTCTTGTGTATAAGCTTTGAGGCTTCACCCTTATGCATTTATGACAGAATGAAACAAGGAGATTAGCTGATCATCTGTCTTCAACTTTCAACAATTAAACAACTTGATGCTTACGATGCTTGCTCTGAATGAACGGCGTAAAACTAAACATGCAACTTTATTCTACACCAATTGAAGCTTATGCAGGTCTTTTCGATGCACTAGAATCAAGACAGAACTAACAATTGTATAACCAGTCAGTGATTGGTCATAAAAAAAAAAAAAACCTCATCCTCTAATAGTGGACACAGCACTTCCCATTTTACTCACAATTTAACTTAAATGAGACTACTTGAGCTGTTTATCAAGGGTAATGCCCATGATGAAGTCACTTTGTCTTGCTTGCCTGATGTTTTCATGTGGGTTTGACACTTAGGCACTCCTAAAAAACTGTATTCATCTATGTAAAATAGACTTTACTTCAAGACAGTGATGACTTCTAGATTTAAATTGCTCTAATTATACAGTATAGCAATTATATGAGAAATTATTCTATTGAAGGCATTTCACTCAAACTTATTTCAGATAAAACCAATGGGACATGTTTTTGGAGTAATTCACTAAAAATCCGTTTGAAGTTATAATAGAGAAATAGCTTAAAAATATTGATTTCCTTTCCTAAACATTGCCCTGTATTACTGTTCGGAGTATTCAGTGAGCAGTATCACTCAACAAATATTGTCCACATTCAATAGCACTCAACTTATCCATTAACTAAACATCTTAAATGAAACAATTCACACCTCATGAGTGTTACAATTCATATCTTGCTCTTCATATTGGACCTGTAATCATTGGAATCCTTTGAGAAAGATAAAGGGAGAAAACGTATATTAAAAAAAAAAAAAAACCTTTATTGAAGACATTCTTGGATGTCAACGATTGCATTTGATAATAGAGTGGTATTCAAAGAACAATAAAAAGACATTGGGACAGCACATAAAAAAATATTTTTCAAAATTAAGAATACAATATCAAACTCAGAAATCTCCTTTTTGAGTTGTGACACCTAAAGACTAGTTACTTTCATACTGATCTGTATTCCTCCTAAATTGTTTGATAATATGGCAAGGATAAAGAACTACCACTAGAAAAATCTCAAACTCAGGATATGTAGTGTTGACTTTACAAAAAAAAGGAGCATAACACTGTACATCTTAAAAACATTAAATATACAAATGTATTGTTTAATCAGATTCAACAAGGTGAATTGAGTACATCAGGATTATATGGCATAAACAAAAATTCAGGTCCCATCCCTATTCAATCTACTCATCATCCTCCTCCTCCTCCTCCTCTTCCTCATCTCCCTCCTCTTCATCATCTTCATCATCATCATCAGCTGCAGCTGCATCCACTTTGCCTTTTGTGCGGTAAGAAACGATATCCTGTGGAAATTACAGCAAATAGATTTTTTTGTGACTGAGTTGCCCACTCTTACCAAAACTAAAATATCCTCATCAAATCTGAATAAGTCCAGCTTCTGTTACATGGTGGTTATTTACCTTGTCATATTTTTCCTTCAACTTGGCAGCCTTCTTCTCGTACGGTTGCTTGTCCTCTGGAGATAACCTGTTCCACAACTCTCCCAGCTTCTTTGCTGTGTCCCCAATAGAAAGTCCAGGATGCTCACTTTTTATCTTGGGGCGAAAGTCAGCACAGAAAATAAAGAATGCAGACCTATGGGAGGAGGAGGGAGAGTCACTGTATAGGCCATCATAACAGGCTCAACATTGATTGTTATATTGGAGAGGAAAAAACCCCAACCCAAGTGGGTGTTCTCAATATGGTACATACGGTGGTCTCTTGGGAGCATTAGGATCCTTGAATCGCTTCTTCTTCTGGCCCTTGGGGGGAATGTAATGCTTCATTTCCCCCTCATAACGCACCTTGTCTTGTTTGGCCAAATCTTCAAACTTACCCTTCTCTTTTGGTGACATTGTCTTTGGGAAAACAAAACAGTTTTTTTTTAAAAAGGATTATAACATGCAAAACTAAAAAAATACTGGATTAAGGAGAGGAAATAAAAGGTGCATATTTTAGATTAATTGATCCTACCTTCCATCGCTCAGAGCATTTCTTGGAGAATTCTGAAAAGTTGACAGACGCTTCAGGATGTTTCTTCTTATGTTCCTCTCGGCACGTTTGCACAAAATAGGCATATGAGGACATTTTTCCCCTTGGCTTTTTCGGATCCTTCCCCATCTTGGCTTTCTAAAGAAAATAAATATATGCTTTGAAAAATATGTATGTTAAAATACTAACATGCAATAGCGGTGACGATATGCAAATTTCCTTTTGCTTAACTGTCCGCCTTTTGCTTTGTAAATCCCATCTATTGTTTAAACAAGGAGGTGGGAGGAGGGTGTCTGGGGTGACCGATGATCTATTGTATAAAGATGCCGTCATGATGCGTCTACAGATACTACAGTCAGCTACATATTACTTTACTGCCGCTCCATTTCCAGCAGTCATTAACAGTGCTGTAGTGTTAAACTGGTGAAAACTGAGCTTTGTTATTTTCTGTAGGCCCACAATGACAGAGCGTATAACGAGCCAGCTTGAGCTTGTAAATGAACACATTAGCATTAGCATCCGCCTTCTTTGATTGTTCGCTACCCGTGAACCATTGTGGCTCCGCTTATTCTTTGTGCCCGTTTGCTCTTAGCACTAGCATTGAGCTAAGTTAGCATGGCACAGTGCTCACTTCATGAGACCCTTATTAAAATGGCTGATTTGGCTGCTAACAATGGCTAGCGCACTGATTTCACGAACTCACCGTACTACTAGTTGATAAACTATCAACACACGTAACTTAATTGGCCGCTTTAGTTTATTGTGGTTACTTGAATTGAAGTTATAATTAAAGTAGCATTGATGTTGGGAAAGGATGCTCCTTCTGCATCAACACTAGTCCCCGTTAAGTCAACCAGCAGCTAGCGTTAGCTTTGTAACAGGGCGGCCAGACCATTGGGCCAGACCCACAAGCTACTGCTACCAAGCTAACATAGCAGAGTAGTCTGTAAGTTTGCTCGTGGCTATCAGCTACTTAGACGTAAGATGACAAAGCTAACCCAAAAGAAGTAGGAGGGTTAACTTGCTCATTGTGAGTCAACATGTTTACGTTTTTATTAAATTCATATTTATTCGTAAAAAAGGGCAAATGTTGGATATCTACGTAGTGACGATAGCGGGACAATATTAACAACTAGAAATCGGGTGAGCATCCTATACAGCTCAACCATACACTTAAATACCTATAACATCTTATACAGTGCAAAACATTTGGGACCAGGCGTTTCAATCATACCTGCTACACGGTAGTCATTTTATTTCGGGAGATAACGTTTAGGATGCTTACCTCCTCGGTCAGCTGTACGTCTCAAACAATGGGACGAAAAGCACAGTCGGTGCGCGGTCTTTTGGTTGTCCCTCCGTGTTTATCGCGTGTGTTAAGCTCCGGCTGTCGGACATTGGCTGCCGCCAACTCCTTAGAGTATCTCATTGGACACTCGCTGTTTCAGTCCTGCTTGCTGTACGGTTGGTTGTCCCAAACAACGGAGCAATGGCGGTAAATTTGAAGCTGGAATGACTGTCAGTGAGTTTCACATGAAAGGAAACAAGAGCCCATAGTGTGCTTAATAACGATGCATTATGTTAGTACAAGGATGTATCCCTTGTACACTAATGTAAAATATAAATTAAGTTGATTAAAGTTATAGGCCTGGATTATCATTTGGGGATTACTTGAAAGAACTTTCACCTTCTAGGTTTTTTTTTTCATAATTGTTTAAACATTTATTTTATTTTTTTTTAGTATTTATTTTAATCCGTTAAATCCAATTGTATGACTGTAACACTTAGATGTGAAAAAAGCTTTACTTTTAGTCATATTTACTATATAATGGCACATGCTATTTGGAAGTAACATACTAAATAGTAATGACTTCTTTATTTGAATTGAAAAAATGTACATAAAGGAAATATGTATAATAATAAAAATAAACGTGTAATTACATAATTTTCCTAAAATAAGCCAGTACAAAATGTTACCATGATTTGTGTACAAAATATAAAAGTAGGAATATATACAGATTTAAGAAAAAGTACAAAACGCTGGTAAAAGGAATTATCTCCCCTACTATCAGTAGACAGCAGCATCTTACTGGTTATACAAGAAGCTTTCCATTACTGCAGTTTTTAGAAACCATCAGCTGCTATAAGCTCGGCATCTATATTGATAGACAGTGCATGAAAGAAAACCTGCTGTTCATCCAGTTTCCTGTTTCGCTTTTCAGAAAGCCATCTGTGAAATAACTTTTCATCAAGATTTGATTGAAGTGAACTGGTTAAAGAAATTAACTTTGATCGACGAAAAAATATGTTTTTCTGCAAGTGCAGGGTCATATTTTGAGTTTTGAAGTTGTCACTTTACAAGACTATTAGTTTAAACCTCGGCTGGGGCCTTTCTGTGTTGAGTTTTCCCATGCATTTGTGGGTTCATTCCGGGTACCACAGATTCATCTAACAGCCCAGACACATTTGTGCTAGTATGTTAAAATGAGTGTTTCTAAATTCTCCCTCGAGTCAGAGTGGGGGGTGATTGTTTAATTTGCTATGTTTGCCCTGCAATGGACTGACAACCTCTCTAAGGTTTACCCTGCCTCCTGCCTTGTAGCTGCTGAAATAGGCTCCAGGGAAGTCTATGCCAGCAGCTACAATTTAGAGTGATCAATTATCTAACATTATCTTCTTTGAACAGAGTTGGAGAGGACAAGGAACACAACAGGACCAGATTTGAAAAGCATGATTTCTCAGCATCTTGGCTTGTGACTGTCAGGACAAAAAGGAACAGCCTGAATTGTTGGTACAAGCTGCTTAATAATAATTAAAAAAAAAGATTCTTTCTAAACTGTTGCTGCTTTTAGCCTGAAGATGTCAGTAGAGCGCCGTCTACAATGCTTCACTTGGACTGTGTGCACTATCAGCGGCAAAATGAATGTGACGTATTTCCAAAAAAGCCTATGTCTTTTCTGAGAGAAGTTATTTGTACTAATGCTGAGAAAAGAACATCAAACAAAACCCTTAAAATTACTTTGGTGCCACCATGACTGCAGGGTTGTACTCAATTATTGAGAGTGGGAAATGAAAACCAGCGAAGTATCACAAAAGGTTGTAGCCTTCGTTCAGAAGGTAAGAGTGTAGATACTACACAAAAACCAATCAGACTGAATTAGATGGATACTTCATTTTATAAATGCCTTGTTCTGCATCATTTAACTGTAGTAGTGTTGAGCATTTTATAAAGCAAAATCTATGCATGCAAGTTTGTCAGCTTACTACAACTTGCAGGTATAGTGTACTCCCTGAAGGAAAAAAAACAGACTATAAACGCTTTAGTGTTCCTTTTATCTTCAATAAAAATACATATTTTTTTTCTTCTGAATAAATCCAGGAGGGTGTAGTTGCATCAGATCTTTAAATATCAAAGCTATTGTGCAGTGTGTTTCTGGATACAATTACTCATTTTATTTCTAAAAAGTATCATCATGCATTATGTTCAAGTTTGCTGTTGGAAATTTTCTCCTGTGTTTATTTAAACATCCTTACATCAATAGGCAAAACTACTAAATAATTTTTGTATATATATAAAAAAAGGGAGCTAACATCTTATTTAAATCTCAGGACATACTTTCTTCTTTTTCCAAAGAAAATCCTGCAACAATTATTAAGCATTCATTTACTCACATAGCCATAAACTTTATATATTGCATGAAAAAAATCCTGAATATGCATAATTTATATGTTGGAACCTGCTACCTACCTACATGGTCTACGTGTAGAGTCACTAATAACTGACTGGTAGCCTTGGAGATTTTTAGATAACTAAAAAAAGACGGATAAATGAAAATATTAAAACCTTTATTAAAAACATGATTGAATGTCAACAGCTGCCTTTGATAATTGAGTAGTATTAAAAATACAATAAAAAAACATTGGGAAAGCACATAGAAATAGACTACCAACTCTGAAATTTCATTTTTGAGTTACAATACAAAGACTAGTTATGTTGATACTGATCTGGAGATGAAGAACTACCACTAGAAAAATCTCAAACTTGAAGGGTTGACTATACACTGTAGGTCTTAAACACATCAAACATACACGTTCTTAATCAATTTGAGTCAAAATGATGGATTGAGTACATCATGATTATATGGAATAAGCAAAATCTCCGATGTTGTTCCATACAATCAACACATAATCAATTTTCTCCTCCTTTACCTCCTTCTTTCCATCGTGAACCACAGCAGCTGATCATGCATCCTCATTCTGCTTTTTGAGGTAAGCAATCCTGTGGAGATTACAGAAAAAATATACTTACGGCTACCGAGACACCCACTATTGTGCTTTAAAATGAAAAAACTTGAGTCGATAAAATAAAGTCTCTACAAACTCTTCAAAGTTAAGAAAGCTTAGCTTCAGTCACATGATGTCTACTGACCTTTGCATACCTCTCCTTCGACTTTTCATCTGCCTCCTCATACGGCCACCTGTCTTCTGCTGATGAGTTCCTCCTCCACATCTCTCCAATGTGTGTGTGTGTGTGTGTGTGTGACATAAGTAATTACTGAAATGTGTAAAAGACTCCCATAGAAATTTGAGTGGACTTCGTCTCAATATTAAAATTTTCTGGAAAGAAAAACACGAATTACACACTGGATCGTCAATAGATAGAACCAAAAATCCATTAAGTTAATGTCAACAAATGATCACGATTAAGAATGCAAATGCAAGACGTGAAGCTTGTCTCAAGATAAAGTTAGAGTCCGTAAATCTCCACTTGCCTTGTGGAAGACAGGGGCATGCAGAAATTAAGTAATCAAAAGTGTGCCCTTTTTGTTTTCTGTGACTTGGAAACACTACATTTCTGCTTGTTTCACTCAACAGATTATCTCAGATAATGATGATCATAGGATGACGTAACTGTAAAGTATCATCCAAGACTTAGCCTCAATTGCCAGGTGGAAAAAAACACATAGCTACTAAGTTAGACTTTTTGATCATGGTACATACACTGGTTTCTTTGGGCGTTTTAAGTCCTGGAACGATTCCTCCTTCTTGAAGTCTGTAAACATGCAAGTCCTCGCTTTCCTGTGAGAACGTAACTTCATCTTCTATCTTTTGGAGGGTGGGGGTTCATAATTCATCATTTCCCTCTTATAATGTAACATGTCTTAATTGCCCACTTCTTCAAACTTTTTCCTCTCTTCTGGTGACAGCATGTTTGGTGAAACACAATAAAATACAAACTGTTTAATAAATCTACAACAAACAGAACTTGAAATGAGATTCTGTATGGATAGAAAAAGACTGAAATATTGGGAATATATTCTACCTTCCATTGCTCTGCGCAAGTTTCCATTAACTATGAAAAGGTGACAGGTTTTGTTCTTAATCTGCTCTCTCACTGTTTCCACAAAAAAGGCAAGATCCTTCCCCATCTTGAGTTACTGGGATGAAAATAAAAAACATTTCTGAAAACACGTATTCTGTCCAACCATCCAATACAAGTATCAATATGCAAATTTCATTGTGCTCACTATCTACTCTTGCTTTTTTTTTTTTTGTTCAGTGTATTGTTAAATCAGAAAGTGATACGGGTGTCTGGGGTAACTGATGTGCAAATGGATTACTTTTGTTTATTTTTTACTGTTGCTCTATCTCCACCACTCATCCAATATGTTATCGTATAAACCTGGTAAAAACAGTGTACTCCATTATTGTCTATACCTTCGTAATGCTTGTAAATGCATGTATGAGCAAACCGCCTCCTTCGATTGTAGCTAGCTGTTAGCTATTCATGGCCCTACTCTTGCATTTAGCGTTAGCTTTTATCTAAGCTAGCACGCCACAATGGCTAATTGCCAAGAATGGCTAAGATACATTTTTTTATGTTCCATTCTTATATTCTATTAACTAGCAACGTATGTAACACCAATGGTCACTCTGGGTAATTATGGTTACTTTGAAGGTAAAAGGAGGAATTATATATCGGAGAAATATGCTTTGCTTGTCTCACCGCAGCTGGGCTACTGCAGCACCAGTCAACGGTAAAGTTCAGCCACCAGCTAGCTTTAGCTTTATAACAGTGTGGCCACGGTTACCTCAGCAGGACAGCCTGCCAGACTCCTCGCTGCTGTCAGCAACAGGCAGTAACAGGAGAAGATGCCAAAAAAGTTGTGCGTAAATGCGCACTAGATGCATTTTCCTCTGCTTAAGAGATTTTTCATGGGCGGGGTAAATTTTCGTAGCGCTGTCCTCTTTTTTTGGGGGGTGAAACTTTATTGATCTATGTTTATGTACAAACACAAGGCGCGTTTCAAGCCTAATTTGCCTGAACATTTTGTGAGTGTGGGGGTAGCTCGACAATAGAACAAAAGGGGCGATAAACAATAAGGTGAGGGTCTTGTTGAACATCAACAATGATTCCAGCAAGGTAGAAAGGCATTTTTACTCTTCATATAATACAGATAATTTGAAAAGTAGTTTTTACACAATCACATGGTGCAAAGTTTTTATCACTTTGTTATATTCTCGGGACTACGAAAATCACATTTCTACATAAATCTTACAGATAGATTTTGGTTAAGTCGTCCATTACTGTAGGTGAGTGATAGACCAAATTCCTTTTTGCATAAGTTTTTCCCATATCATGTTTTTCTTATTAATTCAGAAAATAGTACAGAAATTTATTTTCTATTGAAAAACATGTGATACTCTTGTTATTTTAGAAAAACAAAATAAAGTATGCTATTCTGTTTTTCTGATTTAATGTGATATTTTTACATTAAAAAATCAGTTTTTTCCTGAATTAATTATATAATTAGAAAAATGCAAAGTAAATTTAAAGTAACATCTTTCAACAAAAGTCATTTTCCTCTCAGTGTTTCTCAATTTTGTTCTCTGTTTTAATGAACATGTGCAACCAGAATATTCATAGAACTGGGGAAAAGGAGAGAAAAAGGTAAAAAAAATAAATAAAAATAAAATAAACACACATGGGAAATTGTAGTGTTAAGTACTTTATTTCTGCTCCACTAACTTCCTGCTGTTTAATATTGCAGTGTAACTGAAAAAGCCTGCGACTTAACAGACTTCATTGTTTCTTTACTGTAGAGGGTAAAGACAATTGTCCATTAAATTTTTTAACCCTTGAAGTATTCCTCTTTAACCAATCAGTTTAGTTTGTCCCCAGACACATAGAAAACACTTAATAAAAAATGTATGCATAATAAAGTTTCCTTGAACAAGTAATTGTGATATGATCCCATGTTTTGTATATAGAAATGTTTATGTGAAAAGTGTAAGCTACAATTTTCCTCTCAGAAACAGGATTGAAATACAAAACATTGGTTGAAAAAAACAACCTACTTAGCCACTTTTCTGCATCACCAGTAACAGACATCAGTAAGAGCTTTTAGCATTGCTTAATTTTTAATTCAACATCTCCCCTACTGAGCAGCACACAGCAGCTATTCAATTGTTATACAGGTAGCTCTCCATTACCACAGTGCTTAGAAACATCCTGCTGTGATGAGCACAGCTTCCGCATAGATAAAGCTAATATTTAGAAGGACTATTATTACACTCGCAGGATTCAAACTTGTGTGTTGCTTTTTTAATAGATCCTGGTGTGAAGGGACTTTTCATGGAAATGGAAAGGATTTTATTACTCTGAAAGCAAACATATCACAAAGTGTCAAGACTAAAACAGTGGTCTCCAATGGCAGCCAAAGGTAATGTCAAACTATGTAAAGGTACAGTTAGCATTATAAACAAATGAAGGTATTTTAAGATTTGAATCATTTCTCATGCATCTTGATTTACTTTAATATGATATGCTTATTATGTTATGAAATGTTTATAGGCTGTCGAACATTTTACTGAATTTATTTGAATTGGAATGTTTTTGCAGAGAACCACATTTATTTCTACAATTATAGTTCAGTTTCTGTTAAATTTTCACTTTCTGAATTGCCTGTATAATTGGAGAGGTGTGACATTTTGATTTCCCTGCCTTCAGGGTAATTTTGTTTCCCGTGGGCTGTAGTAGCTCGTAGTATCCCCCGGGTCAGGAAAGACATATTCTCTATTTACAAAATGTTTTTTGTTTTTTTAGCAGGTCCAGTGTTGTGCAGTTAATATTTTCCTTCAGAGATATAACAAGCAGCATAGATATTACAATTACATTTCTAATGATAGTAATATTAATTAGAAAATATCAGTTATCTTTAAAGGAAATTATTTTGAGTAGGGTTAGAAAATATTAACCTTGCATTTGTAATACCTTCCCCTACAAGTCAAATAGATTTTTAATGCTGATATTAGTGTGCTTAATTTTTAAATGTGTGTTTATTTAACAAAATCTTATTCAAAGAGATCACACAGTTTTGTTTGCAGACGGCAAACAGTGGTGGGATCCTTATGAAACATCTAATCGAAAACAATTTGTCCATCATCCAAATGCAGCTCCGGAGATCCTGCTGTAAGTTCTATTTACGAGATTATGGTAAAACATGCAGATTTCCCTTTTTTTGTGTATCTAAATGTAGGCTATGTCTGCTTTGATGCATGTGTAGGCGCCCCTCGTCAACATCATTTACAGATTCCTATTCACAGTCTGGACCTATTGGTTCAACTGTATACAGTAAGGAATTTTGCTGGAAGCCAGCCAGCAAACCTGAATACATTCGCACAGGAACAGCCTCAGGACAGAGAAGAAACAACCCACATCCCAGCCAGGTTGTGTTTTAACTGGTTCACTCAGTTTGACATATTTAGTAGAATGACCCTTCATAGATGAACATAACCTTTAAATTAAGCTATTTTCCCCAAGGGTTTCATGGTGTGGAAGCTACCCAGGGATGCGCCAAGTTATCAGTATCTGACTCTTCCATGTAAATGTTCACCATCTGAGATTCATAAAGCCTTAAAAGCGCAGTACTGCTCCACCTACTCATGTGACTTCATGGGAATGCCTCAAGGTACAGCATGTTGATTAGGCCAGTATGTCATGATAGCTGAATAAATACATCCAAACACATGCAAAACCAACATTGAATTTCTTACAATTTTCATTTTCTCCCCCCTTTTTTTGTACAATTATTTGTCAGGAAATGATGGCCTTAGTAGAACAGATGGACAACTTATACAGGCACCTGTCTCTGCTGACTCTGACATGATGGCCAGTTACTGCCAGCCGATGCAAAAACATAAACTGCTGGCAAATGTTTCCCAATACAGCAACAAAGATCCACATGTAGCCTGCTGTGGTATAGGTACAGTCTTCTCTAAAACCACGGAAGATGAACATAAGCACTAGCTCCATTCACTTCTCATTAATTATCCTCTATGTGTTTCAGTTCCAACTGTGGTTCAAAGGCACATGCAAACTCAGCAGAAGGGATCGAATCTGACAACCTACGACTGGTTTTGTGGAAAGAGACTGAGCAATGTCACATCTGTGGTAAAGTCGCTGCTGCCCCAGGAGCTTCAGCAGTTACACGGGATGCTAACCGAGGAGGGTTAGCTTCACTTGTTTCTATAAAGCTTTGAGCATTTTAGCAAGTGGCTAACAGATTTTAAGAGATAAGTAACTCATCATTGTATTTGTGTTCTGGCTTTGCAGAAAAGAAGACTGTAAAGAAAACCTTTAAGTAAAGGTGCTTGTCCAAAAAATGGAGAGAAAGCGCATAAACGTCCAGCGGTTGTGGAGAATTCCTGCTCATCAGAATGAATATCAAGTCGGCCAGGACATACATGAACCTTCTCATTAAAGCTTTGATAAAAAAGTAAAAGATAAGATCATGTATTTTAAGTTAAAATCCAACATAATGAATTTTAAGTTTTCATGAGTGCATGTGTCTCCCTTCTTCATTCGTCACCCCTTTGTTCTGCTGTCTCGTTCAGTCTGTCTGCAGCTAAATAAAACAAGACAAAAAATTATATTTTATTACTTTTGTCCATAGATAACATCAGCAACCATCTGCACAATGACACACTGGTAATGTTTAGCTTCATACATGAATTCCCTAGATGTCAAAGTGTTCAGAAAAGTGAATAAAACTGAATAAATATTAAAGAAAATTAACAGAGCAATACTGAACCAAAAATAACCATATCAGTTAGCCTGTTAAATTACAATTAATGACAGTCTTTTTAATCAGAAAGTTGTTTGACTCTGCAAGGACAAGGTCATGTTTTGAGTTTTGAGGTCTCAGTTGTCACTCTTGGTTCCTTAGTTACCGTGGCGCCACCTGCTCTGCTGTAACGTTAGAGCAAGAGTCAGGTGGACTAATGTCAGGTAGATCTGCCTGATTAACCTATGTTTACAGGTTGGACTTCAGAAATGCTCAGCACTTGAGTGGTTTTTTTTTTTTTTTCATTTCTACATCACATCAGCTTTGCAGACATTATCAGGAATGCCACTGGGGAAAAAATGTCGTTCTTCATCAGCTTCTGGAAGATTAGAAACCAAACATGTGACCAGGTATTCTGCTGCTTTTTGTTAACCTTATTCCGTGTCAAATGTAAATCAAGGAAACTGAATTTAAGATTAATTTTTAAAGCAAATAAAAGTCAAAATTGAGACATTGCCTTCTTTCTTGGCTTTGCTTAGAAAATGTTTGCTGTTTTCAAAGTGCTTGAGTGGTAAGTTAACCAGGGAGCCTGGTCACCTGGGAAACATAATCATGTTCCCAAGATTAAACAGGATGATGTGAAACTTATGAAAGCAGAGTTTGGAACAATGTTGACCTTTCACCTGCTTTTAGTATAGCCATATCAGTAATGTATCAAAATAAAACTGCACACATTTAATCAAAATTTCAAATCCTGCAGCATCCTGTCTGAACTGAGAGGTACAGGAGTGAGGACAAGGCACGCAACTGGGCCAGAAAAAGCAGATGACTTCTTAGCACCTTGGCGAGCCGGTGTTGGTGAGGACATAAAGGAGCAGCCTGAATGGCTGGTGCGAGAGCTGCTGAAACAGAACAACAGGAGACACTCTGTCACACTCGGAGATAAAGCTCAAATAACGAGATCGTGGGACCACATCATTTATTCATCTCAGAGCTTTGAGGTACAGCTTTCAATAATAGATAATAAAATAATAAAAGTCAGCTTCTTTCTTTCTCCGTGAGAAAATACTTCATGATTTGGTGTCTTTAAAAGTTTTTCACTCCTGACATCAACCTACTTTACCAGAGCTGCTGCTATTAGCCTGAAGATGTCACCAGAGGGCTATAGTTCTTAACCTGACTAGCTTAAACTCACCCAGGAGGAGCAGAATGAACCTGTAATGCCAAAAAATGCCAATATAAATGTAGCTGATGATCAATTTACTTGCAGTTTGACAGTACATCAGGCAGGACATTCTATGCCAGAGCTGAGAGTGCTTCAGACCAGAGTAAAACAAACATTGTTCTTGAGCCAACTACTTAAAAGGTCTCCGGTAGATCCAAATTCGAGCTTTCAAGCTGACAGGAATGATAGACTGGTGGAGGAGGATGTGTTGCAAATGCACTGGCTCAAATTTGTGGGTTTCAGTTTCAGATGTCAGTCACACTCTCCCACTTAATGTAACGGGTAATGTGCCATAACAGATTAGGAGGAGCAGGCTTGGGAGTTCAAAGTTGTGCGTCTTTTATAAAGGGATTTGGAAAGCAGTCGAGGTTATGTGAGCACTTTCAGTACTTCTATCACTCTGACTGATTAAACAGTTATCTGCACAATTCAGGAAATACTGTGGGGAAACCTCAACTCTACTTACATCCTTGAGGAATTAAGCTGTTTATCCTTCTTATTTATTAATGGTACATCAAAGAGCTTTAAGGATCAAGGACCAGTTGCTAGGAAACCAGTCAAAAAACTTAAAGAGAGGTCTTCAAAGATGAGAGTGTGGCATGTTATCTGGACAGTGGTTCTGATGTGTTCTCTGGAGAGATGGAACCTTTATAATGTCTTCAGATAATACGACAACGTCCCAACATTTAATACACTTAATATTTCCTCTTTAACTTCGTTTTATGTTTTTAGCAATCAGATTTCATGAACTGCCTGGTGAGTAGATTTGAGTGGTTGGGGGAAAAAAATGAAAGAAATGTTTGATAAAATTATTTTGTGTTCATTGTGCTGCTTTATCTATTATCACTATGAAAAATGATCACCATTGTCCCTTATCAAGACTGACGAGAAGCTATCACTGGATAATCTCAAGAAGCTGAAACTAGATTTTGAGGTATAGTGAGAACTGCATATTTTTTTAAAACACTCAAACCGTGTGGTTTCTCAAAATGTGTTATCAATGATTTATTTTCTTATAAAGGAATTTGAAATGCGAGGCTCGGGATGCATTGATGTGAGGAATTTTGGACATATATTGAAGAAGTGTTTGGGTTTGCCTGATGCGGTAAGACAGCATAACCCTTCTCTGGATAGCTTTCTCTCATATTTTATTGAGTTTTTTCTATTTTGTTTATTCATATTGTAATTGATAACAGTCTCAGGAATTAGCTGATTCATTTAGAAAAAAGTTTAATTGTTCTCACTTCTTTTGTTCTTTGGATTTCACAGAGCAATGCACAAATTCATGGCCTATTTAAGAAGATTGATTACTCAGGTCAAGGAAAGATTTCATGGGTGAGATGATATTCATCATGCATTTGTTTGTTGTCATTCACACAACTCTTTTGTTCATTGTCACAATGCTTGGGTAAAGCTAAGCCACTATCATACACAAAAGGATTATTTTGACAACTAAAGTTTAGTTAGGATTTGTTGGAGTAGGTTTAACTGAAACAAAATTGAACAAATTTGCTCGTACACTCTTGTTACTTTTTGCTGGTATACATTTGTCTTGTAACAGCTTACGCTGGCGGACTTAATTTTTAATTTGCTTTTAGACTTTCTTTCCATTTTCCATTTGAAATACATTTTTCTCAGGCTGTAGGATTTTCAAAGCAGAAAAATTTGTCCAATTTCCAAAAGACAAAAGCATCATATCAGACATTGAAACTGTGACATCTTACATCACATGGGAAATATTAACTTAACTTGAACTTGATGGCAGCAACACATCTCAAAAAGGTTTGAACTGCAACAGAAGGCTGGAAAAGGAATTGGTACAAATATAAAACAAGTGAAGGCGTATTTGACAACTATTAAGGTTATTTGGCAACAGGTCAGTATAGAAGCAGCATTTCAGAGAGGCAGAGGTTCACCAATCTGCAACAAACTATGAGCAGTTTGGTTTATAATGTCATCCCAAGATTCAGACAATCAGGAGGAATCTGGATGTTCGTGATTTTTGGGCTTTCAGGAAGCATTGCATTAAAAACAGACATGATTCTCTACTGGAAATTACTGCATTGGCTCAGGAAAAATCACTGCCTGTGAACATAATTCACCGTTCAATCCACAAATGCATGTCAAAGCTCTATGACGCAAAGAAGAAGCCATATGTGAACATGATCCAGAAATGATACTCTCTGGGCCAAAGCCCATTTAAAATGGCCCCGAGGCAAAGTGGAAAAATGTTCTGTGGTCAGATGAATCAAAATTTGAAATTTCTTTTGGAAACCATGAATGCTGTGTCCTGTGGGCTAAAGAGGAAAGGGACTGTCCAGCTTATCAGCAGACAGTTTGAAGCCTGCATCTCTGATGGTTACTTGAGTTGTGCCTATGGCATGGGCATCTTTCACATCTGTGAAGGCTCCATTTCAATGCTGAAAAGTACAAAGAGGTTTTAGAGCAGGGGTGCCCAAGTCCAGTCTTTGAGCTCTACTATCCTGCAACTTTTGGATGCCTCCCTTCAACAACACACCTGAATCAAACGAATGGGACATTACCAGGCTGAATGACATGTGGATGAGGGAATTTAGCCATTTGATTCAGGTGTGTTGGAGAAGGGATGCATCTAAAAGTTGCAGGAGAGTAGCTCTTGAGGACTGCATGGGCACCCCTGTTTTAGAGCAACATCTGCTCCCATCCAGACCTTTAACCAGTACAAAAAGATTAGGTGCATCTTGAAATGACAAACCCAGCAACAAAGGCCCAGGACTGTTGAACAGCTACAATTGGTCATTAGACCAGAATGGGACAACATTCCTCTCCTAAAACTCCAGCACCTGGTCTCCTCATTTCCCAGACGTTTACAGGCAGTTGTTAAAAAAAGAGGGGATGCTGCACAGTGGTAAACAACGCCATGTTGCAACTTCTTTTAGATGTGATGCTGCCATCAAATACAAAATGAGCCAATATTTTCCATGCAATGATCAAATGTCTCAGTTTCAACATTTGATGTTGTTTATGTTCTACAGGAATAAAATATGGGTTTGGAAGATTTGCAGAAAACTGCTTTCTATTCTTATTTACATTTTACACAGTTTCCCAACTTTTTTGGGAATTGAGGCTGTATTTGGAAAGTCAAAAAAAATGAATTCTCCACATCTTTTAATACAACCTGAGTGATACTTCAATCGCAATGAATACAGAAAACAGTAACATAATCATCTCTTACACCTGTGTGATATGATTCAGGGGGAGTTCTGCACATACATTCTGCAGGAGTATAAAGTGAGGGAGGAAATTGTGCGACGCAACGAGCAGGTGTCTTTCACTCTGCCAGCCATCACGAATGCTTATGGTCATGGCATTCCTAATGTCAACATTCACTTCACTCATGATGGCGCCATGGTAACAGTGCGAGAGGACGGGTTTGTTTGTCACTGGAGTCCTGACCTTAAACCGCAGAAGACCAAACATGTGTTTGTATGTTTTGAAATCTGTAAATGTTTCTGACCCTGTGATTGTTCTCAGCACTTCAGCCACCATTTATCAGCATGAGATGAAATACAACAAAAACGTCACAAAGTGTCAGTTAGATATATAACAAAATGTTAGATAAACATAATATCACTGCTTTTGGATTAGTTATCTTGTTTATAAATGCCTTCTTTTTTAAATGTACTTTTGGTTGAAAAGAAAATTATTACAACATGCAGATGAACACTAGCTTTTATTGTCCATATTCTCACTAAGTGTTTTGTCAAAACTCACATTATATATTTGGTAAAATGTGAGTTATTGACATGAGAATTTGTCTGGTTTTACAGGGTGAAGGACCTGCTAATAGAAAGTCCAAATGGGCAAGTGATTTCACTCTGATGATGGAGTACAACAAGCTGATGATTGGAACAGGGTAATGATAAATGGTGAAAAATAAAGATACATCATTATCTACTGAGAACACCGATCCCTAATGTTAAAAGGTTCCAGTCTGTTACGGTTTGCTTGATGCTCTTCTTTTCTTTATCTTTCAGTGACAGAGAGATCCAAATGTATCAACTATTCTCTCTGGAGCCTTATTGCCAGATAAGTGCCCTGAGCACTATACCTTTAACTTTGGACTACAGGTAAGCAACAGAGCTGTATCATCTTAGAAAAGCTCCCCCCTCAATGTTTACTAATCAATATTTATTCCTTCTCTTGTACTGTAGCTACACTGGTTCTGATAAATGTTGTCTTCTATATGGAGACGCTGAAGTAGGTTAATTGTTAAAACTGATTTAATTAGCAGAAAAATAAATACATAAATAAAAATTCTTAGAGGTTCATTTGTGTTTGTGTTGCAGGGATGTGTGACCATAATTTTGATATCATCTGCTCGAGATACCCTCAGGTAATGTTGCTTTTCTACAAACCTACTACACTCACTCTTATTTTAATTGTTCAATTAGCCTCCATACAAACTCTTATTCTTTAATGGTTAAATAATATTTGGAGGATGTGGAAACAAGACAACATTAATACATCATAAGTTGTTAATACTGTCATATAATGGGGAATTGGAGTACTTTTCTGTTTCCTTTCAGATTATATGCGCTTGCATGAAATCTGCATGGTATCTTTTAACTTGGTTTTATGATTTTATTGTGATTTTAGCCATTTGTTGATGCCTTTTACTACTTTTAAATGCTTTCTTTGCACCATCTATAACGCTTTTAATGTTTTATGTGAAGCACTTGTCTTGAATTGTCTTGAACAGGAAATGTGCTATACAAATAAACTTGCCTTAAAAAGTGAGGAAATTTACGTTTGGTCAATTATTTTCTGCCATTGATGATATCATTTAATGTTGTATTATACATCATCGGAATATAACTTGTAATGTATAAGTTGTGAGGATCATGCATTTTAGGAATGAGCAACACAGCTAAATGAGTGGGTTGTGCCTCCGCAAAATGTGGCAAAATCCCCTGCAATATTCCCCTGTTGGCATTGACTTTTGTTTTGAGATTTAAGTGCTGCCAGGTGTGTCAGTCACAGATGAATAATTGTCATTTGATTGGCCACCTAATTAATGGGCATTTTGGAATAATATGTTGGAGCCAGTGCCTCCAGAAGTTAACTCCATCCTCCAGGACAACAATCTCCCCTGCAGAGTCAAACTGAGTACAGATACCTCCAGAATTTCAGTGAGGAGTATGGAATTGCCTACTAGACTTAAAAATTGTTGACCTGGTTGACCTTCAACAACACCTGGTTAAGGAATGGGATGCCATCCCACAGTAAAATGTGATCAGGCTAGTGGGCTGCATGAGGAGGAGGTGCCTAGCTGTTGTGTTGTGGCTGTATATGAATCTTCCACACTAATGAGGTCACCAACAGGGTAGAATGAATATGGTGTAAAAATGGCCAATAAATGTTCTTGTTTTTTTTTTATTACTGTTAGGGAGTGCAATCACCCAATCAAGATAAGAGTGAATACCAAAAGGAGAATATTACAGGAGATTTTGCCATGTTTTTGGGGCATTATCCACATGCTTAGCAGTATTGCTCATTCCACAGAAGCTAGTTATACCTCGCTGACTAATCAGGTTTTCCACTGATGCATGAAAACACCAAATGGTATTATTAAATAAGATAGATAATTGACTAAACACAAATTTCCTTAGTTTTTGTGCTAAGGTTACAATTACATTTAGATAGTTATCATTTTGTGTAGTAATATCATTGCAATATTTTAGAAAAATTAATTGACAGAGCTTTTTAGGCAGATATATGGGGCTGCTAAGAAAATTACTTTTTTTGTTTAGCACATTTAGGGCTTTAATATGTGGTATCCAATTCAGAAACTCTGAATCTTGTTTGTTAATATGTAGGTTTTACCAAGAGAACACAGGGGGATATCAGACTTTAAACAGTAAATAGATTTGATTTAAAATAATCGTGAATGTATCGGATCTTTAGACTTCTTCAAAAGCCATTTGCTTTCATTTTATGGAATACGTAAGTCCACATTTAAACTGTTGAGATGTGTCATAAAAATTAAACTAATTTGACTCGCACCATATCATTTTCAGAAGAGATCATGTCTGTGTTATACAGCAATCAAGTGTGAGCTCCTATAAAGAAATACCTGAGCTTAGAGTTATATCAGCATATCTACACAAATATGTAATTGAAAATTACACCTTTATTTTCCATCAGTTCCCAACAATCAAAGCTATCATATGTAGTGAGGCTGTACCTCATAAAATGGGATCAATTTCAGAGCTGACTGCACACTTCCACCCTTCTCTTTACAGATTATGGAATAAATTACCAAAGATTGAAAATATTCCCACCATAACAATTGGCAATGCAGCGCTTTCTCCAAATGTGACATTTGTCAGATGGAAGGTTCACCATGACTGGGTGACACAGGTAATGCTTTATGCTTCCATGCTTATGCTGACTTGCCTTAAAAACAAAAGAACAGAAAGTAACAACAACAGAAAGTAAACTAACCCAGATCTACTTGAACTCATTCTGTTTAGTTTCAAACTCATCTTAAAATTAATTTCCTTAATTTTTTTTCTTTTGGAGAATAATTCTCCATGCTTAGCATCTTTACTTTGTTGGTTTTTTAAATAATTTTCTTAAAACTTTTAAGTTCAACAAGTTGGATAGGGAGTCCGTGTTAGCTATGTTTCAGAGATGATACACCAGACTGCAATGCAACAAGCCAGTGTCCTTCTTGTACTGGTTCCAAACCTGGATAAAGGGTTGTGTAAGGAGGGGCATCCTTTGTAAAACCTTGGCCAAATCAATGCAAATTAGTTCACTGTTTTGGAGATGGAGATGGAGGC
>JBBBVU010000009.1:11122667-11144442 GCA_037177055.1 Atherinosoma microstoma | reverse complement strand
AGGGAAAAAAGAGGATACAGGCCCTGACTGAGTGGCTTTGGGAATTTCACAGAATTTTCCAAAATAAACTATAGTCTGTCATTGGGATACTCTTCGGGTCAGTGTGCTGTTGAAATGTGAGATCCTGAACACTCTGAAAAAGGTTGTCACTCATGATATGTCCAGGTTGTTCTGAATTCCCTCTATTCTGAATAGTCTCCTTGTTCCTGTTACAGAGAATCATCCCCACACTGTGATGCTTCCATCACCATTACTGTATCTTTTAATATGAGAAAAGTGAGAAAATAGGTCAATATCTGTTTAGTCAGATCACTGGATTTTACTTGTCATGGTCTGGGGGTCATTTAGGTCCCTTGCCGAACTCTTATTTGCTAGAAATAGCTTCTGTTTGACCCCTCAACCCCAAAGGCACTAATAGTTATTCTGCTGTGGGATTCTTGTATTTCCTCAAGGAAACTTTAGATCTCATTCTTTGTGACAATTGGACTGTTTTTACCTATAAAATATGTTTAGGTTGTTTCCGAATTCTTCCACTTTAGAATAATAAAGACTGTGCAGAAACAGCACAAATTTACAGCTTGATCAATCTTGCTTTACATTCTTCCCACACTTGCAAACAAAACCCAGAAATACTTGAACTCCACCATTCGGGAGAGGATTTCATTCCCTACCCAAAGAGGTCAATCAACCTTTTTTTTTTTTTTTTTGAAGATCATGGTCTTGGATTTGGAGGTGCCGATCCTCATCCTAGCTGCTTCACACTCAGCTGCAAACCTCTCCGGTGAGAGTTGAAGATTGCTGCCTGACAAAGCAAACAGGACAACATAATTTGCAAAAAGCAGGGACCCAATCCTGAGTTCTCCTAACCGGCCCCCCTCAACGCCCAGGCTGGCCCTAGACAATCTATCCATAAAAGTTTTGGACAGAATATGTGACAAAGGACAGCCCTGATGCAGTCCAATTGTCACCAGAAATGAATCCGATTTACTGCTAGCATTATGGCCTAAGCTCTGACACCAGTCATACAGGAACTGAATGGCCTTTATCAGAGGGTCCAGCACCCCATACTCCTAAAGCACTTCCCACTTGACACCCCAAGGGACATAGTTTATAGTCTTTTCCAAGTACACAAAGCACATGCAGACTGGTTGGGCTAACTCCCTTTAGAATCAGAGTCTGAAAACTTTATTGTCTGTCATTTACAGAAAATAATCTTCGGTATAACTCAAATGCTAGAGACAACAAAACACAACAACAATGGTACAGAAGGCATCCACTTTAGACACACTTCAGTTAAAGTCTGGAAAGAAGATGTATGATCACGGATACAAGGGGCTTAAATCAGTTTCCACCGCAGTGTCTGGGCCCTCCTATAGGTTATAAGCTCAATCATCCGGGAGGGGCTCAGGGTAGACCCAATACACCTCTGCAATGAGAAGAGCCAGATGAGGTGGCTCAGGCATCTGGTTAGGTACCACCCGCAGGTGAGGTGTTTCGGGCCCAGTGGGAGGAGGCCCTGGGGAAGACCCGTTGGAGGGACTATGTGGCTTGGCTGGCCTGAGAACGCCTCAGGATTCCCTCAAATGAGCTTGAAGAAGTTGAGCTCCCCTGCTTAAGCTGCCATCGGATAAGTGGTAGAAAATAAATAGATGGATGGAGACTGCAGTGGTTCTGGGCCCTTTAAGTTCTACCTCTTTTCTATCACACTGACATACAATGGTAGTTGTGTGAAATCTTAATTATGTCCAGTGAATTAAGATAGGTACAGATAGACTGCATGCAAGTCATAGAGGGACTTTAAGGATCACAACAATGTCTTCTACACTGTAGATTGCATGATTGTACATGTCATGTCAGGGCAATTTATATCTGCAAACAAAGAATTAACTAGTTTTGCTCACATTTTATTGTTGTATAATGTGATCATTCCATAATATGATTTTCTCTAAATTTAGGCAAAATATTTTCCGGCTTTTCAAGCTGTTGTCTCTTCATCAAGTGAAGAATCTTCCTCTCTCGTTATAGGTAATCTCTGTTCAGCTATGTCTTTGGCTTTTTTGGCAAACGTTATTTTCAGTGCAATAGCAAACAAACCAAGATTTTCATCGTTGTTACTCCGGCTAAAAATAGACTTAACAGTCTGTCGTAAACCCACACTGAGTCTCTGCAATGAGACAAACATATAATGATATATTCTGAACATTCTAGTAAAAGACAGCACTGAATCCTGTCACTTAATGCTATGCAGTAATTAAGCTTAGCGTTAAACATTAAGCAGTCTGCTTGGAGAACTGTGAGAAATGACTCACAATGAGTCATCTATCACAAATGTGTGATAGCCCTATATGGGAGCATGTTCACTTGGAGCTAGGTCATTTATTTCTATAATGACTTACCATCGCTCCAAAAGCTTGTTTTGATCGATGCTGGTAAACAAGGCCTTGTAATGTAATGTATTTTGTTGTTTTTTTCCCCTCTTGAGGCTGTGTGCTGCCACTAACAGATTCTGCTCGGCAGTTAAATGAGATCAAAGAGGTTTGCTACAAGGGTAAAACTAAAAAGTTCCAACTGAGCTGGACTCCACACGTTCGGGCATCATGTGATCAGACTGTCTTCACCGTCTACAAAGGTGTGAAGACTTTTGACCTTTGTGAGAAACACAGTTTGCTGGTGACAGGAGGCATGGACAGACTCATACGGATGTGGAACCCACATTTTTCTGGGTGAGCAAGCAGAATCTAGTGGACTCTCAATAAACCACTTTGTTTCTATTTTTTTCATAATTCAGTTTTTCTCTTTAGGAAACCTACTGGTATTTTGAGAGGCCACTCTGCTCCCATCTTCTCCCTCTGTGTCTCCTCAGAGGACAGTTGGATATTCTCTGTCTCTACAGATTCCACAGTCAAAGTGAATCGTTCATTTTTGTAGATTACAAAACAGGCATTAATAATAATGACAATATGGAGGTATATTATATACATTATATTATTATAACATAAAGATGAGTCATTTTTCATTTATACTATTACCCTCTGTATAAACACACAGAATAAGATAACACCTATGCTTACTTTAAACTAAGTGGTAAGTGTGATATTGCCACTTTCCCATAAATAAACTGTGAAAATAACCTTCCCCTGCTTTTCTCCTGCTCCTATTTCAGATTTGGCACATTCAGAATCAGTGTTGTCTGTTCACAGCAGACCCCAAAGCCAGCAAGATTCATGGGGATATAGCCGCGTGCTCCTATTCCCCTGCTATGAAATCTCTGTACATTGCAGCAGACTGCATGGCTGTGCTCCTCCTGAAGTTGAGGTTGGTTGTCTCATCTCCTTGCTCTATTTTTGTCTATTCATAGATTTCCCAATGTACTCTGAAGAAAATATTCCTCAAGTGAACTAATTTAAGGGTGATGGGTTGTGAAATTGTCAAGAAAATAAATAAAGAAATGCGGCTGATCATGTTGAAGGTTTCCTGTCAGGGGATTTTACACCTCACTTTCACTCTAAAAATTATTCGTTGCCAGCGAATGATTACAGCTCCTTAATCTCACTATCATTCATTATATCGTGTTATTTTTCCTCGGCCAGGCCAAAGCTTCGCAGTCGCTTCACTGTTTCACATAATGAGCCTGTAATGTGCTGTGGCTACAGCGAGGAGTTTCGGCAAGTAGTGAGCTGCAGTGAGGGAGCTGTGAGTAAATAAGGGCTTTGCATGCCGACTAACTCAGCACTTTAAAAAAAATGCAGTTTGTTTTAAAACAGGAGCATTACTTTCAGCTGATACTGGTTTTAGGTTGTCAAGATTTGGGACCTTGACACTGGACGTCAGGTTTTGGAGTTTGGTGGCACACAGGATCTGACCTCCATCACATGCATGACATTTGACTCTAAAGGGAGGAGGTATGATTAATGAGGTGGTTTCACTTTTCAAAAACAGATCAATTCAGCCAATACTTAATCATATATTCTTGTGTTTGCAGACTCATCACAGGTGGAAGAGATGGATGTTTGAAGATATGGAACTTCAACAATGGTCAATGTCTGAAGACTTTAAAAAAGGGTAGGTCATTTAAGTTTTCATAGAGGGAAAAAGTCTGAAATATTCCAAGTAGTAAGAATAATTATAAAAAGATCTTTTCAATTTTTCCTGAAGATGGTAAATGCCGTGAAGTGTTCGACTGCATCTTTCTCAAAGTTCACAAGAATTTGTGAGTGATGATGAGATATTTGGAAAGTGCTCAATATGATTTTGAATCCATGCTGAGCTTCTGTAATTTATGTTTGAAGCTATGTGATGTCTGTCGGAAGAGACCGACGGATTGACATTTACTCTGTGAGTACAAAAGAAATGACATTATTCAAGGTATTTTGGTCTGTTGTATTTCTGAAATCCCATTCCAATTATTTCTCTAGTTCCTCCAGTCTTTCATCGTGTTGCATCTAATTAGCATTTCCTCACATTGTTTTTACAAGCAGAACTCATTCATCCCACACAAAGCTTGTACAGACTTTAGAAATGAAACCAGACATATGAGATCTACTTGTGCACATTTTTACTCCCTAGTGAGGTGACACTTCTTTTCATGATCAGGTTTTATCCTCATAGGATATCCCAGTAATTCAAATTGTTTACAGAGATATGAAATATGAACTGTTTTCTGACTGAATATTTGTGTTTTACCAGGACACTGTTCGGGACCTGTATCATGTCCAAACACCGCAGCCTTCGTGGCAGGATGATCTGGTGATTATGAGCAGAAAACTGTTTTAACAATAACTTTGATATCAATGTTCAGGTTGGTCAAAGCAACAACTTCTCTAATAAGACCTGAATTAGTTTGTATTTCTTCTGCAATAAATATGAACAGTGTAGAATTGTCCTCCATTTATAAAAGTACAGCTTTAGCCTTATTCATTTTATAAATTATCTCAGGAAAGGCAGTATTTTCATTTATGCTTGCACCACCAAGGCCTTCTCCACCTAATTCACAATGCATCAACTATTGCAGAACCTCCTGCAGGTGATGGGTCCACAGGAGAAGAATCTAGTATTGCCATTTAGGTCTCTAATATAATTTCCCCACACAATATACCTCAGTTCATAATTATTTTTCTCACGTCTTAAGAATTCCACTGTAACTACTTAATTTGGTTCAGGCACATATTCCATACAGTCATTTTAATTAAATAAGATTGGTGTAAATATAAATCTGAATGAAAGCAACACATTGGGGCTAATTGGTGAGTATTGACACTGCATACTCATATTGCTTTCACAGTTGTGAGAGCATTAAAATAAGGCTCCACACCAGGCTTCCAGCCAGGTTAATCCTGGAGTCTTTTTTTTATTCCCTGGTTAAAAGTCAGTCCTATCAGAAATGCATTTTTATATAATGCACAAAACTGACGTCTGTGATTTTATTCTGCTTTGTGCTTTAGGTTTTATGGATGATCTAGCATTAGATTACCATAACTAGGGCCTTGAATTTTTGTATTGTAATCATCACCATTACCCTGATGATCACAGAGCCATCAGTGAAAGCAAATATAGTTATAAAAGCTGCAGCTCACACTGATGTTAAATACAAGCAATAGGCTTGGTGTTTATCACTGTAGTTGTTGAGATGATTAATTTGATCTAATCAACATGCAAAGCTGTTTTCAGAGAGATGAGTGATAAGATCAATACATAAATTCCCCATACACACGTCTCTGCCTTCACAATGACAAGTCCATTATTAGTTGATGTAATGGATGAAAACCCATTAACACCGAGAAAGACTTTCAGACGAAAAAGAAGATTTCAGGACACATAAGACCGGCTGGATTTTTCACACGGCCACTTGCAGTATGAATTTTCAGTGTGGGTTATACTGCCAGCGCAACTTAGTGGGTCCAATAGTCTAGCAGCACCCGACTGAACATATCTTGACCATCTCAGAGAAGTTCTGTATTGGGTTCTGTTTTTTTATATAATGACATGATCTCATATTTGTTAGAAGATGCTGAACTAATAAGTAACAACATTAATATTTGCTCCGTGTGAATATTGATTTACGATAGAAGTAACAATGTGTGCTGCAGTCTGTGAAGCTTTTTATCACTCATTTATTTAACATAAAATAGGCTTTTGATTAATCATAAGCCTCCATTATTATCTGGACACATGAAATGATGCATACAAGTTTTCCACGTGAGCATGATTTATAACAAACCTTATGATTTTTTTTAATTCAACTCTGAGCATGTAATTAGAAGGATTCCTTACCTGGCTTGACTTAATAGTTTTTCCTAAGCTGTATGTGAAATTGATTAAGCCAGAATTCTCTGACAAGACTTGGTCAAACATATTAAGGGACATGCTTTACTAAATAAATCAGCAATTTTCTTTGTTGGGATATTTCTCAGAGAATCTTCTCAGTGGAAACAGTTCAGGGCTCTGATTCTGAGAGAGGCTACAAACAATTTCTTAAAATTTTCCTGGGGAATAGGTTGATAAAGAGGTGATGCACATGTGTTTTGATATTTTACCTTGAACATAGCCAGCTGAAAAGCAAATTATGTTTCCACCATAAGTTGCCATGGTGATACACTCCAGTAAGAAGTGAACCAGTTCTGTGACACCAATCCAGAGACCTGGAGATGAACCTGAAGTTACCTCTACAAGGCACTAATCCTGCTTCGTAGAACAGGCCCCTGGGGCAGATCTGGGACATGCTGGAGAGATTATGTCTCAGCCTTGGGAAGCTCTGCTTTGCCCTTTGTCTTTGAAGCTCAGATTCAGATAAACAATAAAAAAATATGGAGGGATGGATGTATATAGAATCTTCTGGTTTTATCATGCAGATGAATGAACATGAACAATCATAGTTGTTTTTCTAGATCCGTTAAAGTCAAGTTTTAGTAATACTTCAGACTGTGTCTGCTTGTCCATTTGTCTGACCAAAATTATGTATACAGTATTGTTTATTTACCAACTCATCTTTTCATTATTATATTGAGCAGAAATGGTGCAAGAAGATGTTCTGTCTCCTCGTGCTCCAGCCAATGTTGCACTTAAAGGACTGTGAAGATAAAGCTCCCCTGTTCATTCTGTGTTCATTTAACAGACGTGCAGATAACATAGTATCTTTAGAATATCCAGAGAATTGGTTTTGCTGACTGGCTGGAAAGTTCAGAACGAAATGGGCTGCAAAGCCTCCCTGATCTCTGCCCTGCTGTGCAGCAAAACCTGGAGAAGAAAAATTTACCTCAAGCAGTACGGCATCAGTTTCCTTCCACATATTTTCTTCTATACCTCCACGAAATCATTATTATCTTGAAAAATAAAACAGACTTACTAATGATATTTAAATTTTTCCCTTAGAAAATGCAGTCTGTTTTAACCATACTTAACTTTATGAGCTTATACTGATATCTGTAAATGTTTTTATGAAGTTAATAAGGTATTTAAGGTATGTGAACAGCCAAAAAGTCTTAAGTTTCCTGGAATATGTTCTAGTATGTAACATATCGGTACTTAAGCAGCACTGAATTTTTAATATTCAGGAAGCAGCACATTTATATTAATGAGTTAAAAAAAATCTTAAGTAGCAGAGATTTGTAGCATCAAAGAGCTGCCAACACTTCTGATATTCCTTGGAGATTTTTGTAGAGTGTGTTAACATTTTGTTCAACCTTTAATAGTGAAATTAAATGCTCATTTAATTTGATTACCAAATGTTTGGATGACAGTATTCCATATAGACTTACTCAAGCAAAATGTACAATGAACCTGTGAAATGAACCAGACAGCTAAACAACATTTTAGAAAACATAAAAGGATGGAAGGCATATTGTTGATTTATTTATTTATTTATTGTTTTTCTATTTTGTTTTTCTATTTTTTCTATTTATCCTTTTGTTTTGCTTTTTCTTTTAGTTATTAGACTTAAACCATTTGTTTTTGTGTTCTGCACACACTGTAACTCCAGTCTTAGCAGTACTGCTGTATGTGTTTGCAGATGAGTACCAACAATGTGACAACATGCTGATGGCAGTATTTTGATTTATTGTGTTAAGATTTATCACACTAAAAATCTAGCGTTGGATCTGATGATGGCACAAGAAAAACATCAGCACCCCTGACAATTACCTGAGCAGCAAGGATTTATGTTAAATTTGGTGTAAATCCATTATGTGGTTGTTGTTTAAAAACATTTTGAGGCAGCTCATCCGATTTTATTGCTTTAAAAGATTTAATTACTGTTACTGATACAGCGAAACATCACATTCAGGTGATATTCCTTCATACAGCGATTTCTTTTATTCTTTGAAGGTGGATTATACCATCAAAGCTCTATAAACAGTCCACCAAAATGATAACAGGTGGTGACAGTAGCTTTATCTGGTTTGGGCTGTATAATGTGGTCCAGTTATCTCTTACTGCAGGGCACAATGGTCTTCGTGAGCCACAGGAGGGAAAAATGATTCTCACTAATGCTGTATGATCCACTGGATGAGGTGACTTTCAGAGCCTTTAAATCTCTTTCATTACAGCTGGTGGTTTCATTCACCCCCAAAGACACCCATTATCAGCACAGAAAGATTGCATTACAGTGGCCAAGAAGAAAAGTGACCCATTTGATTATCTGCAGAAGGCTGTGTTGAAATTGTTTTTCATTAATAGCCCGCAGGAGGAAGATCAATGGTTTGTTTTATATGTAGTGTTCCCCTTCCCCGTAGCCAGCTTCCCCAGAGCCTCCACTTCACTGTGGGGTTTTCTGTTCCTCCAGATGGTCAGTGTTGTGTTGCATCTCATAAAATTTTTAAAACTTGACCCAGTTGAGCTAAATATTTCAATTTGGCATGCAATATAATGTAACAGTTCCAACTGCCATCTGCCTTCCTGAATTTGGCACATGTATACGGT
Organism: Atherinosoma microstoma; assembly: GCA_037177055.1. NCBI lineage: Eukaryota > Metazoa > Chordata > Actinopteri > Atheriniformes > Atherinidae > Atherinosoma > Atherinosoma microstoma. The sequence continues at coordinate 11,135,529 of JBBBVU010000009.1, read as the reverse complement.
TTCATGTTAGCTGCATCACTCCAAGCAAATCTTCTTGTTGAGTTCAGTGAGAAATGAGCTCATAAAAAAGAAGATGAATCATTTTTTATCAGTGTGAAGAACAGCAACAGGAGTTATGTTTGGCTTGTCTGCTTGCTCAGGGGTTTGACATCGAATGAGCTGTTAATCCATGTGTGACACATTTGGACAGACTCATTTTAAAAAGAGAAAAACTCTAGCATCCAAATGTGGCTTTATTAAAATTCCTCTCAGCAGTACAACGACAGAGCTTCAGAGTTTTCATTTTCATTATGCTTTAGGGTGCCAGACGATGACCTTTCAGACATTCAGTAATTCACTCTTTGATCATTTATAAATGATAAGGTTGAATAAAGAGTTTGTCTTTGTTCTAATTTGGTGAGCTCGCAAGTGTGGAAATGAGAAATAACATGGGTCAGTGGGTCAGTGCCCCCCCCCAGTAGCTTACTATTACTTATTTGTTGCACAAAAATTAAGAAAATTATAGTCAATTTTGTCATCTAATTCTCTGTTTCACTCCCTTCCCTGCAGTGAAAGTAATTACTTTTATATAGCTTTAACACATGTCCATGGTCAAAGTTATGCTAACATACAGATATATCACATTAAGGAGAAACTGAGTCTAAGCTTTTCTATCCTCAGATAAATGGCCATAAGGGGGACATCCTTTGTGTGGCTCAGTGTCCTCCATCTCTCGTGGCCACCAGCAGCTCTGATGGAGAGATTATAGTGTGGAACGTAATTTCTGGATGTATACACTGTCGGTTTGTCGACTCTCTTGAAGCCAAGCACCAGAATGTTGAAGGTCCTTTTGGAGCCTCAAAATGAATGAATAATATATTTAGCCAACTCCTCTGTGATTATGTGATGCCATAAAAGCACTGGATTTATCTTGCTTTTTTTCTTCTTTTTTTTTTCTAATGCAGGACTGGATATAAGTGTTCCAAGCATAATTTTCCTGAACAATCCAAAACTGCAGCAGTTTTCCTCAACAACACCTCTCCTGTCATCTGGTATTAGAGGTTAGTTTAAGGAACATCGGTAATTTCAGCACACAGCTGTCTTTACAACCTTCTAGAGTATCTTTTATAACAGAATTATTTATTTATTCCCTATTTTATAGGTTGTGTGAATCTCTGGAATGTGCTCAGTGGAGGAAAACTTGTGAGCAACTTCAAAGCAGTGAGATATTTTATATTTATTTTCTTTGCGTTTTACATGTCACGTTTCCCTCTTGGCTATCCAGGAATGATGCTTTTTCCTCTCTTATCTCCAAAATTGCTGAATAAAGAACAAGAGAATTAATAATGTACTGCTTCTTTACTCAGTTGAAGTTCTTTTTAAGAAACAAGTAGACACCTTTCTTTGCAGCTAGGCAATGCAAATCATGAACCTTTGGTTATGAGAGATGGGTGAACATGAAAACATTCATATTCACCCGTCTCTCATAACCAAAGATTCATTCAGCCAACTATCCTCCGGGCTGAAAATAAACATATTATCCAAAGGCAGCAGAAATAGTATTTCTAGAGCATACAAACAATGGAAGCACTCTAAGATTAAACACTAGCTTAGCTGTTCATTACCCCTGTGTATTTAGTTACCTACCAGCAGGGGTTCATGTCAGAATTTATTTGTGAATTCTTTCTATTGTTTGCTCTTTTTTGTAATCACACATATATTGTATGTATTTATTATTGTATGTGTCAGATTGTTTGTAGAGTACTAATATCTCTCTGCAGTGAAGTTAATATTTCATCACCACAGGGGAGATAATAGTTTTATATTTCTGTTTGATTTTTGTCCCTTTTATTCTGTTCATTTGAGCTGAAACAGAGCTGGTACCAAAAAATGAAAATAATGGTTTTTTTTGTTGTTATTTCTTTAATTCAGTCTAAATTCCAACAAAAAGTAATACAACTGGCTAAAGCAGACAAGGACACGCGGCTGTACACGGCTGATAGAATTGGTTACATCTATGTTTACAACATTGAGAAGTTTGACCCTGAGAAGAAATCACCCACAGGTCAGCTTACATTTTTTCACACTATTTGACTTTGATTGAACCTGCAGTGAAGACATAAAGATATATTGATTCTGAGAATGTTTTTAGAGTTTCTCTTTTTTTCTTTTTCTTTTCAAATTTTTTTTTTTTTTTACATTCATTCAGCTGAAACCTTCTGGCGTGCTCACACCAGCACAATTACCGGGTGAGTAAAATACGCATGTGCCTTTTTATCAACCTCAAATCACTCTTGTGATGCTAGCAACTGTCAGATGTCTGCAGTCGAATAGCAAGCAGACCTCTCGTGTCCTTACCTTTAAGTTAATTGCATTCCTAAGATTCCACGTCCCTGAGGTGTCAGCAGCAGTAGAATATCTTCAGTCTGCTGCTGCAGACAGAGTGTAGTGTGACTGTGTGTGGGAAGACAAGGTGAGCAGCTGCCTGAGGTGCATCTGGCATCAGACGTACAGACAGAGTGGATGATGAAGAGTGTTCTGCCAAAAAATACCTTCTTATGTTTCATTGCATGTCTCTTTATTCTGCTCCAGCCTGCATTTTGTTGACAGTGATCAAGTGGTGCTTACCTCATCCACCGACCACACTGTGCGCCTTTGGAGTGCTCAGGGAGAATTCATTGGTAGGTGTCATTTTGTGTGCCAGTCCCTTTATTCTAGACAATAATAACGGCCATTAGCCAAAGAGGTGTACAATTTAGGTTGAAGTCGTCTGGATGCTCCCTTAAGTCCAATGTGATCTAATGACAAAATGTATGAATAGCACACCAGCCTGGGCACAATTTGCATGTCGCAGAGGGTATAGGAAATGGATGGATGGATGGATGGATGGATGGATGGATGGATGGATTGATCCTTAGTTTTACCAGCTTACAGCATATAGGAAATGGGTAAACCAAAATCCAAAGCATTTAACTAGGAAAATTAAGATCAAATAATTTTTTCCAGAAATTATTTCAGCTGAATTCAATAATCTGACATTTAAAATAGCCACAGTTTTTACTGTATCTCCTCTGTTCAGCATCTTGACAACAGACTTTGGTAAATCTATTAAAAAGCAGGTGTCTATCCACAGGGACCTTTGGACAGTCTGACATCTGGAGCGTCCACATCCCCTCATCCTGGATGCATCCTGATGTCCCTTATGAGGTTCTGGTTGATCCTCTCAGTATGCCAGATGATGACACTCTGTGTGAAAAATTACATCTTTCTGAAGCCATCAATCCTGACAAGACTGAGGCTGATAGAGGGGAACTAAAGGTGAGCTGCATCATTTCAAAAATAATTATCTGAGCTGCTTCACTTTCTGTCTCTTCTCCCTGCCAATGTTAAACTGAACTGAACTTCCTTTGACATCCATCTGTGACACTGACAATGAGGAGGATTAGTGCATTTCAGCCAAAGGAATATGAAACTGGCTGCTACTGGATTACAACCATTTAAACAGCAGACTTCTGTATAAGCAGTGCCAGTTCCACACCAGTCTCAGCTTAAAAAGAGACTGGTTTATATTAAGAGTATCTCCTCTTCTGCATTTCAGACCCTGTGATGAAACTGTCAGGCAACCTGACGTGATCGAACCACTGCGCTCTAAAAGGCTTTGAGCCTGTAGTGCCACTGAATGCCAGTGAACCACCTGAACTCTCTCGCTGGTATTGATCCTTTCATAAGCCACACAGGAGAAGCGGAGTCAACTGAATAAGATGAGACTGTATTGATCAAAATTGAGAAACTGGGTCATTGCGATATCCAGTGCGATAAAGTCAGATCAAAGTAAGAGAAAACAGAGTGAAATAATAGCACGAATAATGTCCGGGATGAAGTAGAATGATCAGAGAATTGGCCCCATGATAAAACTTATAAGTACCATAAATAGAAATCATACCAGATTTCTGAAGACCTGATAGGACACAATAATTATTTACTGTTTATGTTAGCCATGTATGTCATATACTAATTCTGGGGAGACAACGAGCTATACTTTCAGATTAGAACATTTCACAAGGATGAGGTAACCCCGTTGACCTAAACATGCTGTCTCCACATTTATCACTCATCCAGTTACAGGTCCCTGCTTTTTCTGACAGTATGTAAAAAAAAAAAAAATATGCATGGTACATGAATCATGTTTTAGATCAGCATTTATTGCTTTTTGTATATATCATACATGCCAAATGGTTAATGGACTCTTATCCTTTCAAAGTGAATGCCATGAAACACATGGCAAGAATGGTATTAACACAGAACATGACTTGACATGTTTTTGATGCACTATATTATAAACTGAGGCTTACTGTGGGAAATGCTTTTATCCACACTGACTTGGGTTGCATCTTCTCCCCAATCCTGTGGAAAAACCAACTTAGTGTGTAAAAGAATATTTAGAAATTGCTCAAAGATTTTTGTACCTGAATCTGAAAAAATCAAATAAGGATGTAATTGTTCTTACATCAAGCTTTTATCTTTAAGGTGGATCACATGACTGCTTGTATTTGAAAGGGGTCTCTCATTAAGGCACAGAAAATGACTGATTTACTCTGCAGTTCATCTGCACTTTTAAACAATATTTAGCTTATTGTTTAGGTTCTGCTCTATCAGATGCCAGAAATATAATTAGTGAAGGTCACCGATCAATTCTGTCTGTGTTTTGAGGGCTTGATGAAAATATGATAGAATTTGTAATTAAGATTTTCTTAAAAATTCAATGACAATTGTTTTTAATCACATAGGAACTTGTTTTTGAGTTGTTGTTTTTTTGTTGTTGTTTTTAAATTGTTTAGATATAATGGAATATTGGTGCACTTAATTAACCTTCTCAAGAAGATTTTGCAATATATTGCAGCATGAATAAAATCTTGAACATTTTTAAAAGTGTCTGGCTTTTTATTTATAAATAAAACATTACAGATACAAATGTGTCCTTGGTTTAGATATTTCAAGGTGTTTTAGCTGTTGAAGGTGAAGTTAAAAGAATGTAAGAAGATGTCTTGTTGGTGACTGCAGGAATACTAAAGTGAAACTACATAACAGCAAAGATGCAGACATGTATGTGGAAAGCAAAATAAGGAGTGATGTGGCATTAAAAAAAAAGGGGAGTGTGATGTGGTGTATAGTGTGTGTGCATTAACTGCTTTTTGCACAGTCCACCAAATATATTGTCACCATGGTATTTATTTTTTGCTGGGCCAACCGTTCAAGGAAACGATATCCATGGAGATCTGGAAAACCTGCAATTCATCATCCTTTGCAATCCTGTGCAATATGCACGCACACAGACACACAAACTTGAACACTCTCTATCCCTCTGTGCAATTTAATGTCACCCAATAATAATTACTCTAAGGGGAGGTTTTTCACATCTCATTTATTTTTTGATAACAATAACTATTAGCACTTGCCCGCGCTCTAGAACCTAATTACACTCACACACAGACACACACATTCACATTCAGAGTTGCAGGAACACTGAATTATTCAGAAATGCTCAGTAAATATGAGCAAATACAATGGGGGCAGAAAGAAAGGTCATCTCAGAATAGACAGAAATAATCCAAATAATAAAATACCACGTCTTAGTCACATTTAGGTTTATTTGACTTTTTTTTATATTTCAAAATATAATGTTTATGTTGTTATCATTAATATTGGAGGACAGGGAAGCTGCTCCACTGAAACTGAGCTGAGTAGCAGGCCGCATGTGACTAGTGCTGTGGTTCTAAAACTTTTCACCCTTGTAGGATGAAATTTCTGCCCCGTACCCCCTAATCCAGTGGGGTCAATGTTTACATTTAATTTAAAAAAAATTCTAGAGAAAAGAAGTGCCGTTTCAACAATATTTAAGCCTTGACATAATTTTGATATTTTATTTATTTACGTATTTAATCTATTTCATTAGTCATTTTACCATGTATAGTTTACATCTGAAAACATGATATTTTTTTTTATAGAATAGATATTTGATTTTGGAAATAAATGTCATGTTTTCATTAAAAATCTATTTATAAAATTGACCAATTTCAGATATTTTTAAATTGATTTATGAAATTTATATACATTAAGTATATTTGATATTTTATTACATACATTTCCATTTTCCATTTATCTCTATTTCTTTTTTAAAACTTATATTTATTTAATTCTTCATTCTATTTACATATTTTATCTTTCTTTACATATTTACACATACATTGACTCATTTACATGTGCAATACAACTTACAAACCACACTGGATCTACAAAATCACATGACATTTAATCAAAGGTATCTAGAATTGAGAATACACTATCCTGCAAGCTAGTTCAGGCAGACGCCTCAAGCTGCCATGTGGCATCCCATGTGATCTGCATGAAACGTTCATGCTACATATCAAACACACCTATCCAATTTGGACGGTCTATTAAAGCTGCACACTTCCTCCCTTGCTGTTTGCTACTTACACTGCTGCTGCCATGATGTCTGCTTTTATTTTGAGCCCCTCTGTCACCCCAGCATCCACCTGTGGGGTCTGATTAAGAGAGAAAATATTGTTCAGCATTCACTCATTTAATTGATTAAATAACATGCATTCACAAGGAGTGATGGGATCAGATCCAAAGTGCCAAACTACAATGCACGATATATAGCTTTTATCCATCAACTTGTGAGTTGTCTGACTGAACTAGAAGCTTTTTTTAACTGTTCATATAATGTACATTTCCACATCTGTGTAGTAATTCTGACCACCTGAATTCACTCACCTCATAATATAAACTGAAGTCAGGTCTATTAAGGTACAAAGATATAAAGAATATTACAAGTTGTCCCCCTTTTTTTTTTTTTTTTCTAACACAACCCCTGGAGTGTCTCCAAGTACCCCAGGAGGTACATGTACAATTTTGAGAAACACTGTCTAGTGTCAGCAGTCATGAACCACACAAAGTCAAGTAACTGTCACTGTCCACAAACTAGCTCTTTTATCTTCTGTCCGTGGAGAAAAAGATCCATTGTAAGACTGCTTTCATGTGCTTGTTTCTAGCTGTGTTTTCAGTCACAAAGCTGAACAGATCTGTCAAAGTGCATCTTTGGGAATGTTTCTCTTCATGTGACATGTAACGTTTTGCCATTTAATTAAATTTAATTTATGCCATTTAAAGGCAAAATCAAGCTATATTGCTTTAACACTTTGACTTATTTCTACACGCTCCCAGCCTCATTATGTGGCCAAGAAAACCTTTTGTCTTTACAGTTATCTAAATTTTTAATTCACAACCAATAAAAGCTTATGGGAAACACATTTGAACTCATATGCCAAATCTTAATGCCTTTGTTGAAATCAGTGTGTTGACATGCTGATGTTTGCCAAAATTCTGCAAGCAAAATGCATATGAGCAGTGCAGCTATTATACACATAAATATGTTATTACACTGCACGGTTTCCTCCAGGATGTTTTGAAACTGTGGGAGAGGGCCTTGTGACATGCACCTTACAGTAATGGGTTTTTTTTAAATTCTACCTTCAGTTCAAATCTGTAGTGGTGAATATATCTTTGTTATATTTTGTAAACATTAAATGCTCGACCAAGACAGTTTCTACATTTGCATATTCATTAGCTCAAATGAAATCATGAGGCCTTGCTGCTCCCTGACTTTTCCTAGAACTACATGGATTTTCATTTAAGCAAGATTTAATATTTATGTAAAGAATAGAAATGTCGACATATTTCGGCCACAGGTGCTACTTCTGACCCATTTGCACAAAATCCTGTGCAGTCGGAAAAACCTGTAGCTGGAATTTGTAGAAATTTCTATTCTTTACATATGAAAACTTGTTTAAATGAAAATTTATGTAGTTTTAGGATGAGTCAGGGAGCAGCAAGGCTTCATGATTTCATTTGAGTTATTGAATATACTGAGCATTTAATGTCCGCTATACAAAACACCAAAAAAGATATATTCATCACTACAGATATGAGCTGATGGAAGAATAAAAAATGAGCATTTCTGTGAGGTGCAGAATCAGAAGCCTTGGCAGAGTGTCTGATGTGAAAAACAACAGGTCATTTAGTGGGATGATTAAATGAATAGATGTAGGGGGGAGACTCCTGGGGAGACTGAAAATCCTGCCAATTCCAGTGTAAAATGCACTAACTACCAGAGAATCCAGCCACGGCAGAGATGCTCTACTCTAATTCCTGGTGGAATAAGATGTCAGGCGAAAAATTGTAGTTCACCTCTCATCCACTAGGGCCTGGCTCCAAAAGGGAGTCAATCCCCATAGACTCCCATGTTAAAAAGGCTTCACAGCAGATAGAAACATGTTTACAGCCTGGTACAAAAAAAATTTTGTATAATAGGTCAAGTTTACCGTCATGAAGACTGTGGGGGGGGTATAGACTTTATATTCATATGGATCCATTCATACAATATCATTTTGTAAAATCAAAAAAAAAAAGAAGATAATTCTGAAGGCATAGGGGCTTTTATTTTGCCATGGCAGTATGCCACGATTATTTACATGTAGCGGAAACCCTGCACTGGTCCTTAAAAGGTAGGGAAGGTGATCCTGGAAAAACAGTTCATCAAGCTACATTTTGAAAATAACAGCAAAGCTTTTTCCAGAAGGTTCACGAGTGCTGAGCAACATGGATTAATCAACAAAACATTCATTTAATTATACAGTGGCACCCAGCAAAAGAAAACTTGATTGAAGCAAAGACTTGCAATGTTAGCATCATGTAAGCATAGGCTACTTAATAGCATAGTCCAGTACACTTACTGACATGTAAACCCCCCCCCCCCCCAAAAAAAAGTAACTCAGATTAAAAATATCTTCACATAACGCATAACAGATCAACAAAACACCACGTTATTATGTGGTAAGCTATATGACAATAAGAATATCTTGAATCTTTTAATGAAAGGTGAGAAATATCCCATATCACAATGGGTCTAAATGACATATCTTCATGGTTTTTTAGAGGTCATGCAACGAGTCTATTCATTTATTTGAAGGACAAAAAACAAAAAAACAAAAACCAGTTAATAGTGAAATGCAAAAGGGATAGGTAGGCTAGTCTTAATCAGATGGAAATCTGCATTCTTGTAGCAAATCATAAAACCAGCAAGATGAGTCCAAAAACTAACAGCAAAGCAGTGATTCGGGTCTACAAACACTAAAATAAAGTCCACAGCTAATTTTATGAGACTAAATTACACCAAAGTATGAGTTGTCTGTACAACTGAAAGCTCTGTTTGGTAGTGGAACCAGCCATCTTGGATTTTAAGGATGGGATTTATGAGGTTTCACTGACCTTACGAAATGCAAATAGAACTTCAGACAGCTTTCAGCTTGGCATTTCCATCAAGAGCATGCCACTGCAAATGGGGTCCACCCACAAACCAATGATGTCAAAGTGGTTTTATAGGCTATATTCCTGCATCTTTCAACGTTTTCTCTCCCTAATTAGCTACAAAACAACGTAGAATAAGTATATAAGTATGAGTCCCCACTCCAGTAGCCATTTCTTAAATTCTAAGAATGGGTCTGTGAAAACTATGTTTTAAAAAAAGTAAATAAATCAATAAATAAAGTAGGCCTATAGGCTACATGAATATGCCTTCACAGATCATTTTGCCATTATTACTTCAGATGGTTAATTAAGGTATTTACACGAATAGTGCTCGGAAGAGGACCTGAAGGCAGCAGGAGAAAGCTTTGACTTGGTGGTTTTTTTTATTTATTTATTTCCCTCCATCTGGCCAGTCCCTCTGTCAGCTGAATCCATCCCGCCAGCAGAGCGCGTGCCTGCTCCTTGTACAGAAAGCGGGGATGCCTGCTGCCACAGCACAAACCCACTCCCCGTTTTCCGTCAAACTGTGATAAGGAATAACCCCGTTGTTGGTTTTTAAAACATTGTCAGAAAGCCCATGCACTGGCAGCGTTCTCCCCCACCTACAAACAGGACTCTCCCAGGATGCTGACGAACAGCCAACACATCGGACACAAAGTGGCAGGCTGTGTGATTTTCCTCTCCTTCCGTAAGTCCTCACTTTACTTTCTGATCCTCATGTCAGGGTGCTCGGAGCAGACAGCTGAGGGGACCTAATGACACTCGTAACAGTGAGCAGTTTGTGTTGTTTCAGCGTTTATAAAGAAGCTGGAAAGTGTTTCCAGCCAGGAAAGGACCTGATTGTATTTTCATAACAGTTGGAGAAGTGCGGAGCCATGATCCGCTTCAACTTCCTGAGGAGTTTTTTTTACAGGCGATTTGCACTCAGCGGTAGTCGTACATGTTTGTGCGGACCAGTGATTGTAAGCTCATTATGGTTAATCACTGGGGAAGGTTTCAAAGCTCTCTCGAGTTTAAATAACGGCAGGCTATTTGTTTTGGAAAGTGTCCCCTTATCGTGACAAGCCGTGTTGCTTCTTCCTGACACATCGACGCAGCTCCGGCTGGATCTCCCAGAAGCTCCAAGTTACTGTTTGTTACTCAAGACGTGCGATTTTGCAACAAAAAGTCCCAAGATTACACGTCGCATCGCGTTTATTTCTCTCTTTTTATTCTATAAGGGTGGAAAGAAACTCATGTAATTTGCAGACTCATAAACTGAGCATGGGTTACATTTTTCTTCCTGCTGCGCGTGAGTGGATTGCTTAGCTATAGAACAAAGCTCTGGCAAAAATTTATATTTAGGAATGAAGCATGGTTTTCCGTGACAAAGCAGTATGAGCGTGTATATTTTGGATAGAATATATTGAGTGAGCCCTCATTGTGGGGAAGGTAAGCTCACAATGTGCAGTTATGGAGTTATTTGCACTTATTGAGGATCCCTTCTACCCAGTGCACCATGTGGAGGACCATTTGAGCAGAAAGGGATAAATACTGAGCCCAGACAGGAGAGTGTGCCTCCCTTACTGGATTGGAAATGGTCATATGTAAGAAAAAATGTCACCATGGACAAGGTTGTTGATATAGCCCATGTTCTAAATGGAAAGAAAACATAAGAATGCTTCAAGACAATAGCATACTGTCTTATATTAGACTACTGCAGTAAATTATCACTGGTCACACTGATTTCTTATTAATTGAAATCTACCATGGATAATTGGTTTTTAACCTCCACTTAGTCACACTCCTGTGCTCACTTTACACCTGATTAGCTTAGTCTTTGGACCATTCCCCCCCCCCTCTACTGGTAATGCAGAAAAAGTTGCCACATGTCTTTCATGACACGTTATTTCTTTTATCGTAATGCTTGGCGAGAGGTCAAGAAATTGAGGCTTATCTCAGTTTCATCCTGACTGGATGAGGATGAAAGGCAGCCTTCTAGGTTGGCTTTAACACACATACTGTGTTTACCAGCAACTATTTAAGTTTGTAGATGTGTCAATAGTAAAATGCATTCTGGGTAATATGTGGTGCCATGGCCTCTGCTGCCATTGATCCTGTGCACAAACTAAAACTGTGTTTATGTGTTTGGCACCGAGTCAAGCACGTATGGCTGTCACACTCTTACAAGGCTGTGTCTGCTCGCCTCATTTGTAATATACCTAGTCGCAGCTCGACTGAGGTTTCGAGAGTGACCAGTTTGGTGACATTAAGGTACCCAGTCTGCTGTATTTCACAAATGTTGTCCATGAAGTTTCAACAGGCCGTTATTTCTGATGGTTTGCAGCCGAGGGACACCGCTGATGAAGACCAGCGCGCCTCCAAATTTGACGCTACAGAACAGTCCGAATTTGCATGAACTGCATTTCAGTTGTGGAACCAGTGATAGCTCCACTAAGTCTGCAGATTTTTGTGCATAATCTGATGATGAATAATGTTTATTTACACAATTTATTTTCAACTTTTTTTTTTTTAAGAAAAGGTTTTTAGTTGCTTGATGACATTTTCTTTATAGACAAGATCTCAGAGGCTGTTGCTCTTTTAACATCAGAATTTGACCGACAGACGGCCATTTATCTCCAAAAACTATCACCACCCTGCTGTAAGACAGCTGAATTCAAAGACAATAAAAAAGATTGAGAGTTTGATGTAAGCGATGGTGGTGAGGAGAGAGAGAGAGAGAGCTGGGCCACAGAAGACATCTTTCAGTGTTTATTCTGACCCATATGGTCACATGTCCTGAGCCACTAAACTGTGAAACAGGTGAGTGTCAAACGGCCTCCCTACCAAAAATAATAAAGACAGTCATCTAATCAACCATTAAGAAGTATTTAATAATGTACAAATGCAGACTTCAGTTTATACAAGACTAAATCAAGAAACTGGTCTCATGTATTATGCAGATTCTATTAAGCCATCTAGTGTTATTCTTCTCAGTTCAGTGCTCTCCTTATTAGAAGCCTCATTCATAAAAATGGTTTTAGGTTGGACTAAAATAGGATAATTTCCAAGACTTTGCTTTCATCTTATATATGAAAAAAATCATAAAAAGCACTGCTGATGCACATGTGTTTAAAAAGATCATTTGAACACCTTTCAATAAAAATGCTGGCACAAAAGAGGATTTATTCAGGAATAGCCATGGGAAAAAAGAGAAAAGTAAACACAAGACTAGATCAGATGGTATAGGAGATTGAAGCCAGCCAATAAGTATTACTCTTTGGTGACTTGATAAAGAAAGCCAAACACTCAGATAGGGAGAGTGTTATTGCTGGACAAAACATGTTGGGGATGAAAAACAGAACCAAAGCTGTTATGTGAGCTGGGGGGGGGGGGGGGAGATCATCTTTTCCCTTTAACCTTCCATCTTTTAACTAATCCTTCTTTTCATGCTTAGGTTTTTCCACTTACTTTGGCCCTGTTCAGACCTGTTAATAAGATAGGTGCTGGGTAAACT
>JBBBVU010000009.1:11091583-11108310 GCA_037177055.1 Atherinosoma microstoma | reverse complement strand
GATTACGTGTGCAAAGCTGATTATTTTGCATAGTCTCCTCCCAACATTTTGCACGTTCTGGCAGAAACGCCCATATTTCATATTCATCAGCGGCAGACACGCAAAATGGATTGCGTGTACTATTTTGTATAACAGGCGCAATCCTCAATGCGCCCTAATAATAAATCAGCTACGGCCAATTTTTGCGTGTGCAATCAAGTTAGCACTTGTTTTAGTACACACAAACCTTTCGTAAATCAGGGCGTCTGTCTACATTAAAGGTTATGCTTCTTATGGCATTTAATTTGTCCATTTGCACTTTAAATTGGGAAAGATCTTGTGAGAAGCATACTGTACTGTTTCCCATTAGATCACTGTGTTCACTTGCTCAGCTATTGACACCATATCTATATTGTTGCTCACTGTACTTTTTGAGAACCTCCATCTGACACTTAAAATACAGCACAGTGCTCAGCTTGCCGTCTGCTGCTGTTGCCTAAGCATTGTGTGTGTGGAATAGAGACATGCCAAGTATTTCTGTTGCATTCATGCAGTATCTTGCAGGGAATATTAGCAAATACTGAGAAATTATCCAAAGAAGAAAGACATCAGAGCTTAGCTAGTAATTGTTAGTGTGACCTTTTTTGAAACATTAATGGTTTCAGAGCATTTATATGTGAGACCGTAGAGCATGATGTGACCTTAAATAACTTTCACAGCAGGGCTTGACTGTAACGGTTGTCTGTTACTCCAGGCAACCAGATTTGGATCACTGTCAACAATTTTGTTCAGTCTGGATCACCTCTGTTGGCAACAGTTCTGTGCTTAGAAAAGCAGTGCTAACCCCACCCGTGACTATGATCCTCTACCTAACTATTGAAATACAGGATTTCTCTGTGTGAGAAATTCTGAAACAACAGAAGAAAAATAAACAACAAATATCAGTCATATTATTAAAATGAAAACAAATGATCATCCAGTCTGGGAGGATTTGCTTTGCTTATACCGATAAACACAAGATTGATAGATAAGATGGGTTAGAGTCAGTGGTTAAAGTGGTATTTCACAGATGGGGGAGCCCTTAAATTCGGTGTTGCGGCACAGTAGGGAAAATGACGTAAATGATTGCAAAAAACTGAATTGGCTTTATTATCAACAGAAAAATACAGGCTGGATTAACAGGCAAAACACACACATAGCAATGTAACATGGTCATAAAAACATGGAATTTCTCAAGTAATAATGTTGTGAATTTACTAAAGGGACACATTTTAAATTGGCATTGATGACAAGAGCAATGGATGGAGAAAAAAAGGCTGCTGCTGTGAATGCTATGATGAGCCTCATCAGAGCATCCAGCCTCTCCATTTAGAGAGGGTAAACCATTAAGGAAATTCAATTCCAAAAAGGATTTGAAAATGCGGGGGTGGGGGAAAATGGAAAAGGGAGATACCTTTGTAAATGCATGAAATGGAAAGGTATTTGTAACTTAATTTAGAACTGTGTTATTTATTTTCCTTTTAGAAATAGCATTTGAAAATACATTTACACAGCACAGTATGTAATAATTAATTATTATTTCCACATGGAATTCCTTCAATTTGAAATGTGTGATTAAAAACCCTGCAATTTAATTTGTTTTTGTATGAATTAATTGTTTAATTTAAAATTTATATTTAGCTATCTATATTCTTATTTCACAATCAATTACTTATCATTAAAAGGCTGTGTTGCTATTTCAAAGACTCCCTGGTCCTCCAAACTCAGACAGTAGCCGAGCCAGTGAAAGGCTTTTGACTCTGCACCTTAGTTAAAATCTGCAGTGATGAATATCTTGGTGCTAAATATTTATCTTGTATACATGAGATGCATTTAACACTATAAAAGACAAAGACGGCCATTTTGATCGTTTTATAATTTGCATATTCAATAACTTTGTCAAATAAATTCATAAAGCCTTGCTAGTCTTTGACTTTCCCTAAAATGTGAATTTTCACTAAAGCAAGTTTTAATATTAAGTATGTAAAAGCGAGAAAAAATAGGATAATTTCTATTTATTTCAGCCACAGGTGGTCTTATTTTCAGATAACCGTCGTTCTGGATCAGAAAATGTGTTCACTTGAACCTAAATAGCTGAAAGAGGTTTCTGCAGTTAGCTGCAGATGAACTTTAAGCGGAGTTTATGAGGCAGAAATATTTTAGCTTTCTCTCTGAACCACAGTCGTATCAACCAGAGATGTTCACAAGTCCTTTTTTAGCAAGTCCAAGTCAAGTCTCAAGTCTTCATTTGGGAAACCTGCAGATGAACATGGAAATTTACTCAGATTAGTAAATGTACTCTTAACTTATCCAAGAGTTTTTCATGTGTACAAAACTCCATCTTGACCCACAGAGGCATTTAAAATACTAATACTGCAGTTCATAGTGTTTTTTCCTGAATGAAGAGAGGAGCCATTATGCTGCATCTTTTAGTGAGGGATCACCACCTGCCATGCAGGTTTTAGATGTTTTCCTGCTGCAACACACCTGATCCACATGACAGCTTGTTGTCAAGTTCTGCACAAGCCTCTTAATGACCCAATTAATAATTTGACTCAGGTGTATCGCAGCTAAACATGTAAAATATGCAGGACAGTTGGTGATCCCTGCACCAGTGCATCAGAAAAATAGTATGTTTTTATTTAAAAAGAGGAAAAAAAGAAACAGCTTGAAATAACAGTGAGATGTGTAAAGAAAAAAAAACTCAATATCCTAATAAACAGAGCCAATAAAACCAGCTTTTTTACAGTGGGTCTGAGCCCAGTTTGGTCCCAGTTTAACGCCATTGTGGCAGAATGACAGTTTATGAAAACTGTGTTCAGTAAATATCTCATTCTTCTTCTGAAAACATCTAGTGAAGCCATTCTGATGGAGTATACACAGTATTTTATTACAAAGGTAGTAACAAGCTAACATTTACAATGCAGTGGCTCTAAGCTCGTTGCTATAGATGCTAACATCCAGCTTCCAGTGACTCACCTCTCCAGGTGTGTTTTGAGGTGGATGTGGTGGATCCAGCTTCCTGGATTTTACTGCAGACGTTGCAGCTTGCTATTCTTATTTTGCTCCCTCTTTATGAAGTTTTTCAAACCCCAAAGTTACCGCAGCGCTGTAGAAGCAGCTGTGTTCATGGCGGTGCCTTTGTTTTGATCGATTGCGCATGCACTGCAGACGCATCTGCGTTATGTCTGAGGAAATGACAGCGACGACACAGACGGCATGAAATAAATAAGATTGTTCACGAGTCTTGAAACTGGAGTCCCCATCTCTGCTACAGTGAGATGAGAATGTACTCATGTGCAAAGTGTCCTGATATTAATATGAACATGATCCTCCCTCACCACCCTTTAAAGAGTTGTAAAGTCTTATGACTGAGGAGGGGGGGTTGAGATCAGAGTCGACAGCCTGCTGCTGCTGAACATGCTCCTCTGACTGACCAGAGTCCACTTGGTGTTGTGTGTTGTCCAGGATGGTCTTATGGGGTCTGTTTTTCTGCCACTGACACCAGAGATTCCAGGTCTGTGCCCTGCCCTCCTTACCAGTATCTCCAATCGTCCAGCATCCTCCAACAGACCACAGCAAAAAGAGAACAGTAGACACAACAGACTGGTAAAACATCAACAGCAGTTTCTTGGAAATGTTTAAGGACCCTAGTCTCCTCAGGAACTACAGATGACTATTTCCTTTTCAGTGGATGCTGTCTGTATTGTCGGACCAGTCCAGTTTGTCATCCAGCTGCAGTCCCTGGTCCTGTACACCTCCATGTTTGAAACCTCAATGGAAATAGGCTAGAGATAGGCCCTCTTCCTCCTGAACTCCACCATCATCTTCTCAGTTATGGAGTTGTTCAGCTGCAGACCTGCATCATCCCACAAAGTTCTCCAGCAGCCACCTGTACTCCTTCTCTTGTCCATCTGCAGCACATCCAATGATCGCAGAGTCATAATTTTATGTTATTCTTCAGATGAAGATCTTTAAATGATTTATCTGGTTTAGTAAAAGCCCTACATTTTTTCTCATTTCTTTGAGACCCCTACAGAGACAATGGATCAGAGAGTGCTTGACCGAGTATAAAAAAAAAAAAAAGATTTTGGTTTTGTCCCACTTCAGTTTTATGGGAAGTATTTTCCCAAATTAAGCAACCTTCAGAGTTATATTATTCACAATCTAGGTCATTTGTATAACCTTTAAAGACCTGAAATGCTGTATGTAAGGTCAGCACA
This sequence comes from Atherinosoma microstoma, assembly GCA_037177055.1. NCBI lineage: Eukaryota > Metazoa > Chordata > Actinopteri > Atheriniformes > Atherinidae > Atherinosoma > Atherinosoma microstoma. The sequence goes on along the minus strand of JBBBVU010000009.1, from coordinate 11,104,069 downwards.
CAGTCTATGGGTCAGAGTCAGGGTAACATCATAGATGATCAAATATAGACATACTCTACCATTTCAATAACTACTGAGAAATAACATAAAAAAATTTCTAAAGTTTTACTTAAGTAAAATTGGAATCTAAAAACTATTTACAGAAGGCAATAGAGCATACAGTTTTTTAAATTGAATGTAAAACATGTTCAGTATTTGCTTGTGCATAAGTAGTTGATACATGCACTGCTGGGGCTTTATTCCAATGCATCAAGTCCATTTTTGTTAAATAGATTAGTGAATAATAAATAAGTAAAGCAGGTCAACTAAGGGATCCAGTTTAAAAAGACTTATGTTATAGAAATAGATCAAGATTTGATCTGCACAAGCTTTTTTAGCTTTTTAAATCCATATAAGTGTAAGTTGCCACCATGACATAAAAACCAGGCAAAAATATTGAAAAAGGAGGGAAACTTTCAGAATATCCCTGAAATATTCATGAAACTAGGCAAAGACAAGGCCTATAGACCTCCCAGAGCTGCTGGATGGCTGTAGTTTGACATGGAACCCAGCCTTATTATGGCGAACGGCCTTGAAGAGAATTGAAACGTGTCCTACACATTGCAGCATTCATAGCAAAGACCTGAGAGAAACTTTGTAAATAATAAAAAAAAGACTGTTTAGCCCTTGTATTCAATAATATAACATGTTTCAGGCCCATTGGGAAAGAGAAGCAGCCTTGTCATGGTTGTTTTGCTCATAGTCACAGTTTAAATGTCTCAATTTCATGTCGTTTTCCTGAAAATGCGCCGTAATGCTGAAGATATGAGCTCTGCATGTGGACTGGATCGGGAGTCTTCCTGTATCAGTGCTGCTGATTCTGGAGTCAATGCGATCGCATTTATTGTTCAGTGTAGGCCTGTTACTTGTTTCTACCAATATTAGCGGTGGTATGTTGGCAACTCAGAGACTCCTGATAAAAAGAGGATAAACTTATCTTTTCATTCACGTAAATCAAACCATCCAGGTTTTATAGGAAATGATCTGATATCATAACACTCCCACGTAAAAATAACGTTATTAGAGAGCAAATCTTTAATATTGTACTATTTTTAAATCAGAAAAATCGTGATAAAGAGACTATATTTAAAAATATTTCCCACCATATTCTGCCCTTTTTGTTGTTTCAGAACCAGAAAAGTCCCGCAGACAAGACGACAGAGCCCCACAATTGATTTATCATCCCTGATGTGCTCAGGATTTTATAGGATATGTGCTAATATCCGCGCATTATTTTGCATGAGAAGTCATATGAACCATTTGTGAGAACGGCGTGACCAGTTAATTTTGTGAAATTAAATAAAGATATCAAAAAAAAGAATTCTGCATACCAAAACGTAAAATGAAGCCCTTTTGTTGAACCAGGAAAGTCACATGGACATCACGTTAAAGTTCCCCATTGACTTTATATTGCCCTAATTTTGGTGGACCCAGCACCCAATTTTGAAGAATTACCTGCTACCAACACATAAATAAGTGGACGGTGTAAAAAAAAACCATTGTGTTTATTTCACATATATGTGTGAGATCAGGTTGTTTTTCGATGTGTTGAATAACCCGACAGATGTACATGGAACTCCCACATAGACTGAAGTAGACGCCACAGGAAGCATTTGGGTGTCAACTAACTCTTACTCAGTACATCGAAAAATGACTAAAAAGGGCTACCCAATAAGTCAGCATGTGACGCTAAGGGACCCAGACTATTCGTCAGACTGTTGACGCATTGGGAGTGAGAATGTGTTGCTGTGACCAGTGACCTTTCCAGTGTTTACTCTGCCTCTTGCCCTATGACAGCTGGTGTAGGCCTCATCCTCTGGCGACCTTGAACATGATGAAGCGAGTATAAAAGATGGATGGATGGAGTTAGTGTTGCTCACTAGGGCTGTTCTGTTTTCTTATAACCCAATCCTGAATGGTTGTTTTATGGTGCTCCAACTCACAGGTCTTACAGAGCAGCTTTTGTGAATGATATCACATGACTATTTGCACAAAGATTGACATTAAAATATGTAATTACTATTTTGACCAGATCTCTCTTTTTTTAAATTCTACATAAACAATTTAGATTATTTTTTATCAATCTGTCGCATAAAATCCAATTAAATATGTTTTAATTCCAAGCTGTAATACAACTAAACAAGAAGGCTGTGTACACTTATGCACTTCATTGTAGGAGTGACTCATGATTTACAACGGTGTGCAAAGAAGGAACATTCACACATGAGTAAACGTGCAGTGGATAACTGGGTGACTCACTGACATGGTTAATAGGTTTTTTGAAAAAACAGTTCTCTGTAACACTGAGCAGCGTGCTCTATTTGGATCTGGTTGCAAATGCAAATTTTATTTGATGAGTAATTATTATTGGCACACCTTGTCTTATTCTTGAACTGAAACAATGAAGTGTTTTTTGTTTGTTTTCTTTTTGTTTTCTTTTTTTTAACCACAATATCATTATGTTTTTTAACATCTTACCAGCGTAAACTGGGTACTCTTGAGACTTTGTGAGGTTATGACAGGCTATTTTTTATAATATTTAAATGAGATATTTATCCATTCATTTATTCTATAATGATGTTAAATAAGGAAAAGACCAATTAGTTGAACTAATTCTTAGTTCCAGTCCTTATTTTTACATTGATCTTGTCGACAGTGAACAGCTTTCAGTCTTTGGAGCACATTGTGCAGTAATTATTATTTTTTCCTTCCTAATTATCAAGTGAAATCATTAAAAAAGAGAAAAGCCTTTTAAAGGAGACGAATATTACCTGGTGATGTACAACCACAATTCTCAAGAAGTTGGGATGCTGTGTAAAACTAAAATCAAAACATATTGTAATGAGGGAATCTCATAAATCAATATCTTATTTAGTGTAGATCTTTCAATTTAGACATGTTAGTATTTTGCAAGAAAATATTAGCTCATCTTGAATTTGACAGCAGCAACACATCTCAAAAAGGTTGGTACGGGGCAACACTTCCAGAAATCATTGACTGTTAATGGTTCACTGTGTCATCCACGGATGAAGGTTAAAGCTATCATGAAAAGAAGAAGCCATATGTGAACATGATTGCTGTCTTCTCTGAGACGAACATAACTTAAAACAGATGGAGATAAAGCAGGAAAATATGAGCTCTGACAAATCAAATTTGATTTTTTGGGGGGAAATCACGGATGCCACATCCTCTGGACTAAAGAGGAAAATAACCACTGGCTTATTACCTGTGCTCAGTTCAAAGCCTGCATCTGTGAGTGTGTGTACTAGAAGTTTGAATCCTATATCAGACATCTATTCCCATACATCCATAAACTGGTCTCCCCAGTTCCCAGACTTTTACAGACCGTTATTAAAAGAAGAGAGGCTCCTAAACAGAGGGGAACATATGGCTTTGTCCTAAAAAATTTTTGACATGTGTTTCAGACATCAAATTAAAGATGAGTTTGTCTTCTTCAAGAAATAATAAAATCTGTCTTTCAACAATTTGATATATCATCTATTTTTTTCTATTATTTAGATTAGGATTATACAAAAAAAAGTCCAAGTCATTATGTCATTACATATCAAGATCCTTGAATTTAAACAATGAATTTTGAATAAAATGTTCAGTCTCTCTTTGGCCACCCGGCTGTGGAGGAGGGATGGCATTTAATTCTTACAAAGCTCAATACCTCTAAAAGCATCCAAAAAAAGCTGATCTTTCAGATACGCCGTTTTTTTTTTTTTCTTTACATGTCAAATTCTGAAAATCCTGCAACCTTCCATCACTTATGCTGTCAGTGAACGGAAAGTTAATGTGACCTGATGTGTCCTTCACATCAGGAAAACGTCTTTGCCCTTGGGAACTGAGAGACGGAACAGAGCAGAATATGTGAAGAGGTTACAAATCAAAGGCAGGGATCAAGAGGGTGCCATTGATTATATAATCATATTAAGTATTCTGAACACATTTCCTAAGTTTACACATGTGGACGTTACTGTTCTTCTGAGCTTCAACATGAGGAGTGATCTTTATCAGTGTCGATTGTGTTGCCGATGGTGGTGCTTCAGATCAAAAATACCAAAAGACGATGAAAGTAATCTCTTCAGATGGACAGTGCAGACTCATAGCAATTTATTTTTAACACCTGTGTGGGTGCCTGATTTCCACTGCAGACTGCTGTCAGACGGGATTAAGGAGAGTGTTACCTGGCTGTAAGCGCACAAGGCCAAAAGGAGCTGGATTCTGAGCTGAGACATTAATCTCTGAGTAATAGTAAAAATTATATGAGACCTGATCTGAGTTCACTCTGCTGCAGAAAATAAGATCATTTATCAGAGAAGGATTTGTAGCCTTTGTGTCCCCTAACTGTAGGGATTTTATGAAGTGATACCAAGGAGCTGGGCATAAAAAATGTTTTAGGAAGGAACCAGTAAGTATCTTCTGGACCATATAAATCTGATATACATTCATCTTGTTGATGCATGGCATTTAGATTTAGCTTTTTAATGAAAAAGTCTATTTAATCAATCAACATTGTTAAGGTTTTTATGAAAACACAGTGCAAGTTTAAACCACATTTCCAGGAAATCTAAAAAAAGAAAAAACAAACCATATACTTTTTCCACTGGTGGTTGTCTGGTGTCACAAAAACTTTACAGAAAAAGAAGTAATGTTATTAAAAGAGGGCCAGTTAGACCTAAAATGAGTGTGTTTCTTGCATGCATTTCTTTGAAGAAGATTACAGTCTCCTCCATAGGTCTGCAGAGATTTGATCTCATCATCTGCCACTATACATTTGTCTGCTCAGTGAAGCTGTAGCTCCAGCATGGTTTAATTCTCATGCTGCTTCAGTTTCTGTTCCTACTGCATGTGTTTCCATTACACTGAGCAGTTTGTTTCTATTGAAAGACATTTGTCCATGTTAAAACAGTTGTGTGATATCTTTCGATTAATTTCTAGTGTTTGTATTCTGTGGTTTCTTATGTAAATTAGGAAAATATAGGAAATATGAATACATGCATATAAACTCAATTGCCATTATATTTGCTTTAAGGAAATGATTGGAAATAAGTGCAGTGTTACTTCCTAACCTCATTTTGTTCCTTTTTTCTCTTTATTGTCAGTCTTTTGGGTTTTTACCTTTGCCAATGAAAGGCTCCATGAGTATAATCCTTTCAGTATATTTCAGCCACATATATTGTACCCTGGATGTGAATAGTTCATTTTGAATGTGTTGATGGAAGCATTTACTGCTGAGGGAATGAAATAAAATTCAGAAAATCCAAGTTGAATTATGTGTCCATGAGTTTAAAGGCTAAACACAGAAAAACATTCCACATATTTGCAATGCTGTGAGACACAACCAATTATTTTATCTCTTATCATGTTGATCACTGAAAAATAAACCTCCCAAGAACAAGCATGTGCATGACAAACCAGAGTCTTGCTGGATAATGTCTTAGAAAATCCTGCACCATGTTCATCTTATTTGCCAGATAACCCACTGTTTTCTTGCTGGAGGCAGCTGCAGAAGGACCTGCACTGTGCCAAAATAGTATTCAACTGGAATGAATGAGGAGGCTATTTTTTTTTTCTCTCACTCCCAACACAGCTTAACTTATCACAGCTCCTAACAGGAAAAACTCACAACAAGATAGAAAATAACAAATTAACGTATCTGCGTTCAAATGTAGTTTATCGAAATAAAAAACAAAACAAACAAAAAAAGCTTTGTATAAAAGCCGGCACATATTAAAAACGTACCTAGTCCTGCTCCCACTTACAGCCAGTGCTATTAGTGATGTTTGACAGAGCAGTTAATTCAGTTTTGTTTGGCAGTCACAGTACAGTGGTTTACTGTTTTCTCCCTGCTGAAGAATGAAGTGATGCTGGAGAAGACTGGGTGAACAAGTGCTAATCCTCTGCCACCATTACAATCCGTACCAATGCCTGTGCTCCTTCATTTGCTTTATGATTGTTTGTGTCAAGTTGTGAAGTAGTTTCGCTTTGATAATTACCTGTTATATAAGATGTATTTTCAAGTTGAAGAGATTTTATGAGTAATTGTCTGATAATGAGTCAGTTTCATCTGTCTTTTAATCTGTCATTTTTCCTTTTCTTTTTTTCCTGGAGGTACCTCTCTCTTCAGCTAAGAAAATTATTTCAAATGAGGAATGTCTGATGAGATGAGACAGAAACCTTGTGTGCATGACTAATACTACTGAGTCCAATTAAGCTGATGTACCCACTGAATCAAATCACCCTTTTATGATCTTGTCTAACTCTCACCTGAGAAGAAGAAAGGGGGAAGAAATACATTGAAGATGGAGAACCTGACATGAATTATTGCTGTTAATATATCTGTGTACATGCAGAGCTTATTTCTCCATCTCATTCTATGCTTGTCAAAATGCTCAAGATTTAAATTAGAGGAAGCGCAGAAAACCTGCCCCATGAAGAAAGTAAATCACGCATTACCATGACAGTGAGAGGAGGCTGTTCATGTAAAGAAAACAGACTAAATTAATTAGGAAAATTGAAAATCTTCTAAATGAGCTGAGTTATAATCAAGCTGATTGACACAACTGTCATCAAACTACTGTGATTCCCTGTAAGCACTGTACCACACCCACTGAGACAGAATTTATGACTTAGTTAAGCTCCTTGAAGTCTGCAACAGCTAGCCAGTGAAATGATTGTTAGTCTAGGGGAAGTCATAAATCAAACCCAGTTTGTCATTATCTATTAATACTGTGCTGCTCTCGCTCTGGAGCTGTGGAAACAGTCATAACGCACATGTTATTGCCTCCACCCAAGACTGAAAAATTTCCTCTGAAAGTTTGAGTTAGAAAACAGTTGCTCAAAGTTTCACTGGCATGTGATTGATTCAGTTATCCCCTCCGTGGTTTGCAGTGTGCACTGACAGCTCTGGAGGTGGAACTGTGCCTTAATTGAGCTGAATGCTCAGAGCTTAAATGCTGCAGGCACAAAACCCACACAATTAGGAAGGACTAATGACGTGAGGCATTGCCCATTATTTCTCCAAATAAGCCATAGGGGATTCTTTACTTAGTATCATTAATTCTTCATTAATGATTAGGAAGAGGAAATGGAGTATTTAGCTGAAAATAAGTATTTTCACACAATTCATTATGTGTTGTTAAAACAAAGTGCTTGTATGAAGGTTATTTAAATTATTTTAAAAAGTGTCTGTCTTTTCAGAGCCAGGATGAGATGCATGTTGTTGACAACAATCAACTTGGTAAGTCTGATTTTTCTTTTTTAATAACAGTCAAACTGCGGCTGTATAAAAGATCAAAAAGGCAATTGGCTTTGCATGAGGGGTGCCAATGCTCATTGAAGAAGAAAGAATAAGATCGCTTTTTAAAAAAAAATCATTTTCTCTGAAGGGAGTCTGAAATTCATAAGACTGAAGTGTACATGAATTACAACAGGCTAAAGCCCCAGGAGGTAACCTATTATGACCATACATGCACAAACTTGCAACTACTTAGAATCCCAGTTGTCTTTGGACCATGGAGAGGAGGATATGTGAACCACGACCAGGCTGGAGGAAGAGTTATCTCCTGTTGTATCTGCAGATCAGTCAGGACTGCCCCATTATAAGCTTGAGATGATGAAGTACAAGACTCTTAGCCAGTTTACCTCAGTTGTTCTTAATTTAGATTTTTTAAAATTCTTAGAGTGGTATATTGTGTTGTAGCTGTGTTGGATGGGCTTTTTTTTTCTTTCTTCAAAATGGTATATTTTTGGGTTTTGGCAGATGAAGTTCCAACAAATTCAAACCTATAGAATAAAATGAACTCATTTTGACTGTAAAACCACTGAAAGCAAAGCAACTCTTTTTCGGAAAGTTGATTTATTTTCTTTTTTACACTTTTCGGTAGTCAAAATGAAACTCCTCTGGGTGATACAAAACATATATTGAGTGAAATTTTGCTCTAAAGTGAGTTAATTTGAACTTTTAGCTTTGAGAGTTTTAAACTTGACATTTTGCATTTTGTAGTTCTTTCAGTTTGTTTTTAATATTTCGCATTACAATGAACGATGACATGCTTTTCACTTAGATCAGCTAAACTTCATGAAAGCTAGCCCATTGTGTCAGTTCAGACTTGTAAAATCAATTAATCCCAACACAGTGACTATCATCATCCAAGGAATCCTTTTCATTTGTGCTGTCAAAGCGACATTAATATTAATAATAATAATAATAATAATAATAATAATGGATTAGATTTATATAGCGCTTTTCAGGACACTCAAAGACGCTTTGCAGTTGGCACTTACACTTGATGTTATCATTTCATGTAAAAAAAAGAAAAAGAAAAAAGGGTTCATTTTTGGTAAAATGAATGTTAATGGATGCAATGTCGTGCACTTTTACTGAATATTAGAATGAGACATTAATTTCTTAAAGAAAATAAAAAGGAAATCTGATTTATTTGATAGTGATAGTTCTGAAATCATGAAGAGAAGATCACCTGATTGATTAAAGAAAGTCACAAGTTAGCACACAACTGCAGAGGTAAAACAAAAGAACTGGTCAGATTAACAATAGTCCTGTTTTTACTTAAACAGTGTCAAAAGCGTTATTCGATAGCTGCAGAGACATTGGCCACGGTTACATGATGTTTTTTAATTCAGAAGTAATGATTCAGAATGAAATAATTTGGAGTTAAAGTATTCTCCTTAACATTGGAAACATGGAAAATATATAGCCTTTATTCAATTCTGCTTAAGTTCTGTGGGTTAGGAAGTGTTCTGATTGGACAGGGGGTGGACGTAACCTATTTTTGTCTACTGGAAAAAAAAAACTTCCAGTTCTCTTTTCTTTCTTTCTTTCTGTCAGAGAAACCTCCCTCGATTAACTTTGACACTATAGATTTAAAAGGTCAGCGTTTCCATGCTTCTGTCCAGCCATTCTTTTCATCATATCCATTTCTTTTAAGGCTCCAACTAAATAAATAGTCTCGGCTCGAGTCCAAGGCTTGCTTCGGGCGGCCATCCTGAAATCTGTGTCCGCCAGCACGGAATATGTGTGTCATGGCAACAGGACAAGGGAACAAGCATGCACAGAATGACCAGAATTCATTTAAAGCAGAATGAACATTATCAAGGAATTATTCAATTTGGATTTATAATCAAAAGAAACCCAACACTTAAGTGAATGGTCATTTTCATTTGGAATTACGTGTTTACATAGTCATTCTTTATCTTTTTAAAGAGGATTACATTTTTATTCTGAATTAACGAGGAACTGACACTCTCAGGTAAACATGGCCACTGTGTGTTTTATTTTATGGTAGATTACAGTATATTTTGTGATGTCTTTTTCCATTTCCATTTCATATTAGGGTTCATTGCTGCAAAAATGTGTGCACATGGGGTATGAAGAATGTATGAGGTAGCCAAACTCTCACTACACATCCTTTTACACCAGTTTGTGTGAAGAAGAGAGCATAGAGTTTACACCTGCTCCATGACACCCACACAAATGACTCCAGGATATAATTCAGACAGTATTTCTGGACACACACTGTAGTTAAAGCTAAGGAATAAACTCCATAAACCTATTATACTTATTTGCCAGACCTCAGATAATAACAGTCTAGTAAAGTTGACAATAAATCATGAAATACATCAAATAACTGCATTGAATTATAACTGCTAAACTAGCTCAGTACGTAGTGTGACTACTTGGAAAATCAGCAGAATCTGAGCCAACAGGACAGAAACTGTCATGATTGATACTCAGAGGAGTGTTGAGTTCTGCATGTCAATGTGTGATGTAAGTGTAATCAGAGGGGGTGTGTGTAGGGTGTGTTACAGTCAGCCTTGTATATGAAAATAAAAATAGAAGCAAACCTGGGTGAAAACCATGTTAACACTATTCTCTTTTCATCCTTCTTTTTTTTTTAAGAATCCAAACGATATTACTGGTTGTTACCTTATAAAATGAGTAGAGTAACAATACTATTTATTGTTTTTTATTTTAGTATCCTGAATATTGTATGTTACATCAGAAAACATTTTCATTTCTGGTTGTGTATTTATGCTAATTAACTATATTTTGAAAGGACCTCAAGGTTGATCCAGGATCTTTACCTGTCAACTTGGATCTAACAAAATTTTAATTTAGAATTTTTTAACTCAATTTTTTTAATCACATATATTGTTTCACAACTACAGCTATGAAAAATTTCTTCTCAAACGGATTCAGTTGTTTTTTTCTCAGAAATAATGTTATGCACTGGTTTTTAAAATAAAATAAAAAGTCATTTTCCCACAGGAAATCTTATTTGTGAGCATATTATATTTTAGAATTATATTAATAGCCTACTATTAGCCTCTTATTCCAAAAAGCTCCATTTTGCTGTGAATAATTTGATACCCAGTTTGCATATTTTATAATTACATATTATTTCACCAGCAGTGGTCTACATCATGGCTTATGGTATTCCAGATCAGTCTTCAGAAGAACAACAACATTTAAACAAATGAGATTTTTACTTGGTATTTTTAATTTGTGAGAGAACTGTTTGTTGTAAAAATGGAAGCACATTATCTCTTGCTTAGATTCGTTCAGGTTGAATTGAGAAATGTTGGGTGCTGTGAAGTTTAAATGGCAGATACACCATAATCAAATCTGTAAAATGGGCTTTTGTCTGATCCCTGCCTTGAAAATTTAATTCAGAGAATTTGTCTGGCTTCTTAAATATAGTCCCATCCCTTCATTGATCTGACAGCAGCCAGGAATTCTATAAGTAGAGCAAATAAAAAAATCTCATGCATGCCATTCATGCTTCACGGAGTTCATACAATCACCATCTGGGAGCGATTTTTCAGAAACCTACACGGGAGTTTGGAGCCTGTTTTCTGGACCTATGTCTGTTCACTCAACTAGGTCACAGCGGATGCAAAAGCACACAAAAGCAGGTTCATAATGCTCTCATTTGGCTTCTCAGTATGATAGAAAATACAAACAGACAGCTACCTGAAGAATGGAGCTACAATGGCTGCTTCCACCACAGTAATTACAACACAGAGGCAAAGCCTGCATGCAGAGAATGAAGTTTGTGGGGAACAGTTTAAAAGATGGATAAAGGAGAGGAGGACTTCCTGCACTGTAAAAAAAAAAAATATATATATATATTTGAGTGAACTTCAATAAGAAAGGTATCTGGCTGCAATTTTTTTTAAGTTAACTAAGGACTTCTGCTGTTGTGTGTGCCTAAATTAAGAGAGTAACTCAAAGTAGAATCTTAAGTTTAACAAAGATAGGATAGCTATTCAGGTCTACTCATGTCTGAACTGTAACAACTCATGTTGGTGAAAATATCTCTGGCCATTATTCCAGAATACCCCTAAGTTGAGTTTATTCTAAAATGGTTTGCAGCTGGTCACCTCACTTTTTTAAGTTCACTCAACTTTTTTGGCAACATTTTTTTTTTTACAATGTGCTGCCTTTACAAAACAGGAAATATGGAAGGCTTTACCTGTTGTTTTATTTTTTAAAGAGCAGGCGACTTTAAAGAAGTTGTTGAGACAAATCACTCATTCAATCTGCCTTCAGAGGGAGGATAAGACCCACGCTTCTATTAAAAGGATATCTCAGTGAAGGGTGGTATAGAGGCTATAAGACTTACTTAAAGCCCCTGGAGTGCTGCTGAATCGGGCACTTTAATTGACGCACCGTTACTACTTGCGTTACTTGTCTTACAACAAAATCAAACTGTGATCAGGTCGTTTAGATTGCGTTTATTATCACCACATTGTTCCGTTTCTATTGTATTTCACCTCCACAAAGTACCGCCAACATAGTAACATACATACGGTCAAAACTGTGCGTGTTCACCTTCCGACCAGCAACATCATTACCGTAGTTACAGGTGAGTTCCCCTTTTGAAGGCTACACCCCAAATTGTGACACTGTCACCTTGTGGATAAATATATGACGCTCTATTAACAGAGTGGTTCATACAGGCGGTATGCCCACTCAGCAGATGTCCATTCATCCATTGTCGAGGTCTGCTTATTCCAATGAAGCTGGATCCATCACGGGGCTACCACAGAGAGACAAACAACCATTCATGCTCACGCTCACTCAATTTAAAAACACCAATAAAACCTAATATCCAAATTTTTGGATTATTGGAGGAAGGGGAGGAAACTCCACACCCACACCCCAGCTGAGGCCCAGCCAGGAACCTTTTTGGTATAAAGCGATGGTGCTAACCACCAAACCACCATGCAACCCCTGCAGACATGTCTATTGTAAATCATTAAATCCAGATACATGGAAATGTTTGAGCACCTCTGGTCAAAATGTGTTTCTTGTTGAAAATTTAAGACAAATATTAGTTGTTTTCCAAAAGGCAGAAATTCAAAGACGACACAAAATGCATTCATTTGATGTTTTTGATTTATATTTCACTCTATTTA
>JBBBVU010000009.1:11054826-11078498 GCA_037177055.1 Atherinosoma microstoma | reverse complement strand
ATTATTATTATTATTATTATTATTATTATTATTATTATTGAAATGAGTCTGTACTTAATTCACACAATTTGCAGACTGATATTCTCAAGAGCAAATAGAAAAGATTCTTTCATTTGTTCAATGTCACAACACACAATAATGAATAGTAATAAGTTTTAAAAAACATTTACAATTAAAGCAATTTCAGCAGAAGATGGTACAGATCATGTCAACTGTTCTTGCTGTTTTTGTGCTGTTTTAGCAATAGATGTGTAGCATACAGAGATAATATTTTAACAAACAAATCCCTTAAATTAAACTTGATTCAATTACTTAATGTCTTTTTTGTCATTCTCAATTTATTCGAAAAGGATCCAATGTTGTTTTTTATCTTATCATCCGAATTAGATTAAATCCAGTAGACAAATCATTGTGACCTTAGAAATGTATAAAGTAACTATTAGGGATGTCCTAGCTTCTACACACCAATGTTTAAGCTGTTTCCATATTTCACAGACTGATTTGATTTCAGTCTGTGCAGTCTTAGTTACATTTTATCTGTCTCTTACCAATTTCATGGTTTCATTTTTGAAAAAGATACTGAAATATAGGAAAAGAAGATGCTTTCAAAATGGTGTTTTGTTCATCAGATTCTTTCCTTCTCCAGTGAGAAGACAATTATTTGTCAAAATGACCAAACAAGAAGGTTGTTAGCAAAGTTCAAGTGAAATGCTGTCTTTCTTTAGGTAATGGAAGTAAACCTGTTGTATGTGTTGTTGAAATTACTTTACAGGTAGATTGTTGCCATTGTTGTATTTATTCAGTTCATGATCAGTGGCTGCAATTCTTAGCACAATTTTTCAGCTTCACAAGATGTAATTCTGGAAGAACCTACAATATTTGACTTTGATAGCCATGGCACCAACCTTAGTGCTTTAGACAGACATTATGTTGGCTGCATTCTGAACTTTTATAACCTTTGGTGCTTTCTGGTGAACCAGCTCGTACCACACCAGTTTAACCAGACCCAAAGTGGAAGGACTTTACTCCACCGAAGTAAACAGAAAAAGTGTGGAAATCTGTCCATGAGACTTGATGGTTGAGTCGTCAGGCTCGATTCTGACTTAGTTTTCCCAAATAAACAGTATATGGAGTCTACCGAGCAAATTTTATCAGATGTTCGGTGGTCAACACGACTTCACTTAAATCTAGCCAACCAAAATTTTAATTAGTTGACAAACAACATGACAACACAAACACAATAAGTGACAATAAAAAAATAAAAAAAGAATTCACCCTAATCTTTCGTGCTATAAATCTATCACAACATTCAGTCTTGAGAGCACTAAAATAATACTAGAGGCTTCATAACTACATCAACTAAGTCCAAGTAGTACACATTTATTGCAAAACTGTAGTGAGTTAAAATCAAACCAGTTCCAGGTAACAGAACTGGAGCATCCGTCATGTCTACTCTAGCTTCCGCCATGTTTGTTGTTTGTTACACATGTGAGTTGGACTGCAGGTGTGTCGCGCACTGTTACGCCATTGACAGGAATTTATTGTTTTTATTGCGAGATGACAAATTATTGCCATTAGGAATTTCTTAGTAGGTATATCGTACACATTAACATATCGCCCATCCCTATTTCTAATACAGCACTTGTGTTAACATTGACAGCAAATGTTCAAAATTTGGTTCAGGAGCCATTAAGGTGCCCTGCCGATGTTAAATGACTACCTGATGTTGTAGAAAAGCAAATTACCCACAGGTTTCTATGTCTTTTCATAGAATAAAAAGTGCTCAGATATTTATGTAAATATTAGATTTACATTGTTTATTTAGAAAAAAACAACAACTCAGTTTAGATTCTTTCTCTTTAAGCTCCCACATTGAAACTAACCTTTCAGCTTTGAAGGGTCAGGTGTTTGATCTTTAATGGCAAACGGTACAGCAGTCATTCATTTTTTAAGGTGTGCCAGATAAGCCACAAGAGAGACATTATGTAAATGTGTGTCATGATAATGTCAATACACTAAGGAAGAAAAGCCAGGATTACAAGCTAAGGCATTTCTGAGTCTGTCTTGTGCAGGACAGAATAACTGGACTTGGTTTCTATGGATTTGGAACTCTGTGGACATTTTACATGCAACAAAAGTTAAATAATGTAGTGAAGGTAAAAGGGAGAAAGGAAGAATATAATCTCTTTAAATGTATATTAATTTGTACAGTAGTGAAGGTATGCCTGGATTTAAATCAGATTATCACATCAACAATAATAAGCATTTCAAAGACAGAGATACTTCCCTAAATACACTTGTATTATATGTACTCACTCTGAACCAGCTTCTTTAAACTTGTGGTGTTTGCATCATATCTTTAAGACAGCACATTGTTCACAGGATGCTGCATGAAAGCTTCTTGTGTATTTATTTTCCCTCATTTCTTCCTACTTTTTCTTTGGAGTGCCTGGCTGCTCAACAGTGACATATCTATGCTGTGTTTGCTTTTCTTCATTCACAACCCTGAACACAGCCAGTGACTTTATTCTCCAAAGTCACATACCATTACACAAACCTCTTGAGAACCTTTGGAATGGCTGGCAGCATTTATTGGCATTAGGGCCCTAAAATTATGCATCTTTCCTAAAATTTCACTCCTTAGAGATGAGAGAAAAACGTATTCATTTTTCAAGTGATGTTTCATACTGTTTCAAGTCATCCAGTAGTATTATGGGTAATAAATGGGCTTCATAAGCAAGACCTGGAATCTTAAGAATTAATTGCCTGAGCTTCCTGAATTATTGATACTAAGTGAGGTTTAAGGGTTGAGGTCAGTGCTCATTAGTCTTCAGCAGAAATGTCCATGGAGTCATGAACTCTATACAACCTCTGGTGTGTGGGATTCTTACAGGTTGAAAGCCTGCTCGTTTCCTCTCAATCTTTATGATTTGTATTTGCTGTGTTATTACTCTGTGTTAATTATAATGATATCATTTCTTGTTGTACAGTTTTTACTCTACTTTTTTCTCTTGCATTGGCTTGTTCTCATGCAGGAGCTTCTCTTCAGTTTCTCTTTCATGATTTTATTTTTTGCAATGGTAGTGCATTTCCCTATCTGTCTTTGTTGACTTTTTCCTCATTTCACCACATTTCTGTCTGCAGCTTTCCTCTATATTTTATCGGTAGATATTTGGACTGCTGACCTTTTCTGCAGTAAGCTGAAAGTTAAATACAACATGCTCTCTATTGATCTTGTTCAAGGCAATTAAAAGTACGTATTAACTGGAGAAGAAGGATGATAGAAAATCATTTCACTTACTGCATGATCCATAGGCCTGCAGCACACTAGATGATTGCCTGTAAGGAAGGTAAATCATTTTTATATCTAAATCAAAACTCTTAACAGCCTGATAAATAAAGTATTTTTCATTTCATTTCATAAGTTGGCCATATTGAATCTGTGCTTTCACACGGAATATCAAATGTATATGTCTGTCGACTGGCTGTTAAATCTCACTTCTCTTCTTTGTTATGGTCATGGTAAGTTTGGTTAAAGGCAGCAGACACATAGTTTGCACCAGTGCCTTCTGCCTCCCGCTTGCACTGTTTTGAATATAAAGAAGGAAGAGATAGGGGGAAAATTTTAGGAGCAGCATAATTTGGGGCCATCTTGTCTATGGGAGTCCAATCATATGAGTCACTGGCCTGAAGCAGGTTTTGCACCACCACGATCAGCTGCTGGATAGGGAATAGGGCTCCTGACTAAGGAAATGAGCTATTGACATCCTCTATCATTTCTGCCTATACGCTTGTAGAGAAGATCTCTGGATCTGTCATGAGTTTTATTGTGCCCACAACACCCTAATGGCCTCATCCGCAGATTCTTATTCCTGAAGCTTTCTGCAGGCTTTTGTGATGGAAATTGCTCTCCCGATCTGCTTTCTGTCCTTCAACTCCTCATTTTTCTTTCAGAATCTTAAACTGGATTTCCATTAATTTAAGCATCTTCGCTATTTGAGGCTTTGCTGTGACGCATGTGCTTATTGAGCTGTGGGGATAAAGATGGGCTGAAATAAAAATGTCCCCGTGACAGTTCCACTGACTACACACACCTGCTCTGTGACACTGGTGGAGGCGACAGAGCTGCAGGAGTGCCTATTGGTCAGTGTGCTCTCAATTCTTCTACGACTTGGCAACATCTGCAAGCTGCTCCAAGGAAGTGTCACTATTGATTTGTGTTGGTGTGATGACAACAGTGTGCAGCCAGCGGCTAGGCCACTCCAGAGTCCTCCTCTACGTACACTTACCTAGAAATACAAACACATTTTCCTTCATCAGTCTTAGATCTTTAATCAGCTTGATCCTCTACTCATTTATATGCCCATATGTTGGACTGGTGAATAAATACTCAAAGCTTTAATCTGTGTTTGCCATGGACCACGAAGTGACGGCCTTTAAAGTGGCTCCATGCATTGAGAAAAGCATTAGATAAGAGGAAAGGAAGGAGGTCGAATTCTCCCATTTTTCATTTCATTCAATAAATTTCAAGGCTGATACAGAGTTGTTGTTTTTTTTTTCCTTTTTTCCCTGTGGAGTGGCCCCTGAGGAATGCTGAACAAGTGGGGATAAACGAACACTAGACTCATGCTTTCTACTTTCATCGACCTGGCAAAATAAGATCACTTGCACTGTGGGGACTGGAGGATTTTGGCTGCATCTCCTCAGGAGCCTTCAATTCATTTTATTCAAAGCAGATTATTTTACACAAAAAAGAGGAATCCATGGATAATTTAATTGCGCTACAAAGAAAAGGTGCTTTGTGGCTTGTTTTTATGCAGGGTGCTGCTTCATATTGTTTCTTAAATATAAAAGATAAATTAATTGTATCTTTTTGTCCTCTGTGGGAACTGAAACACAACTAGTGCTTCCACTTGGAGCATTATTTTTGTCTGTCCTCTTAAAAAAGAGCCTCTAAGTTGGATTTTTAAAATTTTTAATGCTCAGAGGTTCTTAAACGAATACAACCGTTCTAGGCAGCAAATTCAGTGTCAGTGCTAACATGCAAATCAACTGGTTTACCTTAGTCACCTTTATAATTTAGCTTAGTTAACATTTGCTAATAACATCATGCACACCTGACGCTGATGGAAATGTCATTATTCCTGTATGTGTTGCATCAGTCCAAATATTATGTGAATTGCAATTTGTTTTTGTAGTGGGGCAACTACAGTGTCTTTGATAGGAGTCTGTTGCAAAAGCCATAAGACAATTGAAGAATTAAAGAAAAATATGCTGACAAATGAATCCAATATGTTGTATAAGAAGAGTAATGATAGCTACAGTAACAGTGGTCAGGAGATAATGCCACACTGTCCCAGGTGTAGTCTGTATAGGCGCTGTGTTAAGTCTCTGTCAGTGTTATCTAATTCACATTTTGAAGTTGCCGATTAGAGAATGGCTGATGGAAATGGTATCAAAAAGTTGTTACACTCGAGTGTAGGTAGTGCCGTTTTGGAAAAAGAGGAGCAGATGAAAATAATGTGAATTAGTTCTGATGTAGCGTATAACTTGCATCACTGGTCACATGAGGAATCAGCGGTTTCTGTTACTGAGAGAGTAAACATGACCAATAGTGACACAGAACAACAAACAGCATATCCAGTTGAAAAATTCCTGAATACCTTTCCATTTTTCTCTCATAGGTTATATGGCCCATGTGACCAGCAGTTTTGTTTGTGTCTTGCTCTGCAAAGTTTTTTTTTTATGGTTCACACACCAATGTCGGTTGTTACAGTTTTGTAATTTAGTCTGTCCTCAAGGATGGCAGACAGAAACATGCATGATCCACATTCTCTTTGAGAAAAAGAAAAGAGAGCTTCAAATGCATGCTCCATGCCAGCAGCACATTTACAGTAATTGCTAGTATAGAGCGCGAAGCCTAATTTGTGTGAGGTCTTAAGATGGATTTCTCCCTAAATTTACAGGTTCATATTCTGAAAAACATAACATTTGCTACACATGAACATTGCATGTGTTCGAATTGTTTTGATTAGCCAACATAAAAGCTTTCACAAAAGCAACTACAAACTGTGCTCCAAATTGTGGTTGAGATATTAAGATATTATCTTAAAACTATATGACAGTCATTAGACCCTGAACCATGCTACCAGAATTTATATCAGAAAGGGTGCCAACTGGAACTTTAGTGCTCTGTTTGATAGGTGAGGAGAAAATAATCCCTTTTGAAAGAAATGCACCGTTGGTTTCATTTAAACTTTGCACGATCCTGTCAGAGTGCAAACACTAAGAGTACAACACCATCATGGGCTCTGCTTTGCCCTTGAAGCATTCTTGGAACGGTCAGGACTTTAAATATCACCCATTTGTCAGATGGCACAAAAAAAAGCAGTTCCTCTCGAGTACCAATTAGCCACCACTTATAGCATCCAACCAGTTACTCCTATTCTAGGAAACACATTAGCCTCCCCATCCTGGCTACCAGATCCACATTACCAATCAAGCTTATGCTTTTCCATATTTCATTTTTAAATATAGCCTCCACTTTACTCCACTTTCTATATTTCTCTTAGCCTGTAGTCATTATTATACAGTCTCATCTGTTCATTAAAGAAGCTTTGTGGCATCATTTGCATGAAATGCATTATTTTACATAATTTCATCACTACACCAAGATAGAATGCACTGCATGAGTGCCATTAGTATCAATATAGTGCACAAAGGGGCTTTTTAGGACAAGGAAAAGAACTCAGGGATGACTTAGGTGGAGGAAGAAGGCTACTGTAACAGGATTTTTTCTTTTCCCTTTTTTACTTCATTGTTTGATGATTAATCGAAAGCCATTAGTGAGAGTCGAGCCCAGTGAATTCAGTTTTAATTAGTTTCTTTTTTTACCTCTCACTCTCCTTTGCTGTGACATGGGGTATGCATTATCTCCACAATGAGAAATTGGCAAACTCCTTATCTGATTTTGCCTTTAGTGTCCTCCAGCTGGTATTGCTGTACTGTGCAGTATCAAGAGGCTGGTGCCACACCTGGGGCCTTGAGAAGCACAGCCTTATGTGAAACTAAATGCATACACACGTACACACACATATATATAGTCCATTCATTTAGCAAACTCAGCAGGAGGACATTTAGAGGTGATGTGGTAGTATTCTCACCAAGCTCAGCTCTCTATAGTTGTTAGATTTGTTGGAAGATGGACATGCTGAGATTTAGCAAGTAATTTCGCCACTTGCCAAGGCTCGAAGATCAATGGGATCTTTGTTATGAGCCAGGCAAAGGAGATACACACCCACCAACCCTTAATTAAAAGGATTTGACAAAGATACTGTACTGTGATAAAATGTCTATCCCTGACCCCAACACTAATATCTGCACCCAGGGTGGGAGTAGGTTCAAGTAGTGTAATGGAAGCAGGAGCAATCCATCTAATCTTGCTATTGTCAGCAATCATCCCTCCCCTCTTTCCCTGTCTAGCTTTTGCACAATTCTAAAGGGAAGACTCTAGAGTAGCTCACACTGACTGCTTCTTATTTATTTTTTGAATCATTAAAACAGTCCTAGTCATTAAATGTGGCAGGTCTCAGGGGAACATTTCTTATGGTAATTAGAATGTATGATATAGTTTACTCTTGATGACCATATTTTGTGCAGATACTCAAATAACTAATTAACATTTCTAAAGCAAATGAGAATTATTACAAAAAGCTTTTTGCATCCTCTTACTGACCCTCCACTCACTCACTGTTTAGTGTTAACTGTGTAGAAGACTGAATCGTGGGTACGGGAGATGGCTGCTTAATGCAATTTGGACCTTACTTGCATGCAGCGGTACATCATAATTATATGACATTTATTCAGAGCTAAGTGTCACATAAACACCAGCAGGAGGATACATACACATCATATGTCAAATGATGGACAACACAATGTTTGTTTTTAGTTAAAAACATCTTGTAATTAACATCTTTTTACATAACACAGACACAAAGTTGTATCGCACCATCAAACAGCACACTTGAATCTTTTTTTTAATCGCACCCGATTGACCAATACTAACTCCGACAGCAATTGTAATAATAAATCCAGGAATAAAGGTCTTTGAGGTCGAAGATTTGCTTCACAAGATCATCCTGACTTCAGGGTGGCCCAAACGATGCAGCATACAGCTTATGTTTGCTGCTTTTGGCGTGTAACGAGCGTATTGTTCATATGTAGTAGATGAAAAACTTAAATTGAAATGTCAAACAACAATACAAAAAGGTATTTAGTGTACTATAAAGCAAATTAGTGGACAGTTCAAATAAAGCCAGTGTCTGAGCTGCTGGTCCCAATTGACACCACCTCTGTCATTCTTCTTAACATATAGCTCCAACCTCTCAGCTCTAAATCCTTGAAAAGCCCTTTTGTTCTCAATGTCATTACAACCCGGTTCTGCAGTTTTTATTTTGATCTAAGGGACAGCTTACAGGATTTAAGAGCTGTCTGGTGTAATTGTATAGAGCCAAAGACAAAATGACAGATTATTTTTCATCCTTTGCCCCTGGTTCTATGGTTTTGTTTTGCACTGATTGTGAGAGCCACAGGCTTTATATTTGGACTTGTTTGTACAGCCAATGTCATTCTTCACTGAGCTATGTCAGTGTTGCAGCTCTGCAAATGGATTTCACATGAGGAGGACCTGCAGCTAGCTGAGTCAAAGCTGGAATCTAAATATGTTGTGAGAATTAAAGCAACCTGTATTAGACATTCTTAAACAGACATTACTGAGCTAATAGCTCCCTGTCAATCTTCTCCTCAATATTACAATAAAAAAGGAAGAGATAACTGATATTGCAGCCATGCCATTGAGCCAGAGGTGGACAGCTGGGTTGTGTCAACCTTTCGGGACTCACTGCACCTCAGAGAAATGCTCTTCTGACTACTAATGTTTGATTAAGTAAAACAGTCTTAGCCTTGACATTTACATACTCTCTCCCAAGTCAGTTAAGCTCTTGATTCGGTGGTTATTACCAACGTGCCAATAATGGAGATTAGCCAAAGTCACCTCAGTTATTCAGACCATGGCTCTTATCTTGTCTTGCTTTTAGAAGGTCATTGATTGCCATGATCCTTTTCCACAGTATGTGAGCATTCTCACATCTTTGTCCTTTGTGTTCCTCCAGACCTGGGGGAGATTGTGTTTGTCATCCAGAGTCAGAGCAACTCTTTCCATGTGAGGCAAGCGGAAAGACGGAGAGCAGAGATATTAAAGCAGGCACAGGCTGTCACAGAGGTAAGATTCACCCCACTTTTTACCCATGCACACTTGCACTTATTTTGGCACTCAAAGATCATTTTAGAACACAAACAATTATTTATTTTGGGACAATCATAGATTGTCTTTTTCTGACAATGATCATTTTGATCAACTTTGAATCTTTATTTAAAAAAAAACATATTCAACCAAGATATATAGACTCATTAAGATTAAAAATCTCATTTACGTGAGTTTCCAGCTCAAGACAGCTGCAAATTATTATGCAAAACTATTGACAACCACACTAAAATAATACACATAATATCTTAAGTACTGGAGTGTGTTTATCCCACATGGCATTAACCCTGGTTTGAAACAATCTTTTAAATGCCACACATCTTCAGTTACATAAAAAGAAAACCTTAAATTTGTGAAAATATTGTGCAACATTCCTTAGATTTTATAATGAACAATGGCATGAATAATTATTCATGCCATTATTATTCACCCTGTACAGTACGCTGCATGTAAAGTAGAAATAAGTAGTTTTAAAATGAAAGTCTTATCTTCTTATGACATGGTTACTTATAATTTTGTGAAAGTATGAAATCTGTATGTGACATTCTGTTGGTGACTGAAATTTATGGACTATGTTTAAACTGTAAACAAGTCTATACGTGCATTGTGGCCTTGGAAAAGTCATGCCACTGCTTCCCTATGGATGTGGAGCAGAGGAGTGTTGTGCTGGAGTGTGGGGTACTGGTACTGCTGATACAGGCAATTTGGTCCCTGTATGTCTGCAGTGAGAGCTTGCATTGCCTTGCCAGCAGTAAATCAGACTTGTTTTTGGTGTATCTGTCTCTGCCAAGGCTGCCCTTTGTTACAGATTCTGTTCATAACTTTTATGGACAGAATTTCTTGGCACAGCCAAGTGGAGTGGTTGTCTAGTTCAGGATTCACCTCTGCAGTCAATAGTGACAAACAAAGCAGTGCAAGTAGGCAAAGCCAATCATTTACTGGTCCATCAAGATAGATTCCTACCATGACCAATGGTCATGAGCTGTTGGTGTGGATTAACCCTTATGTTATGTCAAATTGACCAATTTCCAAGTTTACAATTCGGGGCAAAAAAAGAAAATAGTTAAAAGTATCTTTAGTATGAAACTTCTTCTGGTTAGCTTCATTAAGTTTAATCAAAACAAAAATTAAACTGGGTATCGCACATATTTTTCTTGAGGTCAATTCTGATTCTGATGATTTGATTAAGAACCAGAAAGAGATAGTGTCAGGGCTTGGGATGGGTACCTTTCACATTTAAACCGATGCGGTACTGTATCAGTATTGGTATCGGTACCTAACTGTACCAATTTTCGGTACTTTTGTGTGTGTTTGCATGGGAACATTTGAATCTAAATAGTGCATTATAGTGCATTCTCAGATAGTACTTGAAAGATACTTTGCTATTCAATTTATGTATGTTTAGTGGACAATTATTCCAATGATTAATGGCACTATAAATAACTGATCTCTTTAGAGGATTTAATTTTGGACATGGGAACATCATTTGGCCATTATCTGCTGACCAAGTAAAATGAGAGTGAACCTGATTACATCTGACAATTTGGTTATATAATAAAACATGAAAAGAAAAGACAATGTTTCTGAAAAATGTTGTCATGCTGAAAACCAGCTTGTTCTCTACAGTTAACCATGAGCGTTGACGGTGCATACTAATAGTGTTCGTCTGAGACCCGTAAAAAATGAGGACCCCTGGCTTTTAGGTACCGAAACATGGTACCGTTTGATTTTACGTGAATCAGTACTCTGTAGTACCGACGGAATTCGGTAGGTACCAATAAAAGTAACGAATTTGGTACCCATCCCTAGTCAGGGCCCTCTAGTATGGCAGTGACTAATGTGACACACATCAAGTCAGCGTTTGAGCTTGTAATGTTCAACTCAATATAGATATAAAAAATCTTGTTAAAATGAAAATCAAAATATAAAATCATTTTTTTAAAATCAATTTCATGTAAAAATTTCACCCTAAAAAAAAGTTTTAATAGGCTTTTATTTATTTATTCAAAATTAGTGAATTATCCTCCTTTGGCCATGATCTGGAAGAGGTAAAACACTATTACACTAAATATTAATTGAAATGGTTAGTAATTAAGTTATTAATGAGACATAAACAATGTGTATTGTTTTTTTCTTCTAGTTTCTGATACTTTTGGATAAGTAAATACACCCTAGGTCAAATTGACCCCGGAAATTATTGCTGTTCCTTAGAAATGAACATAATAGGAGTGTTAAAAGAAAAAGATTGTAGGTACGAGCATCATAAATTAGTTACCTCCAAAGGGCTTGTGGGCTGACCCTTTATGGCAGAACAAGAGTCATGTGGATACCTAGCAGGTGAGGAATTTTAGGTATGTCCTATAGAGATCAAATTAAATGGATCCAACAGCCTATGAAGTTCTGCACAATGAATCATTAATTTGAGTCAAGTGTGTTGGAAGCAGGGACACATTGAAAACCTGCGGGACTCGCGGGAGAAAGAAGTTGGGACTTATCGACAGAGTTTCTCTGAAGCTTTGATGTTCAGTGTGTTTAGTCAACACATCAGTCTTTGATATCAGGCCTTTTTGGAAGAGAAAATTGTATTAAGCACATTACAAAGGCAGAAAGCACATTTCTTGGTTAAATAAGTCTTTTTAAATTAAATCTCTTTAGAGCCAGATAAAATCTAGTGTGATACATAAAATATATTCCATTTGGTTAAATGAATGCAGAGAGCATCACTAATCTTTCTCCTACAATGAAATTTAATGAAGCAGCTGCAGATTATATTTGCGCTATCAAGGGGAATATTTGTCTTTATTTTGATTTGGCCTTGGATTTGTCATAGGTGCAATACATTAAGAGCAGACATTGTACTAAAAGTTACAATGAGTCATTTTTCTGTCTGCTGTTTGTAATTTGTTAGGTTAATTGATAAATCTCAATTGACCTGGGGAGTGAGTGAGAGCGTAAAAGGTTGCCTCTCGCCTTCTAATTGCTGGCATAGGCTCCAGCTTCCCTGCGACCCTGAGTTGGAATAAGCGGTATAAAAATGTAATGTATTTGTTATAAGTATGATATTAAAGTCATGCTAAGAAGCAGTTTTGCAAACACAGCATACTTTTTAGTTCAACTCCTCATTGAGAGAGGTGACCTTTGTACTTTTGTATAAGTCTAGATGTTTTGTTTTTCTTAATTCATTAGAAATATTCATCATCATTTTTCTTTAGATACTCTTTATTACTTCACAACTGAGGACTAAAATAACGCAAATAAAGTGAGCGCACGAGGCAGCGTACATGCATTAGTGAGCATAAGCTGTTGATAATGTGGCACCAGATGTGAACAATATGAAGGTCTTGGGTGGGGGAACAAGTTCCTTCAGCCATGTTCACAACTGTAATAACTGTTTAACCTGAGTTGTCTTTCAGTTAAACAGTTAATCAGTTAAAGTTAGTTGTTAAAAATCTTCAACTCCTTATTGGGAATGTGACTAAGTCCAATATTATGTGTACAAACTGAGGAATATCAGATGAGGAACCTAAGCTGTTCAGGGACAATTCATTTCCAGAATGAAGGTAAAGCATCTAATTTTAATTCTAATACATTTTACAATCTTGGGGCAGTTTGAGGTTCGGATAGAGAGCAGTTCAATAAAAGATGGTAGACATCATCATGGGACTCTGTAAGATTTAACTTAGAATTAATGAGAGTAAACAAACTTTGGCTTACAGGGATTAATAAGTGTCAGAGTTTTTGCCGAAATCATACAGACAGTAAGTAGTGAGACAGAGCGGCTCAGAGGAGACTGTTCTCCCTGGTTTGCTGCGTGACGACTAGACCGTGTTGTAATGAACCACATGGTCTTACGCTCTGCTGCTTTGTTTTCCTCGCAGTGTGAAACACAGGCTCTCAGACAATCTGCACATACCTTTTCTGTCCTGTCCTTACAACAGAAAACTCTGCTGAAACTCATTCTTCTCACTTTAGGTGATTGTGTGTCTTTTGTTTGTGTCATGAAATGTCACGTACTTGTTTTTCTGATATTTATTTCTTACTGAAATGAATCTCCTACTGTGGAAGCAGACAGTGGCAGCCATGAATGGCAAGACTTTATTAACTGGATCTATTAATTTGACACACTGCCCATCTCAAATACAAAAAATACAAAACATAAAATCATCCTGACACCAGGATGGGAATTTGTTCGTGTAACAGATAATCAAGACACTTCAAAAACTTTATCAGATTCAGGATTGTAGTCAGTAAGTGGTAGTATGTAAATAGTATGTAAACAAACATTGTTAAAAACTTGGTGTTCATATTTACAGTACTACTATGATGCATGTTTAGGTCCTGCTCCTGGTGAACTTGGTGCTCCTGGTGAACTGGATGAACTTCTCCAGCAGCACAATAGAGCATCCTCTGTGAGGGTGTCACAGTGTGTTATGCCAGCTGCTCAGCAGAAGACAAAAAACGGCTGACCCGGGTGACTGAGGATTGTGGGAGTTACACTCCCAGACCTGCATTCTGTGTACGTTGACTGCCTCAAACAGAAAGCCAACATCATAAGCAGAGGCTCAACACACCTGGGTCGCCACCTGTTTACACCCTTGCCTTCAGGGAAGAGATACTGAACCATCAAAACCAAGATAAACGGGCAAAGGGCTGTTGCCTCCATTAGCCCCCCCTCACCCCCTACCACACACACACATAGTAACAGCTGAACTAGGAATGATGTAAAATATGGACAAATGCATATCTTTGCAATTTTTGCAAGGAATGCTTTTATGGATTTTATATTTTATTGATTTTAAAGTTTTTCCTACTAAGATACTTTTTCATCCCTTGCTGCTGGATGATAGAGAGTCACCAGCTTTACCTTCTACCAATTTTTCATTACAGCACTAGTGCATAAAATAGCTATAAAATGCTTTATTTTTGTTGTGTCAGTTCTGTTACTCTATTAAGAACACAGTGTATCCTTTTATTTATTTATTTTTACTGGAGAAGTCAAACCTTTGTCTTGTTTCTGTGGTATAGGCTGTGACCTTGACCAGGCTGGATAAGGCCTCCTCATGCTTACCATTTACAGTCATCCATTTTTCCAACACTCTGAACACACGTTGCATTCAGAGATGTGAATAGAAAACAACAGCAGTGCGCTGCCAGAGGGCAAAAAACATAAGTAAAATCTTAGACACATTATTCCAAACTGCGAAACTGTGAGCCGAATGCACTGTTTGTCATTATGAAGATACTGCTTGCCTAAAAAAAATATTTGTACGTCCCTTTAAGTAAGAGGCCAACAAGACCAAGATCTAATTCATGAGCATTGATTAAACTGTTGACCCTCTAGTTACTGAACTTTTTCTGTAAACATCAGGTTTACCCCAGGGTTCTTTCTTGTTAAATTATGCTTCTTATTTTCTGCTGTGTGATGATGTTTTAATGACTCTCTAAAGCACTTTGAATCACCCTGTCGTTAATTTGCACTATACAAATAAACTTGCCTTGCAGAAAAAGTTGCAGAAAAGCTGCTGCAATTGACTTTACCTTTTGAGATGCTCATGTACATTTACTGTAAATGATCTCTGGTTTGTTTGGCATATCTTTCAGAAACCACCTGTGGCTTTGCTGCTTCACACTTTGTCAGATAATGACGGGGATTGGAGCATCCTTCCTCTGCTGCCTTAGTAAGTATTCCTAAACTGTGTAATGTGAACAAAATATTAGATTTTGAAGGTTTTATTTTAGGGATATATGGTATGTTTACCACATTTGCTGAAAAGTCATTACCAACATAGTAATTGGGATTTGATTGCTTCACATTATGAAAAATGCCTTCTTAATGTGTTCGTAAGTATTATAATAAGCCTATCAGTGGTGCAAACAGCATGATGATTCATTAGAAACAGCTATCTGGATGCTTCTGAAGAACCTAATATGTGCTCTAATATGTGTTAATTGATTGTTGGGGATTTATGTAGTAGTCATCCATGGCAAAGATTTAAGCCTTAGATCATTAAAATCACAGCATATCATTATAAAGCCAGTCTTCACAGCCTTTTTGTTTTAATGCTCGCTGAAATAAAAGATTGTGATTGCATTGATCTGGTGGGCTGGGAGGCTCAATTAGATTATTCCTCAAACTTTTGAAGATTATGTCAGTGCCAGGCAATGTTCTATTTTTGCTTGTTTTATCATTCTGCTTCATTTTTGATTATGTTTTATTTTTCTGTCCGCAGCTTTTCCCACTCCTTTGGGAAAAACTCATCCTGGATTGTATTTCTTGAGGAAGAAACAAATGTGAAGATGGCTACTCTTGTCCAAGTTTTGGCAAAATTTGATAAGAATAAAGTGAGGATACTTCATTTTATTAGTCTTCAACTCACTTTTTTCAGTTTTGTCTCTCTCTTGGCCAAATTCATCAGAGCCTAAGCTTTCCGTTTCAAGCTCCAGCTTTTACCTGATCATTGCTTCAATTAATAGAAACTGAATCAGGTTGGCTCTTGATCCTTCACAGCTGTCAAGCTTCACTGAGCTCCACCAGCTCACAGCATTGCTTGTCACTCATTCCAGCCTCAGCTCTGAACTTAATTTAAACCCTGTTGCTCCAATCAGGATATTATTTTCTTTCTGTGTGGGTCGATAGAGTTGGTCAATTTAAAGTATTGAATGGATGCTGCAGAAAAATCATAAACTGGTTTTGGAACAAAAACTATATAAATATATATTTGCTTATTTTTTTCTTTGTCAGGCTCAGTACAATATTTCTCCTTCAATAGTTTTTATTCCACTTATTTCTCCAAATAAAAGCTAGCACTTTTTTGTTCTTCTTAATTCAATTTAATGGACTAAATAATTTTTTTGTTTGCATTTGTCAAGGCAAAACCAGCAAAAAACACGTTATAATTGCACTTTGATGCAGTTTTGTATTGCTCTGTCCTTTTAATGCCAAGTATGCAAACCATGATTGTGTCACTGCTATGTTTTCCCAAATAGGATTATCTTCTTACGAACAAATTTAGCTTCTTCACATTTAAACCAAAAGTACTGTTTTGGCATTATCAGTGTGAAGTAAATATTGGATACATTTTTTTAAATATTTATATATGAATTTATTGGCTGTTGAATTTATTGTATTATTTTCCTGATATATTGTTCAGGAAAGTGCTAATCACACACAGTGGGAAATTCATCTTCTTTTATATTATTATTATTATTATTATTATTATTATTATTATTATTATTACAGTATTTTTTCCTGTGGAAACTGATACAGTTAAGTGCGTAACTGGGAATATTGTGCAGAAAACAAAAGTTGATATTAAACCTCTATAAAAAAAACTGCTCTAAAAATGAGATCTTCGTATCCATATTTCACTATATATTATACATATATTTATATATTATTATTTACAACAGACTGCTGATATTATGTTCAGAGACTTTGGAGCAACAGTATCTGGTGTCTTTGAACTTTATCTGAAAAGTATCTCATTATTTCCTCTGCAAGGTTCAAACCTACTAACCAGAAATGATTTCAAAGATTTTCTGACAAGTTTCTGAAGTGCAGCGTGAAGACTCCAAATTAGGGCAGAAACCCAAATGTTTCTTTTTTTGGCATTTTATTTTTCTACTTTTAACATATTGAATTGTATTTCTCAGGAATGGTTTCTTGGTAAGCCTCTCTGTGATGAGGAGTCGACCATCATCCATCACTACGCCTTTGCAGAGAATCCTTCCATCTTTAAGTATCCAGACTTTGCTGCTGCTTGGGCTTTAAGCATGTCCCTGGTTGTTAGGTGGGTATGAGCTGTATTTCAATGTGTTTGTAAAACAAGCACTGTATTTTATATCACACAGGATTCAATAAATGAGGTTAGATTTATAGTTATAGTGTTTTTAATTTAATTTGTGATCTATGATCTGTTATTTTAGGCTTGCTAACAAAGTACGAGATGAGCCATTTAAATCTGACTTCACTATTGACCTAAAACATGAGGTAAGATACTACACAGATAGTCACACAGTTATCTGCAATTTTTAAAATGTATTTATTTATTTACTTAATACTGTGTTTTGACAGTCTTGTTTCTCATTCTCTAGTCTATTTCAGCCTGTTTTTATATAATCTATTCATACAGAAAGAATAAAGCATGAAACCCATCTAACCTTGAAGTAAAATCTCATTGGAGAATTGTCATGGTGTGGCTTTGAGGTTCTTGGTTTTTATCACTAAAATTCAGTCAGAGAAGCGTCGTGGGATTTTCTTTCTTTCTTCCTGTTTTTAAGTAAACGCAAAATCAGACCTATCAGACTTAGTCTGGAGAAGAACGTTCGGTTGGCAATGGCATGGGTTTGTTTCTAGAGATTTTTTTAAAAGGTATGCCTTTATGTATTGAAAGAAAGAAGATGGTCTAACGAGGAATTTATTGTTAAAATACAATATAATGGTTTAATTTGACTAATTTCTATGATATTTCCTTATATTTCGTTACGAGTCTGTGTCAGTCCACTTATTTTGTAGACAGGTTAGGATAGGTTCTATTTTACTTTAACCATTAAATATGCCCTATATAATGATGTTAATATCTAAAAGATTCCATCCTGGTTGTAGCAAATACGTTTGTCAAAATCAGTCTATATTATCACAGGTTGCTTTATACATCTGGGATAACGGGAAAGGCCCACATCTCACTGCTGTTCCTGAATTGTGCACTGAGTCTGAAGACTCTCCTCATGCCCAGAGCTGCGCAACCACTTTAAGCAAAGAGCTTCCACTATGCGTGAGTATCTGCTCCGTGTCCGGATCAATTATATTGTTGTCAAGTCCCAGGAAAAGCAATGAGACGAAATTTAAATGACCACATAAAACAAGAGAATGATTCACTCTGAGAAACTGGCAGTCGGGTTCTCTATGACGTTTTTTCGTCATGTGCAAGGTTGAGTCTTTAAACAGCAGCAGCATTGATCAGTGAAATAAAACCTTGAGTGTCATTTCTTTTATATCCCATTCAGCAGAACACTGTGTTCTAACGGAAAAAAAAGAAGTCTCAGGTTTGTAATGCCAAAGTAGATTTAGTCATCTTCCAAGATCTAAATAGCCCCTTGTTGCCAAGAAACATCCACTAGCGTTGTTTCCAGAGTAGCATTAGTTAGTTTTTTCTTTTTTTTTCAGTCTAAATATGTTCAAGTTTATAATTTGATGTTGGCTAATACCACTTAGAGTTATGTTTACAGAAGCAGCTCATCTTCTTCTGCAAAGTCATCCTTGCATCAGGACTTGGGGAATCTTAGATTAAAATGTAAATGCAGAATTTCCATAGCAGAAG
Source organism: Atherinosoma microstoma (assembly GCA_037177055.1). Taxonomy (NCBI): domain Eukaryota; kingdom Metazoa; phylum Chordata; class Actinopteri; order Atheriniformes; family Atherinidae; genus Atherinosoma; species Atherinosoma microstoma. The sequence continues at coordinate 11,059,856 of JBBBVU010000009.1, read as the reverse complement.
ACAAGCCTAACTGGCCCTCAAATTCCCTGTCTCCTTTGTTTTCATAATCTGAATTTGCTATGTACCACAAAAAACAGGTCACTGTAATGTCTATCATTTAAACTGAAAACATCACAGACATATTGTGTTACTCTTAAATGTCTAAAGATGTTTTATTTTTTCTAAATGAGTTGATTTTTTTTCACTGGCATTGCTGTTTCATTTTAAAGAAAGATATAAGAAAGGATTTCTCTCATTTCAAGGGGATTCATTAAATTAGCACTATCCCTGGGTCAGAGCCATTAAATGTGTTTGACTAGAGAAAAACATGTTAGTACAAACAGAGAGAAAAAACTTTTTGTCCTGCCTCTGATGGGGAATATTCCAGATAAAGTTTGTCAGACTATTTTCTTATCAAAGTTGTGCATGTTTGAGTCATGTTAGGTAGTGCATATCCCAAAGTATCATGATTTAAACTTTTAATTTTCAGAAATATCACAAACTGCATGTGGTTTTGTGGTTTTGAGTCTAGTGCGTTTTGTCATTACGATCCGCTCTATGGAATCACCGTCCTCATAATACTACAATCATTCAAGCAACAGAATAACAACAACTTAGTTGGCCAGCATAGGAGGTCACTGATATAATAAGTATTCAAGGAAAGTTCCCATTCATGAGAATACATAGGCTGTATCCATAGGTGCATGGCAGATTTTCAAGGTCAGCCATAGCAGCACTGCTGCAATGTCAACAGAAATATCAAGAGCCTCAAAAGACATATTCCAGGCTAACAGTTGAAGTGGCTATGTCTCTTATTTTAGACAACAACTCAATTGATTCAGTTGTGTTGTTCCTCTCTGCTTGTCGTGATAGTTCATGATAGAAAACAGGTCAAACTCTCAAATCATTCATGAGTCATTTTGAAACATTTGTGAGATTGACAGTGTGATCAGGGAGGAAATGAAAAGTTAGCCGTCAGACTCATAATGACTATGTATTTTATCCTTTCTGAGGATTTGGGGTCTTAGGAGTACAAAGCATCTCCACTGATGCTTTCAATCCTGTAATATTTGTATTAAATGCTGTTAGTCTGACAGTCCTTTGGATTGTTAGTGTAGCCTGATGTTGTCAAAATAACTTGGGGAAAATCTGACACCAGTTAACACAATATGGAGGTTCCAAGTTTGGCCCCACTGGGATTGTGATGAACACTTGTCTCTAGTTTGTGGCAATTAATGCATGAAATGATTGAATATTTGTATTTCACAGTGATTGCTCAGTCCCGGTCATGACAAAGGAAACACTTGCAGTGCAGAACATCCTGTTGATTAATATTGGGAATTAGATGGTGCGCTCAGCAGCTGATATTTTTAATGTGGAATACAATTTGCAAATTTGCTGTTGAGATAGTGAACAGTTTTCATAAATGTGAGTATAGGAAAAAAATATTACAGTGTTCCTCAGTTTTGGATTGTACAGTGGCATGCAAACATTTGGCCTTCAGATAATGCACATTTTTGGAAGAGTTTAGTGTTTTGCAGTATTGAAATAGCAGATAGTTGAACAGTCCAAAGCAAAAGTATGAGTTTATTGCATAGACAGAACTTTGTAACAACCCCTTTAGGCAAATGTCAGAGCTTGTAAATGCCCTTTGAAGCAGCTAAGGTTTTCAGTATTTGTTTGGGGAGTTTTCATGCATCCTTTCTGCAGAAGGCTTCTAGTTTTGTGAATTTGTTGGGCTGCACTGCCATGCATTCCTCTTGAGGTCTGTTCACAGATTTTAAATTATGTTTAAGGCTGCAGAGTGTGTAGGCTATGGAAAACCCTTCAGCTCAGACTTCGTTAGGTATCCACTGTGGACTTGGAGGTGTGTTTCAAATCTTTATCTTATTATAGAAGCCATCTTCATCTCATATTTAGCGTGTTAGTTCACAGTGTTTATGCCTTAACCCTCTGAGTCATGAACCTATATTTAGGCCTTGAAAATCACATACCCATCATGAACTTAGCATATCAATGCAACCATTCTATCTATTTGAACACTTTTGGAGTTGTAGTAAAGGGAACACTTTTGAGATTTGTTAAGAAGTGTAAATATCAGTCTTTGTGTTACTGTTGAAGAATTAATGACGATGCCATATAGCACAAACCGAAAATGTTCAGGCTTGCCTTAAAAAAAAAATGCAGCGCTTAACCTCTAACAAATCATAGTACAATATGCAATATAATTTTATTCAAAAATACACTTATCTTTCTTAATTTGTTGAATCTTGAGCTGTATGGTTTTTTGAGAAAAGATAATCCTCTACAAATGTAAAGAAGATTTTAGATCAGGGGTGCCCAAACTTTTACATGCCCCTGTATTTGTTTGCAAAGCACACAGAGGTGTTTTGTTTTGACCTCTATTTATTTTTCTTCTCATCCTTCCTGTCTGTTTGACATATTTCTTATATTTTAAGGTCACAGATGCTAGAAAAGTAGAGCTAAGGCCTGGATCTGTGAAATGTGCTCCATGGGTCTCAGCTTCTCTCTATAATATCAAAAGTAGAACTAAAGGCAAGCTGCAGCTAAATTACCTCAGGCCATTTATGCAAAGATTTGCACAGCTCTCACTTGACTTGGACACTGAACATTGCCTGAGACCTGGATTTAAAAACTTTTGGCTGTATGCAAAGTGATATGTATTCACTGTTTCTTACATTTGAATAATGCTGTAGTTTGTTTGTTCATTCTTTGATTGTTGTCTCATTCTTTCATCAAGGGAGAGCCTGTAAATGTGGAAGATATTTTTGTTGCTGTGAAAACATGTGGGAAGTTCCACAGTGAAAGAGGTGAGTCACACTCCCACTCTTGCAAAGTAGCTTCCCTTTAAATGCTTCACATTTTAGTCCCACTGTTTTTGGGTAATGGATTTGTTTTACCTTTCACATGTGTGGCTGTGTGTGTGTTTTTCTTTAATATAACAAAATCTTTGGCTGAATTATTCCACCAAATTATTCATTAATCATTTGAAAAGATTTAATACTGTAGCGGGTGGAAAAAAATACTGTGAAGTTGTTAATTCAGTGCCTCACTTACTGCTGAAAATGCACAGTCATGCCACTTACTGGCACACTCTGCCCAGCATTAAGCTTTTCACTGTACGTCTGCTCCTCTTTTAACCTGATGAAAATACAGAAGGTTAAGTCAATATCAAATGGCAAATTAATTACAGGGTGATCAGACAAATTATGTGCTACATTTGAAGGGGTATTGTTCAAAAGGCATTTCACTAATTACCTTAATTACCAATTTCTTTGCTAAGCTGTTATTATCACATTCAAATTTAAAGGGAATGGAAATGAATGATAAATGCATGTATCTGAGGTTAACTCATAGATCAAAAAAGTAAGGAACATGACTGTGTCTTCACCCACTGTTAAACATTTATCTGTAGAACATTATTATATGAATATAAAAATGCACATTAATCCATATAAAGTGTACAATTATATAATTAAAAGTGGGAGGAACAGGAGTCCCTGCCTCTCAAACTGTGTCAGCTTAGGAGATTTAAAACAGGAAATGCAAAGATGGAAGTTTTACCAAAAAAAAAGAAGCGTGCAAACAGGTGTCTGTTGATACTTGTACTGTTGGGTTCTGTTGTTCTCTGTATATATTAAAACAGCTCACAAAACTAAATTATATATTGTCATTGCTTTGATGGAGCTGAGCTTGTTTGGGCTTTGTTTAGTGCAACTTTACTTTTTCATAACAACACAGAGTCTAGACCTTGGCCCCAGATGAACTACGACAGGTAGATAAGGGGGAGGCTATTTTCAGGAATTTTTGCTGGGAGAGAATCAGTTAAGGCAGCAGAATTGGGATAGCATTTACTGTTTTGTGGAAAAAAAAGGTACATATAAAGAAATATGACGTGTTTTTCTTGGGAATGTGAAGTATTTTTCTTACTTGGCCAAATAAATGTGTACTTTTTAAAGTGATGTATTTGGTTTGTATGCCAGTGGGCCATCACAAGGAGAGTAGATGTAATATATTAATTCAGAGGACTTAATGTTCTGTGCAATTAAGGGGGGGGGATATGTCCATATATCAACAGTGGCAATGAGCCAAAACGAGTTGGCACTTTATTGCCAGAAGTCCAAAATCATGTATCTTTAGTGTCGACGAAAACTGGCATAAAACTATGCTTAGATGAATCACAGTGACATGCAAATAATGTTGTATGGTCCTGTACTTTATCTAATAAACCCAGAGATCTGTGTGTGTGTGTGTTTGCTTCTGCATTCCCAAACAGCTTTTCATTCAAACTACTTTACACTCATACATTGCTGTGGACCAGAGGAAATGTAGTGTTGTGTTTGAAGTCGTATGGTTGAAATTGGTTGTCTTTTATGCTGCACAGCTGCTGATTGCCTGTATACAACACATCAATGGAGCATCTGTAAATTGTATCCACACCACCTGCCACCGCAATTTAATTCCCAGCCTTTGGGGAGCACTGCAGTGAATGCAGACACACAGATGCATGCAACTTGATTGAAAGTGGTCTCGTCAAAGCGGGAGACCATAACAAAGCAGGTTCCAGTTTGATTTTATTGTAAATGCCTGTTAGCAAAACTGTTCTAAAAAAAAAACTGTCCACATGTGAGACATTAAAAGAAAAGTGTAGTTTGTGTTTGAGGCATTTTGAGGAAATAATATGTTACAATCTCAGAATTTTACTTAAATATAAAAAAAGAAACCTGTCTTTTTAAAAACTTCACCTTACAAATGTTGTTGATGTAAAGATTTTGTCTCGTTTCATTGTTAAATGCATCTTTCTGACAATGGTGTTGATCTGTAAGATTTGCAGATATCTGGGTAGCCTGGGTTTTTCTGCATTCATACACTTGGAAAACCAGAAACAGATCTTATCTATAAAATCTATAAACACATCATAATAGCCGCCTGTACTTCCTCAGAAGGCTGGCGTCCTTCAACATCTGCAAAAAGATGCTTGTAATCTTCTACCAGACTGTGGTAGCAAGTGCCCTCCAGTACTCAGTGGT
>JBBBVU010000009.1:11025294-11049099 GCA_037177055.1 Atherinosoma microstoma | reverse complement strand
GGGTGTACCCTGCCTCTCGCCTGACACTTGCTGGGATAGGCTCCATCCCACCCGCGACCCTGCGTGGATGAAGCGGTACAGAAAATGGATGGATATATATATATATATATATATATATATATAATATCTCCTACACATGGCCTATAAAAACAAGCTTTGAACCCATTTAAGAAAATCTATCATAGTGCCTTCACAACACAATTTCCTTCAGTAAATATGTATTTTGCAATACGTGTTTGCTGTGGAAAAGTAAACTCAGTCTGAGTTTAAAAATGTGAGTAGTTTGCAGAAGTTGGAAAAGGGATGAGGCAAGACCCTGAAAATGGAAAGTAGAATAGGATTATCATGTAAATCCACATTCTGCTATATTCATGGTGAAATTTAGATTTTTCCTGGAGTATGTTTAGAAAAAAAAAAGGGAGTTTTTAATCAACTTTAAAGCATCACTAACCACCTTCTGCTAGAACTAAGGTTTCCAGCTGTGTCTGAAAACCTGTCTTTTATAGTGAGGTTTTAGATTTTATTCCTGTCAACAGTTCAAGGTGTCCTTTCTTATTCCATATTCAGATACGATGGGGAAAAAACCCCACCTTGGGTGCCTTATAAATAAAACAGTAAGACCTCAGTATTCTTTGTGATGCATGCCACCAGGGATTTCTATGCCTCAGCTCTCCCCGATAGTGTGTAGATATTTGGATTCTGATGGAAATATTTCTTTGGGCTTTTGGAATGTGTTGTTTACTTCCACATCACAGTTTTTGTTTTCAGGAGTTGGCAGAGCATTTTGTTCCGTCTTGCCGTCATGTCAAACATGTCAGAGTTAAAGTTTGATCTTCCTGGCCCATCAAGCCAAACACCCGTTATTATTTCTGTGAGATGTCAGACTGTAGACTGGAGCTTTCTTTCTTCTTACAGAACTCTAAAGGACACGGTTATAAATTTAGAAGGCCAAACAGTAACATTTATATTGAAAGCAGTTTACTGGAAACTTTTAAAGGACTTAAGCTAAAAAGTATGTTTTTAAAGTGTGTTCACCTGTTAAGAAGTTGCTGATGTGTGTGCCTGCAGCTTAATGTACTATTGAGGTGTCCTTGAGCAGAAGACAAAATTGCTGCTCCGTCCCACTTATAATGTACAAAAACTGTAAAATGCAAGCAAAAAAGATATGAAAATGAAAATAAATGCACCTTGTCGGGTAAATGTACAATAGTTCTATTTTTATTTTATTTTTTTAGTGCATCGTTAAATGCTCCAATCTGTCTACATCTGGACCTAAAAAGTTGAATGTTGTTGTTTTTGTTGTTACTAATTGTGACTGTTTTTTGCCTCCTTCCCTTCAAAGTCCATTAGTGTTCACAAAATTAATGAACATAATATTTGCTGCCGTTGTCCTGAAAATGTATTCGTGTGTATTCAGGCATGTGCTCAAATAAATAACCGCTTATACCGAGTGTTTTTTTTTTTCCCCTAACAGGGTCATTTATCTTTGTATTACAGAACACACGGTCAATATGTGATTAAGTCATACTGGCCGCTGTATTGACGGCATGTCTCTGTTTCCAGGCCACTGCGGAAAAACATTTGCAATCCTTCAAAGATTTCTAAGCAGCGCTGTCCCAAACACTAAGTGGCTCCTCATCGTGGATGATGACACACTTATCAGGTATGATGTCATGATGTGAAAATGTGTGGCAGTGTTTTATTGTAAAAAAAAAAAAAGAAAAAAGAAAAGCCTTTTATTCATCCTAAAGTTCGACTGCCTCACACATTTTCAAGCAAATTCTGCCTTAACTAAAAAAGAACCACTTTGTATGTAGTCACTTTGGGAAAATGAGTTCCAGAGATATTAACATCCTGTCAAATATCTAAAAGACTCAGAATATTAATTCATATCAGGCTGATTGTACTCTGTCAGGTCGCCCCTTCACGTGGAAACCTCAGGGAAATGCTGGGCACAGTGCAGTTTTTCCAACCTCTAAATGAACAGTTTCATCGTCATTTAGCCTCTCACATTTCTGCATGATGATAATGAGTGTGTGTGAGGAGTTTGAATCGTGCTCTTTGCTTCAGCCTCTCCAGACTAGAAGCCTTGCTGAGCTGCTACGATGCCTCTGAGCCAGTGTGCCTAGGAGAGAGATACGGCTACGGCTTGAGCCAAGGTGGTTACAGCTACATCACAGGAGGCGGGGGGTGAGTTTTACAGCTCAGATGCTTTGGGAATAACAATGATGGAGATACAAATGTTGCAGAGGAACAATAGTGTGTGTTTGTGTAATGAAAATCCTGTTATCCTTAATTTACAGATAAGCCTTTTCAGTGTGCTCTGAGGAAAATTTAGTTTGTGGGCTGTATTACAGGAGTGATGCCCAATAAATATTTGGAGTAAATTACCACAGAACACAGTCAATAAACTTCCCTGTCTTATCAGGTGGTACCACAAGACAGGAAGTCAATGCTTCTCACACTTCTGCCACAAATATAAATTGTTGATCATTAAAAAAAAAAAGGGATATCATCCAAAACTGTAGTTTATTAAATTCTCATTTTGATGCAAGTTATAAAAGCAAACCTAGAACATTTCTAAAGTGGATATTTAATCTATTTAAAAAAATCTGTACACAAGATATGTTTTTGAGCTGTATGAGGAAATCTATTTAGGGACTCTGCTGTTGCTGTGACACTTTTCAATTATACACCTGTCAGTTTTTTCATATTGATATCCTTAAAAAAAAGAAGAAAAAAACACTTTGCCTGGCTATGGGCCAATCTTTTTTTTTTTTCATGTGTAATTGTTTCTCATTTCACAGAGTGTCAACTCAATATGCAGTTTCTCAGTTGCCCTCCCACTGAATGAATAAAATATGCACTATGATCCCTAAGATGATAACTGATATATGTACTGCACATAATGTCAGGTTATTTCCAACATTTTTTGCCCCGAGACAGTTGATTTACAGCTTTGTTGTGTATCCTGCTGTGCCCCTACAGTATGGTGTTCAGCAGAGAGGCTGTGGTCCGGCTTATTAACAGCGGCTGCAAATGCTACAGCAATGATGCGCCGGATGACATGGTGCTGGGAATGTGCCTCAACGCTCTCGGGCTTCCTGTTACACACAGCTCTCTCTTCCACCAGGTTGTATTCGTACTCTTACAAATAATTTTTTTGTGCATTTCTATTTAGATTTTTTTTTTTTTTACTTACTGAGAAAAGCATTCTTCATTAAGTGTCATCTTTCCAAAATACACCAAAATAAATTCCTCTTCTGGAGAACAAGTGAAATATTTTTTCCAGAACCTGCTTTTTTAGTGAGATTCCTGATGTCTTTAAGAATGCATTGCACAAAAAAAGTTGGATATCACTGCATGTTTTACAGACTTATCAATCAGAGACAACAACACAGCTGGCTGGTATCTATCCTACATACATTCATGCCCTTTTTCCATTGCATGGCAGGTCATAAGTCTACTCAACTCCATTTGTTTTTCATAGCAGATGTTATCAAAGAGGGCAGGGTAATCTGCTTATCATTGCAGAACAGTTTGAAACTGTGGTCACAGAGAAGCAATAGTTTGCAAATGGCTCTTGGTGCAGAAGCCTTTGACATCATTCACAGAGTGACCACAATAACAGTGCCACGTTGCTCACCTCCAGTCTGCAGATTTATAATGCCTTGGATTCATAATTCATGCACATAGATAAACCAATACCTTACCAGCAATACCTTCACTAAAGCATCAAAAGCTTCTCTGTGTTCTGGCTGCAGTATCTGAAATTTAACTTTAGTTTGAACACAATGACTTTTGCTCCTTGGAGTCTCCTGTGACTGCTTTAAAATATAAATGACTGGACTTGATTGTTCTTTCCAGGCTCGCCCAGAGGACTACGCCAGAGACCTATTAGCTCACCAGGTGCCCATCTCCTTCCATAAACACTGGAACATTGATCCTGTTGCTGTTTTCAACAAATGGCTAAAGGACGACCTGAGAGCAAAGGCTGCCAATGAACTTAAGAGTGCTAAGACCGAGTTATGATAAGCAAACAACCTATGAATAAGGATGTTTGTACAGGGTGAGCGTGTGTTTTATGTCTTGAAAATAATATCCATTTGCAAATGTAAATGTTTTTGTATAGTTGATGTTGGAATTGTTATTAAGAGGGACTGTATGAGTGAGCATGTGTGTGTTTTTCTGACCGAGTTGCATGTTGGGGTTACTGTTCGTTTTGGAAATATGAATATAATATATGTATATTTATATTGTGTGACCTGTCTGAACTTTGCTGAGGGGCATATCTTTTTTTCTTCTGGCGATACTGTATCTTTTAAGAAATGATCACTAATACTGTACAATGTGCTCTCTTTTTTTTTACATAAAAGTACAAATATCTAACAAGTTTTCTATTTTTATTTTAATAAGTGGTGTAGTACAGGGTTTTGTTTAATCAAACAATGTATTAATCATGATGCTGTTGTGGTGTGGTTACAAGGGTAAAACAACAGTATGAACAGACCATTTGTCGAAGCTACAGAGTGGCATTTAAGGTTCCTGCAACTTACTGAAATTTTAGAATTACTCCTAAAATGAACGCCAACATGAAGTGGTTAAAAAAGTAAAAGGTAAATGGCTTGTTTTTACTTTGAACTCTACATGCTTGTTTAATTTTGTTGCCAAAACCATCCAGTCATTTTGACCTCAAACAAAAGCAGGGGAAAAGAAAGTTATCATTTCATGGACATACTTTTTTGTAAAACATTACCTGATATACTGGAACGAGGCAGAAATGGGTTTTATTATCATCAATGCCAGTTTTTCATTTTCTTTTTTCTCTATCTCAGATAATTAATTGGTGGACTCGATGATTTGCTGACCATTATTGAAAATCTTTTAAAGGCTTTGAGTTCCAGTTGGGGAATTAAACATTTGTTCCACTGGCTGTTTGCCATCTTTGAAAAATTTAATTGCAGCTGTAATTCTTCATTCTCATAAAAACTGTAAGTGGCTGCTGCCTCGTAACGGTGACAAAAGCTTTGGAAAAACCAAGGATAATGAAAGGTTTCAGATTACACTCATCGAATGCAAATATGAAAAGTTAATAAAGGAAACCTCTTTACTGTCTATGAAAAGCACATTGTGAAACAGGATGCATTCTTCTACTTATAGATTTTGTCAGCATTGTGGTTCTAAATTTACACTGTCCTAATGGCACAGTAGGCTGGCACGGGTTCATAAGAAGTCTTATAGCTTTAGGCATTTGAAGCAGTGTAATAACTCAAGTAGACATCCTCTAACACACCTATGAATTGTAAGCTATTTGTTGGAAACAAATTAAATTCCTAGTGAGACTCACCCACACATTGAGTAATAAGTGTTTCCCTCTGCAGAGGGAAATCCACAATGTAAATCAAAATATCCAAGCTATTCTTGAGCCATCACAGATGAAGAGGATTATGGGCATGGTAAAAAAAATTGCCAAAGCTGTTTGAATCACTGATGTCTACACTTTGAACAGGAGTGTGTTTCCCTCCAAGGATTCACTTCCACCAGCAGGGTCTCCAGAGTGGAACAGATGAAAAGAGCTGCAGCAGTCAAGGCCATCTCACATTTCACTTTTCACACTTCTACTTCTCCTCCGTTCACTGGAACAACAGTGAATGCAAAGATCTTAGGAAACCTAGTGGGGCGCCCGGAGAGGACGTCCGCTGCCAAATGTATTGTACTACTTTGCAATTTTAAAGAGAGTGATCTGGATCTGCACCAAAATCTGATGAGTTCTTTATTTGCTCACACATCTCTCTCCCAAGTTTCATAAAATTTGATATTGTAGTTTTAAAGCTGACAGCTATAGTTGATGTATACCTTGAGGTAGGGGAACAACTGAGACGTACCGAAACTTTTCAGTAGCTGCAATGATTTCATCTTAAAAGAAATATGCTGACCCACGTAGGACACAGTATAAGGCTTGCACCTGCTGTTTTGTTAGAGCTACTCCAGGATCAGAGCTCTTCAGTATTTCAAAGTTGTAGTTCTGTCGGCTGGCCTAAAAGACAGATGAACCATTTTATGAGCAACAATTACTGATACAGATCATATGTTTATCACTTTGTATGTTTTTGCTTTGTGAAAACTCCAATAACATGCACATTATGAAGCTGTAGACTTTGTATTCTATTCTAATGAAAGAGGGTTTTTTTCAGCATCCTTCTAAAGATGTGCAGGTCAGGCTTGATATTTTGGGCAGATATGCCAGTCTCCTGTTAGTTCTTTGTGAGACTATCATTCTTTTAAGGTTTTGTTTGTTCATTTCTAAAATACTGATTAGCTATACACCGAGTTTACATGCTGAGTAAAGCCAAGCCCCCATTTTAGCTCAAATTGGCCATTTTACTAGCCCTTTTTTTTGTCCTGATATACATTTACAAAAAAAAATTGTTTTAATTATTAGACCACCTTGTTTTCTTATTTCTTGTTCATTTCATCAAGTGCTAACTCCTGTCTGTATTGTGTGACTAAAACAGACATAAAAGAAAACACTGAATGTGTAAAAGCACTGTTTTTGTCTATTTAAAACTTCAGTGATTTAGCTATCAAGCAAACCATGTTAAATGGCTAGATATCAGCCCTTAAATTAAACTCTTATGAATTATTTTTGCTGTTATCATTAAGTTTGTCCAAACAAATGTACCTTTAGTTGTACCAGGCATTTAAAATGAACAATAAAATGAGAAAAAACGGTGTTCTAATAACTTTTTCTGCAACAGTACAAGTGGTAGACTCAACAACAGTAGGTGGTGATATTACCCCTTTTCAGTGTGTTAATGCTGGGGGGTTTCCATTTGACTTTCAATACCACAGACCATGATAACTGACAAACAATTTAGCTTGAGGCAAATTGGTACCAATTCAGTCAATTAACTGGAGAGCTTAAAAGCTGTGTACATTTTGTATGTGCTTTATGTTTTACTATTTATAAAAGACATGTGACCTGTCCTTTATGGTTACTCTGTTGTTGCCAGCTTGTTTTTCTTCAGTCATTTTAAGGTCAAAGCCAGGAGCAATAACTGGGGAACATGCACAGAGGGTCTAAGTCGATTTGGGTCTGATTGAAAATATGTAGATACAGAAATAATTGAACTCTCAACTGCCTTATTCGGATGTGTGTATTAATCCAACTGAGAAATGTGATTGAATATGAATTCAGTTGGACTAACATGTTTTCGTGTTTAAACATTTTAGTCATGCCAACACAATGATTTTTTTTTTTTAAACATCAAGTGAATGTACTCAATTGTTAGACTCAGGAAACAAAATGACTTGTTAAGAATAAGGGAGATGTTGAGACCTAAAGCATCAGTAATGGCCAAAAATCCAAGATAAACAGTTTCACTGTGTTTTAAACCAAACATGAAGCTCATTTTCGTTACAAGCTGGACCGCTGCCTGCCCGATTGGTCTTGCGTGTTCAAATGTGGACTGATCTGAACATCTTAGGATAGACCACCTCAGTATTTTATACAAATATTTGTCTCCCCAGGAAGATGAACATTAATTACTTGAGTGTAATGCTGACATTTGTGAAACTCCTGAGATTTCTCTCGGCCTTCAGTGCTTAATAGCTGATATTAGCTTACATATGCACTGAACAAATACATAACAGATGGTATAGATTATAGGCTAACTGCTTAATATTCAGCTCAGGGCATTTCTGTCTACATCATGCATATGTCTGCTTGCATATCTGTAAAATTAAATTCCATTAACTTAAACCAATCTTTCACCATTGTTGATATTTTTGAAAGGGAACATTGTAAGTTATTCTAGATTATGATCAAATTGTATTGTGACATATTATATAAAAGTTTATTTATGCCTGTGCTGTGCAGAAATGGCATTTCTACAAGTAATTTTTAATTCATACCTTCAGGTCATTCAGTGAACAAAGTTGATAACCCACTGTTACCTTGTGCAAAACTGAATGTTTATGTTCGATTTCAGCCGGCTGAAAGGTCAGTTTGAGAGTGCCTATACATCCTTCCTGTAACTTGCTGGACTTTAATGTTTTCCCGTTAATGTGAGAAGACTGATGATAAAATCTAACCTCCAGTCCTCTTTCTCGCTCACTCACACACACACACACACACACACACACACACACACACAACTGCACACTGCCATATATTAGCCGGTTTTATGAGTCTTGTTTGTTACATGGTCTGGAATTCATAACATACACACATAAGCCATTTACTTGTGTACGATCTCATCTTGCCGTCAGGATATTTTATTGACAGCATCTAAATAGATGAGATTGCACTGACTGTGGAATAATTATGTATTCAAAAGGTGTTCCTCAGCAGGAGCAGTCTCTTTGCTCATCTATGTAGAATCATAAAATGACACTGATAATGAATGTTTACAAGGATGACAAATTACTCATTCTCATATAAGGGTAATAAGTCACATGTTCTTTTAGGATGACAAAATTGTGTCCACACAGTTTAGCCCTGTGGGATGAATTAAGTTTCAAATGACAATACAGAGCCCAAGAAGGTTCTCTTTAAAAATGCAAAGTAGAAAATACAGGAGGTGTTACACTCCTAACGATGTGCAGGGAAACCTTTGCAGACAGAACCAGGACAACAAAGGACAAGTATTAAAAGTCAAAAATGCCACAAGCTTTAAATCACCAGTGTCACAAGAATGGATTTACATCTAGTCCAGCAGTAGTAATAAATCATATTATGTCATAATGTCAGGCCACTGATAGCAATTAAGATATTTTTAAATACTTTCTGTCTGCCAGCTGCCTCTGAAGAGAGGATTTGATTAGACAAATAAAGTTCATTGCCCTTGTGGAGAAGTCTGTCTTAGACGTGGAAGACCAGCAGAGAGAACATGGAAACAATCCATAACAAACAACAATGTGTGACAGGAATATGCTATAGAAAAGCAGCGATTATTAGCAGAGACCATGGGAAAAATATCTTAATATATTATTGTAAAAAACAAGTCATCATAAATAGATAGGTGGAAACAAGGAAAGAAAGAAAGGGATTGAACTTGTGTACAGTTTGTGCAATGGAGACCCAGACCATCATATTAGTTCATCAGATTTTATTGGCAGGGGAACAACATGCCCCATATCTCCTTAGACTGCAGACTTCTGAGGGGAGCTGTCCAAGATTTAATGTATAGACACGGTGAAACCTTTGAAATTTAATCAATTTGTGTGTAAATATGACCCAAAACACCAGTAGAAATGGAAAATTAGATTAGCCAATTAGATATATGAGACACAAATATCATACTTACTACGTTATTCGTTTCGGAAAACATAAAACTGACAGTAGCTTTGAAAGTCATGGGCTTGGAAAAACGATTAACTCTAACAAGCTTATTTGAGTGGGAGCAACTGATGATGAAAGCTTTTACTTCCAGTTCCTGAAATCATGTAAAGCCTCTTATTTAGCCTCAGCAGTGTAACCAGTCAAGTAACACCTGCCTGTGTCTGACTCCTTCCACTGCATGTTAAAGACTATTACATCTGTCGATGTTTACTTTACAACCATTGCACATGCCCTGTAGGAAATTTTGCCTTCCAATTGCAATCCACTCCAACAGTTATTGTCGATTGGAAAACAGAATATTGTACCAGAACAACTGCAATTCAAGGAGCAGTCCTTGACAATCACATTAAATTCATGTAACATGTGTTAGTATGGAACTGTTGCAGACAGTCGCTCTGTAACCATGATATAAAAAGCATTTCGCTGTGTTTTGCTAGTGTCTTAGTACTGCAACCAGCCTTAATCCCTCCCACACTTTAACCCTCATTTTTCTTTGAAACACAAAAAGCAAAGAAAAATGGCCACCTGCTCACATTCATCTTGACAGGTAATGTAATTATTTTGAGGTGTAGACAAGTCAGTGCAACACAGGCTCAAGCTGTATCTTTGGCCTCTGATATGAGGAGAAATAGTCTGGATATCCTGCAACTTATCAGGTTCAAAAGAGGAAGGCAACTATTCAAAAGTCTCACTCAGTATCTTATTAGAGTGGGAAATAGTGGAAAATGAACTAATCTTTCTCTTTTATCATAGCTCATGACATTTTTTCTTCTTTCAGAGCCAGCTGTGTAGCCTATGACTAATAACTTCCTGTTTATTGTAGTGACCTCTCCGTTTGTCACTATCCTGGTCTGCAGAACAGGTGAGCTTAATTGTAAACTATAGTTAATTCCACATGGATTTGTGTCATGTGCAATGTGTCAACTCCAAATATTCATTTAAACATATGCATGAGTAATAACACCCACAAACCCTGATTTACAAAATGCATATGTGAATCTGACCATCAGCTTGTAAATATTTTCATCAAAGTGCACCTATTTCAAAGAAATTATCTCTTTGCTTTGTATGATTATGGCTGTATTCAATATATCTAAAAGATGAGTACTTTCAGGAAGCCTCTCAATGGTATGTTGTTGGTAAAGGAAGCAAAGCAAAATAAAAAACAACTTGTATTTGTCTCCTTAGTGGGAAATAATATACCTGACATTTTCATGAATAGAAAATTGTCTTGACCTTTTTGTGAACAAAATCTAACCAATTACAAGCAAAATTCAAACTAAAACTCTGAGAAACTTTTTGATTCCAGACAGGCATTTTTTAAAGACATTCGGAGTAAAAGTACTGGAGCAGATGAATAAGAAAACTCATACTTGTGACCTGTAGCCCTTAAGTAATAATAATATTGAATGGTTGAGAGGGAACAGTGTGCAGGAGACATTTTAAGAAGGAGCTGAATTTAATGTGAGAACCTGAAAAGAATTTGAAAAAGTAATAAAATCCTGGAATATTTTTTGTTGTGATCAGCACCTGTTATGATTTTTGGCTGTTGTTTCACTATCCTGCTGCTTTGTACAAAGCGTGCAAGGTTATTTAAAAAAATAAAAATCCCACTAATCATACCAATACATTGAGAAAATCAACATGAGTCCCACTCTGCATGTCATTTTACATGTTCTCTGTATCTTGAGTGATAACCATCCTCTCACACTAACAAAAGAAACAAATGGCTGAAATTATTTGGAGTGGGAACATTTTTCCCTTGAGTGTTTGCATCTCCAGTTTCAGCATATGACAAATGTGAAAGGATAATTATGGTGAATCTTCAGGCATGTTTGAATTTTTAATCAGTTCAATGAAGCTTTCAGTGATTGCAATGGTTGTGACTGTGGTATAATTTCTGCATGGGCTCACTGCCAACAAGAAAAATAATAGATGCATATTCACCCAAAGTTTTTGTCCCTTGTCAGCACTGACATAACTTAGGATGCACAGGGATAAATGTACTCAGTTGAGTTGGCCCAGTGGCCATTAATATGACTTAAATTGCTTTCAGTGTTACATTATCTTGATTGTCTCCATTATTATTGCTCTGGCCACATTAAAAATCAGGCCTCATGTAAATTCATGCAGCAGTGATGAAGCCAGAGTGCAGAAACATTCAACAGAGCCACACAGAAAGAATTTAATCAAGTGTGGCATTTACATCAGAATGAGGTTGTGTTGTTTAATCTGTTCTCTCCATGCAGGCACTTTGAAGGGAAACAGACAGAGAACAGACACACTCCACTATGGTTTTTTTATGCAGTAATCTCACTGTAGTTACAATTCGTTCTCAATTCATTTTGTCTTTTTCAATTCAAAAGTGTGTAACTCTATAATGTTAGGTACTTCAAACAATTTCTTTTAGTGCAGTTGGCCAATTTGTTTGTCTGTCTGTCTGCTGGACTGTACAGAGTGTGGAAAATGCTTCAGAGATTTGCTGGAGAATCATACCATGGACAGATGAGGAAACCCTTTTAATTTTGGTGCAGATCTGCATCACTTTCTTTTTATTTAAATCAGTGTTAGTGAAAAGATTCGACTCCTAGTTTCCTTCTAGTTTTCATCCATCCTCTAATTCTGGAGACTTTAACTTCTTTGTGGAAGTAAAGGAAAAGTACATGAATCAGCAAAATCAGCAGCTGGAGTCATGATGGATCTGCTTACTCACTGCCAACTCAACAGTCAGCACAGGTGGAAATCTTAGACGACTTTCACTGTTGAAAAATGAAGTGTAGTCACAGAACTCAAACAAACTTTCAGATGAGCATGCCTTCATACCCTCTGCCAACCTTTTGTTGCCAACATTACTGTCAAAGTTGCAATAGATTTATATTACAGCCTACTGCAGTCACATCTGGGCAGAAAGTCTTCATGGCCTGCTCAGTGTTTTTACTATGATCTAAAGCATCATTAAAAAACTTTGCAGATGTAACTGGCCGTTCCTCTGGATCATTTTAGTTGATTTACCAAAATTGAATCACATGTCATGTGTACATGAGTAATAGCAACATTATAAGTGCAGTGAGATAACAGGATAGCATATATTGTGGATGATGTTATATAATTTGTCTGCATTAGTGTCCCTACAAATGTACTCTGTGTGGTTGAAAGTCCTGAATGAATTTTCTGTGTTCATCTTGGCATCTCTCAGAGATGTAGTTTCTGACAGAGGCTGACAAATCCGCTGTGTAAGACACATCCCTGCAGCAGGTGTTTTTTTGTTTTTTTTCAACTAATCAATTCAGAAAATTCAGAAACCTCCCACAGCTTGCACAAAAGCCGCTGCATGACAAACCAAATCCCCACACAAAAAAAGACAAGAAATGTTCTGTTACCTTTAATAAAAGGTAGCAAATCCTGTGTACATTTTTTATTTTGTCTCCTCTCTGTGTTTCTGAAATATGAATGTTACTGCATTTTGCCAACTTAGCATGATATACAGGGATCTAATAAATCTAAATTTGCCACATTTCATAGAAAGACAACTTGATATCTTACATCAGGTCTATAAATTTGTTGATTATAACAATAAATTGTGGAGACGACAGACCTACACATGGACAGGCACTATCAGCTGCTTGTTCATCCTTTTCAGCAATATATGGTCAGGATTGTTTATTTGTTTGCATTCTTGTGCTTCGAGACAGTCAGTGGAGAGACAGGTAGAATTAGGGTTCAATGTTATCAGATGCTTCACTGTTAAACGCTGACTGTCAGTGTTGTCCAAGTAAAATGACAGTTACCATGGTGCATTTCCACCTGTCAGACTGCTGCCTGTTTTGAACAGTATACATGAGCGTCTTGACAGATTTGAATACATGGCTTTTGGGGATGCATAAACCATGCCGTATTCAAGAATAACTTTTCCATAGAACTGATTTGACATGACCTTGTAAATTGTAGTGATATCTGTAACTGCAGGCACATAACTCTAAGTTGTGTATGGTGTGTAATTCTTTCAGGGGAGGAGATTTTTGATAGAATGAAAGATTAACAAGGGCTCTTCCTCTGTGCTTTTGTACCAAGGCCCAGGTCTGCTATCCCTCCTGGGGAAGATTAGAAGGCAGATGACAGATTGAAATCAGACAGATGGGAGATGATGTACCAAAGCATGAGATGCAAGAGAATGATGCACAGAACTCATTTTGGCTTTCTCATAGAGTCCTAACAGTGACAATGATGTTGTTCATATTTATGTCCCAGCTGGTGTCCAGCTTTCACATACAATCCTGCTTTTAACTTACTCTTTTATAAATCATAATTAGACACATCAGATTTGATACGTCAGTAAAAAAAAAAAAAAAACTGCTATTAACAAAAAGAAAAGTGAGATAATAACAAACAAGAAGATTTTTTTTTTAATGTGTATAAGTGTGATTGGGTCTTTTGTTGTTTTTGTTGTTGTTGTTGTTTTTACTGCTTGCTGCACAGCAAATTAACCCACGGGGGAAATAAAGATCTCTTGAGTCTTGAAGGAGAAATGGTTGTAACAGTCTTTATGTAAGCATAAAAAATCAGATGCATTGAACAGGGCTTGCAAATTATAGTATTTAGCTAAAATAATAGGTAATCATATTTGATATGCATAGTAAAGAAACATCCAACAGCAAGTGATATAGAATGAGCTGGATTTGTTTCATTGTGTCTATAATCATTTACTCAAATAATCTTCATCTTTATTTCACGTAAATGCAAAACAGAACAATCTAAAGTCTATTACTGAAAAGAAGTGGGACAATCCAATACATATCTACAGGCATGAATCTTGTGTATTTATTTTTTCCAGGATGTGGAATTGTATTTGTAAAACACAGGGTTGCCAATAAGGTTCATGTGGTGTTAGTCACAACATCCTGCTATAAATGCAATCTAGAGTTATAGATAGACCTAAGTTCCTCTCAAAGTCTTCGCACCAACTATCTGATAAGTAGATACTTTTACATCAGCATGTCAAATAATATGTGCAGCTTAAAAATGAGCTAAAACTACAAGTTTATCCTTGAAAGTTTTTCCAAGTCTCCTCAAGGAAACATTATTATGTGAATGTGTGTAAAATGCTGATTATGCAAACACTCTCAAATGAGAAAGGTCTAAATCCACTGATGTTCTGACCAGATACTGGCAGTTTTTTGTTAAACTAAAATAGGGGAGAAAAACCCATTATAGTCCTCTTTGCAATGTAAGGCTGCAGTATGCCGTGCATGGTTTGCCAAGAGGTTAGATGTGCATAAAAGGAAACCATTGCTGTGGCTATCCACCCCTCATGATTTGCAAATGAAGGCAAGGCAATGCAAAGCAAGGCAAGTTTATTGAATGAGTGCATGTTGTTGATTTCAGATGCCAAACTAATTCTTTTAGGATTTTTAAATCAACCATATTAAATTATGACATCATAGTTATTGCTAGGTTTTAGACACAAACCAGTTTTCTTGTTTGACTGTGTGGCATTAATATTTTGTCTCATGGTTTTAATTTTTTTTTGCTAAAAAAAAGTTGGCAAATTTGTTGTATTTCTTAGTGGACAGGAGCTGTGGTCTTTTTCAATCATAGCAAACAGAGTGCGAGAATTGTTGACATGCTTGTTAATCATTTCAGATAAATACAGTTCTTTGGCCTTGCACAGCTCATTGTTATAATTACGCTGTTTGTACAGCTCAAATGAATCAATTGTAACTGCTTTATCTAGACTTTATAAAATGTTTCCCTTTAATTGAATATCATTGCTATACTTCAGTACCCTCTCAAATGTGATTATCAGGTCTCTTTCTGAAGAAGAATTTGCCTCTGACAATTATGCGAAACAAGTGTCTATTAATGTATGGAATAATTATCAGTGGGACTGTGTAAAGATATCAGATTTTGCAGATCAAGCACTACAAGTGATGAAAATATTTAAATCTTGGGTAACATAACCAGGAATGGTTAATGTGATGAGTCAGCACAAGCTCCACATTTCCTGTTTTCACATTAGATGTCACTTTTTACGCAATAATCATAAAGCATATGTGTGAAAGCTTTAGGTAACATTTGATGATGCGTTTGGAGTCTTATGCCCAGGATTGACAAATGCAGGCCAATTGCTTGTGACCAATAATGTTTTCACCATTTAGGACATAAAGTTCATTTCATTTGACAAATGTTCAGATAAATCACATAAAAAATACAAAGAAAAAAGAAATAAAATACTTTAAAAGAGTAAAATATGTAGAATCTAGTTTCTATCGTGTCTAGAGTATCATTGCAATGTAAAAGCAATGAAAGGAATCCCAAAGCATCGGTGCCAGTGCTGAGAAGGAAAAATCCCTTGAGTACAGAACAGGAAGGACTG
The DNA here is from genome assembly GCA_037177055.1 of Atherinosoma microstoma. NCBI lineage: Eukaryota > Metazoa > Chordata > Actinopteri > Atheriniformes > Atherinidae > Atherinosoma > Atherinosoma microstoma. The sequence goes on along the minus strand of JBBBVU010000009.1, from coordinate 11,033,383 downwards.
GTAAGAACTAAGAAAAACAAAACACAAAATAAAACTGGGGAGCTAGTCCATGCAGAGCCCTAAAGTTAGCACCAAGACTTTAAAATGATTTCAAAATCCCTTGGTTCCACCCATTTTAAAAAAAAAAGGAAAAACGCTGACTAAGATTTAAACAGACTTAAAGTTGAATAAGGGGCGGTGCTTGTTCAGGCGAATGGAACAGACTAATCAGAGCAAAGAGTACTGGAGACTGTCCTTCTCCCAAGTGCCATTTGTTCATGTAGGTCAAAACTGTCTTGTATTTATCTATATTTGATGAAATTGTGATGGAGCTGCACGGTGGTGTGGTGTTTAGCTCTGTCACCCCAAAGCAAGAAAGTTTCTGGTTTTAATCCCTGCTTGGCCTTTCTGTGTGGAGTTTACATGTTATCACCCTGCATGCACGAGTTCTCTCGGGGTACTTTGGCTTCCTCCTACCATCCAAAAACATGCACAATAGGATCATTTCAATTTCTGAATTGACTTTAGGAAAGAATATGAATGTTTGGGTATGGTCAAAGAGTAAAAAAAAAAAAAAGAAATTCTTACCTTTCTTGACAAAGATGAATGTGATGCAGACCTGCAGCACTGTTGTTCAATAAATATTCTTTAAAAAAGTGCTTTAAATGCTTAATTGAATGCTTCTCATAACAATGTTACATGGAGACTATATATAATTTATTAGCATGTTAAAATATAATAAGAAATATTACTTTATTATGAAGGTTTGTAATTAAGAAAGGAAAGAAAAAGGCAAAAAAGTTAAACATCCTGTTGTCCCAGGCTACCCACACTCACCCAACTGTCCTCATTAACTACCCACAACAACCACTGTTGGTACAACTAATTGTAATCAAGCATCACTATCAAATTTACAGCTCCAATGAATTATGGGATGGAATAACCTCCTTTCTTTCATAAAGGATGGTTCATTGTATCTCATGCTGAAAGAGCTAATAAAGGAAGCATTGGCTAGATTCCTTAACATTTAGAGAATTCAAATTTTGCTGTAGTGACATTTTAATAACGAAGGCAACGGTTTTAATGGCACATAAAGCTGACACAGACTCCTACTCAGGCAATATTTACCTCTTATAGCTTTGTGAATAAAAAAAATCCAACTGCCTCCTTGTCCAACCTCTGCAAAGTGAGACTATGAACTTTTGTCAGTTAACACATAAACAGGGATTGTTTGTATCTGTGAAGTTTGGTCAGAGTAGATCTTTTACCCTCTTTTCCTTTTTGTGTCTTTCTGCACTAACAGTTGCTACTTTGTGGAACTGTCAGCCTGCCAAGTGAGAATTTAGAAATGGTTCAAAAAGTCAGAGATGTAAAAAAAGTAAGATGTTGGTATAAAATTACAAAATTATGTTTCATATCTCCCCAACTCTTATTTCCCAAGGTTGGACGATGTCCATCTGTCTAAAACCATCAACCAGCTAGACCATGCATAAAATCACAGGCTTTGTCAAATTCCCGATTAGTGTTTAAACCTACCCACTCTCACATCAGCTCTACTCCTACTGTTTAGAAGCTGCTCTCTAGGAGACCACAATAATTCAGGATTCTTTCTGGTAGGAGTAAAAAATGCCTCAGTTGAATAACATTTATAAATCATTATAAATTATTATATTACTCATCCTTATAAAAGTGGTTTTATAACTGTCCGTTTAATCGACAGAAAGAAAAGACCAATCTGAAACAGAATCCATGCTCTAAAGTAATTCATCTATCACAGGTCTGTGACACCAAATTGTTGCTGTGTCCTTGTTGAAATGTTCAGCAGAACTCACTGAAGCTGCACAGCTCGTCTTTGGCCACATCAATATTGTTTGTAGAATCATGCAGCACAGCCCAAACCATGCAATCAGAGCATCCTTGCAAGACATTGGATCTTTGATCCACACTCCCCTGACCTGCCGCTTCAGTGCCTTTTCCCTCTGCAGCCTCTTCTCTCTGAGGGACCGATCAGTTGTGCTGTAACTCAAAGGTTTCTGAAGCAGACTTGTATCCTCCATTAACGGAGCCAAAGCATGACTCAAGGGTCATCCCGCCTAAACCTTTCAGCCATGGTGCCAGTTCCAAGCTGAAACCTTTCATGTTATAGCAAGAAATCTCTCTATATGGAGTTGCTTCAGGGGTAGCAGCAACAAAGTACCACTGAAAAATGTCAAGATGGTGTTGAACCTACAACACTCATGTGCAAAGTGAAGCAGCATTACTTTGAAGAAAATGTGATTTTACGTATGTCTGTGTGGGTCATGGCTTTCTAAACTTGTTATGGAATCTCTTTTAATTGGCTAGCACACTTTCATCTGAGATGACTGAGAACTACCTGCGTGTGCATCAAAGCACAGCTATGTGACAGCCATACACATCCTCCTTTATCCTGAGTTTTCTCTTTTCCTCGAAGAAATCAGACAGGAGCACTCGGATCAGGTCAGAGCTGTGGTGCCGAGTTATGCAACTGCTCTGAAATTTGTCTTTTGTACTGTGGCACTGGCATGTTATTTCATCGTTCAGTAGCTTAACAGAATTACCACCACAGCCAATGTGTTGCAATGAACACCTGGTTCATCTTTGAGCACGCACACACGCATAAACAAACAAAAAAAGTACATAAAACCCTTTTCCAAAGTGTCATCAGAAATGCTGGTTATCTAAAAGCAAATGTCAGTTTGCTCCAAAGAAATACAAGATAGCTATATTTTAAATGTTTTATCTAACAGTGCACCTGATGCTCACCACCTCTCTGCTCTTAGTGCTCGCTGTCATTGCGATCATCTGTAGCGTGTGCATACGGTTGATGAAGCAATTTTTTTTGTTCTTGTCTGGATGAAGCTCTCGGGCACACAATCATCTTAAATCAGTGACATGCTCACTCTGAGAGGTAAAACAATCATGTTGGAACAGTTGATGGCCAGCTACTGAACTATGTCTGCTCCCATCAACAACAGTGACTCTCAGAGACTCTGAGTTTTTACATTATAAAGATCTGTTTCATAAATAAACACAGACCTTAAATTATCTATATTTTAGATATAAATCTTTATATGATGTTATTTTCCTCTGTCTCTCTCTCTGTTTCTCTTATGCATGGCGGTTTAAAGCATCACTGTAATTCAAAGAATACAAAAGTTTAATGAGTGCTCTTATCTCTGCTTGGTCATTGCCTGATAAAACGCGTTCTTTGACGCCATCTGCTGGATTTTCCTCAAAGTAATTTCCCTGATAGTTTTCAATTTTACAGCTCCTCTCCATTCTCTACAAAGCACATCTCACTTAGTTTTTTTTTTATTCCATTAGCAGGTAATAGGTAAATATTTCATACTGTGTTTTTTGAGACAAATCTGCACAGCAGCCTGATAACAAAAAGTTTATCTTCTCATATTCACATTATTGCCAAGTGGATTTCATGAGCTGCTACTGATAAAGTCTACAAAGATCTACAAGCTAGAAAAATAAGTCATTTTGAGCAAAAATCTCAGTGTGCACAGTTTTTTTTTCTGTCATGTTGTGCTACATGAATTATTCAATGTAGTTTAAACAGAAGATGTTTAACACTGCTTCATTGTGTCTTTAAAGCAACTCTGTAATGGTTTGTGAACTGAGACCAATGGATGCTATGAAGCATTAATGGCTATCTGTTTTTGCGTGATTAAGGTTTCATTTGCTCAACAGTTCAAGGCCTCCTTTGTTGTGCTTTTGTTTGATAATGGGTCAAATCTTTTTATAGGTCTGTTCAACAGACACACCCGTTTAGCACCTGAGCTGTTTTAGTGAACTCATACTGTTGTAATAAAATGAGAATGGTTTTGCATTATGTTGCTTAAATAAACCAGATAAAAAGATGCATTCTAAATGACCACATAGCTCCAAACGTTGTATATAATCTGCTTGTATTATTCATGTTTTAAAGATACAGAGGTTACCAATGAAAAGAACACGTGCTATCAAAAGATGCTTTCCCTGTGCTTTGGTTCTCTTCAAGCCAGATGGTCTCGGATATAAGCAGCATCAAATGATTTACAAAAAAAAGCATTTTTGATTTTGATTCAATACACCACAGGGCAGTTTTCTACTGTGCCTCAGTCTTTGACCTCTTGCCCTGAGAGGGTGGTAGTGTTTGTATCGTTTATCTATTTATCTTTTCAGACTGTAGCATTTTAACTTGGATTTGTGGATTCAGCACAACAACCTGTGATATCTGACGGTGATGTTCAGAAGTGTTCCTGTCCCCATGCAGGGATTTCTACTATAGATCTAGATTTTAATGTAGTGCTGCCTGAGGCGTTTTGGATAACATGGACAGGCAGTATTGATCATAGCCCTCATCCCATATATAGACCAACACCACTCCATTCTCTGACCCCCCAAAATGATTTGGCTATTTATAGATGATTAAATCTCCATCCACAACTTTTTTTGTCATATTTTCCGTTATTAGAGTATTTGCCTTTGTAATTTTTAGCATTTAATACGTTTTACAGTCTTTCTGAAAAATTATTTACATTTCAAAAACCAGCCTACGTTTTTGGAAACATGCTTGGGGAAAACTTTTGTTTATTCTCTCGCAGTGATTTCTCCTGCTAATAGGCGACTGGCTTTATTTATCTAAAGGCCTCTGCAGCAGACATCTGAACACGCACACTATTATCATGTGGCATCAGACCATACTTGCCTTTTTTTTCCAAGTAAAATGTCACGTTTCATTGTGACACTGCAGAATAAAATGTTTAATATTTAACCTCAGTGTCTTTGCAAAAACCTCCACCGTAATACTGCTGTATCTGTCATGACATGAATGTTTAGTTGAAGAGTTTTCCCTTTGAAACTAACCAGAAGGCAGCAGATGTGTTTTCTAAGCTGCTCACGTGCCCCCGAACCAGGTCATCGTGCAGATTGAAGAAACCCGAGGCTTTGCATGTTTTTCATTATTCAGGAGGACACGAGCGGGTCGGCTGCTGGGGGGGCGGAGTCTGTTTCTGCGGAGCCGATGGAGGGTCATCCACGAAGAGGAGTGCATCTTGACGAGTGGAGCTCCTGGTGGGATTCAGAGGCTCAAACCTGGGCTTACATGGGAAGTTGGGATGGACTAAGCAACATCAACCTACCTGCTGCTGTGGAAGGTATCGTATGCTCAGGTGTTGTCTTGTGTCTGGAAGTTTCGGCATTTCCTTGCTACTTAAGTCCGGGTTGGAAACCAGGAGATAGATTTTTTTAAAAATGTATATTATTTATATTAATCAATTTATTCTGTGTTTGTTTTTGGAGCAACTTTAAAATGAAAGTTGGTTCACAACATGGAGAGCTATAAAGAATCCAGTTCCTGTTCGAGATGTTTGTAATAAGCTGTCGATGACATGTGGCCTAAATATCACAAAACATCGTCCTTAATGAAAACCTAGTTAGCCTATGTGTCTTCCCAGCAGTTCTAAAGTCCATGTGAGTGACATCTGCGGAATTAAAGTGAAAGTAACAGTTATGGGCAGGTTACAGTTATTTAACCAACATGCATCACAATTAAAATATATAGAAACCAACCGAACAGAAATAATGAGTTGGCCAAACCTATAGAAAACTGATGCCTAGCATCCTTTCCAGCTGACCTCTTCATGATCAAAACACTTCTGATCCCTTCAACAGGAGGAATAGATCAATGAAAAGATATGACAATGATGTATTCAATTAAGAAAAATGTTTTATTGCGGGATGACATGAAGGGATGCTGACTGGGTTGGGTTTCCAGCACTGTTACTTGAAACTGTTACTCCCTGCTGGTTTCACAAGAGTGGAAAACAACTTAAGACATTTCTATTATTGTCTCTTGTTGATCGAAAAGAAATTATAATTACACTAAAATAAAGTTTGATCTATACAGGAACCTTACACAAAACTAAATAGGTTTGCGTCTTCCATCTATTGCATAAGCCAGGCAGAAGCTTAAAGAACAGTCTTTTGATCTTTTTATCTCTTCCAATCTTTAATCACAAAGATGTCACTGTGTCAGTTTTTATTTATGTGAGGAGACTCTGACTCTCAGATGTCTCATAGCTTCATGCTACACATTGCTGCCTTTGGTTCTGTTTCTACAAAGCAAACAGAACAAACTTGTGCTCCATAAATAAAGTAGACTTGAAATGACTTGACATCATTGTCACTGTGGGGAAACTTAAACTCGGCAAGTTTTGTGCACGTTAATGAGATCAACAACAAAAAATGTCTCTTACATGAAAACCCAGGCAAAATTTGCCTCAGTAATAACATCTGCTGAATTTTCAAACAGTTTCAAAACCACCTCCAGTAATTCTAGAAGGAGTCGGCTCTTGATAGTTTGGGGATCTTTAGCATAGAGGAAGAAACCTTGGAATGATTTTCAGTCCTCCCTGGTCAGAGAGATTGTGTTTCCCTTTAGGCAGTGGATACAATGAGAAGTTTAACAACACAAATCAGCGTAGATTTCATTTTTCATATTCTTTTCCACCTGACTTACTCAGATAAATCCTTTTGAGTGTCCATGTGGCAAAACAAACTGAATTGAGAAATTTCAAATGCTTTTCAGTTTGTATGTGCTCCCTGCTCATATTTACTCTGGTATTCATCAAGAGCAATAATTATTTTTCCTTCCAAAGTAGTGATGCTCAATGCAGAGCATTATCATCTCACTGTAGTTGGATATGCACTGTGCTCATCACATCTATCTTTTAGTTTCAGAGGCCACAGTGGCTGCATGTGTTCAGGAGGAGGCTCCTCCTTCATCAGGGTGATAATAGGCAAGCAGATCAGGGAACAGGTGCCGTTTGTCGACTTCTTTGCAGCCCTTGAATAGTCCTTTTGTGTGCTGATCCAGAGCAGTGTACAGAATAGGTGATCCACTGAATAATTACTCACTGTGGATGCTGGCTTTTTTTTATTTATTTAGCTGTTATGAGCAGTTATCTATGTAAAATATGGAGATGGATGAATCAAAAAGATCAGATGACAGTCGAATGTAAAAGTTGTAAAAGGGTCAAAGAGTTGTTGAAGTTTTCAGCCTTTATCCCAGGCATTAAGTTGTTATTATGTAGTCGTTCGATTTAACGTGAAATTTGGGGATGTTTGAACTGCTCTCTTCTTACTGAACCTATTAAGAGAGCAGTTCAGGGAAGTTCACCTCTGCGACATCTTCACACACACCAGTATTCCATCACCTTAAGATGAGGAAGTGTTGGCTTGTGCATTCAGGATCAGTTCCCTCACCGCTGCGTGCCCTTATACTTGTTGCATTAGTGTGCTATTCAAGAGTTGTAGAGCTTTGCCGGAGTTAACCTTCACTTGGTTTGTGCTAACATTAGCCCCGATATCCATAAATTATTCATCATCTTCTGCTCTGCCAGTGCAAATCTAAATGTGTCTCACCATGGAAACAGCCTTCTGGCTCCACCAGAGGGTGTTGGTTTCAGCCGAAGCGATAACTCCATTTCTTTCAGGCAGCCCTCTGCTCCACCATATGTCACAAGTTAGATGCTACAAAATAATAAGTCACCATCATATTATGATTCAGAGTATATTTCTGCCTTTGGTGCTTACTTAAAGTTAGATTAAGTCTCACTTGCAGTTTCAAAGTGTTAGACTACTAATGTAGCTTAGTGTGAGTGTTTTCTGAAGACAGGACATATTTGAAAGTTGTGGCAGTTTATTTGGTCAATAAACAAAATGTACAATATTTATTAAAATTTTTGTAAGTAGTTATTAGTACTTAAATAATAGTCACTGGTCATTAGGAGTAATTGCACAATAATTGTAAAAAGGAGATGAAAATTGAAAATGGTAAAGTTATCATTATATCTACATATCTTTCCCCTCTCTCCGGAATGATAAGTGTGGTCGTCATGGTGACAGATTGCTGTAGTTGGAATCAGGGCCAGATCATAGGCTGCTGTAATTCAGCAAGCAGGTGTTTTAAATATGTGGCAAATGTTTCTAAATCTGCTCTGTTACGCGATTGAAGAGTGTTTGATGGCAGAAAATAACCAGGAAAAAAAGGACATTGTCAGTTGTCACTAGAGGGTGCACTTTTACTATATCTCAC
>JBBBVU010000009.1:10993604-11017534 GCA_037177055.1 Atherinosoma microstoma | reverse complement strand
TATCTATCTATCTATCTATCTATCTATCTATCTATCTATCTATCTATCTATCTATCTATCTATCTATCTATCTACCATATGTACTGTGTGTGTTTCCCCATTGTCACATTCTATTTCCAATGTGACCACAAGGTTAACAGTTTCAAAACCTTTTAGAAACTGGTCTTTAATAAGTCCGTGTGTTCAGCTCTGATAAAACAGTCACAAACAGCAGCACAGAACAGGCATTGTGCAGCTGTGGTGTCACGTCTGGTGTCCAAACTGCCTGAAGCCCAGTCCCCCGTCAGCCAATCAGAGCACAAGATCACTCCCCTGAAAAGTAAATATGTTATTCAGGCGCAGTTTATTTTCAGTAATGAAATGCTCATTTTGTCTTTAACTTTTTAGAGAATATTTAAACATTTTTTAACTGCTTTATCTAACTCAGTTTCTGACTTGTATGGTTTAGCATCATGTAGCAGCATGCTGTGCACTACTGCTGCTCTATTTTTGAGAAGCCAAAAATACAGTTTAAGCAGTAACTAATGTTGTTCCTTAATAACCCATTCTGTTACATTAGGAGAGACAGATGCAGGCTTTTAAACAGTTATACACTTATATAATTGGCCTGAAATGCTCTCTCACAGCAGGCAGCTGCTTCCAGCATGATGTCAACTCACTGAAACACTACTCATAGTCAATAGTTTGAGACCATCAGTTTAATCTGCTTTTCACAGAGCTCTTTACTCTCCCCATTTTTGAGAGACTCAACCTCTGAACTCGTTGTGTTGGTTTTATAATACTGTCGCCGCTCTTCTGATAAATGCTTTAGCAAAGAAAGTTCACCTTGAACTATTATTAAAGGGATGTCATTATGTTTAAGCACCTACAGAATAGTTTTAACAAGTTGATATGCAGATTATATCTAATGTTATGCTCAATTCTGTCAGAGGCACATCTGGATGTTGACAATTTTTGTCAACTTTTCTCGTTTGTTTTTTTCACCCCCTCATTCTCATCATGATGAAATATATCATTTAGGTATTTCAAAGCCTCTGTCCCCCACTACTTGCAAAAAGCAGTATCAGTGTATTTCACAGAAGAAGAAGAAGAAGACTGGAATTTGTGGTCCAGTTAAAGAGGTCAGGGGTATCTAAATATCCACCCACTCTGTTCACAAACGGGAGTTAAAGTGGCTGTTTACTCAGTGGGAATGTCTCTCTCTGGCCTGCATTATATGTTTGCATGTGTGTGTGTGTGTGTGTGTGTGTGTGTGTGAGAGAGAGACACACTTATTAGCCTGTTTGCATTGTCCTCTCAGGAGCACCACCATGCTCAGGGTGTTTCCAGCTTGGTGATGATGTAATGCATACTGTGCCCGAGCTCCTTGTTTGCAGAGTCACATGTCACGTCTGAGACTTTGTACAGAGCCCAAAGCAACAGAAAAGAGCTTCATATGCACACTTGTTTCTTTCTTTACCTCTCATATTCAGTTTAATTCAGTGATCTGGGAGAATTTGAATAAAATGAGGTGGTGATCTTCTGTTGAACACGTTGCAACTTGTTATAAACAAAATGTATTTAGTCACTGATTCTCTGTTGCTGGGAATTCACCTAAAATTGTCGCCTTTATGGCTAGAACTTTTAAAAAATTCAACTTTAAAGCACAAATTTAAAGGACATGTAGTGAAACAGTGCCTGATGAAGAATGTTGTTTACATGCAGGTCATCTGTACCTCATGGTTTAGATCTCACATGTGGAGGGGAAGGGGAGGGCTGCACTGTCAGTATACTTACCCCGGGATAAATATAGTGACACAACTATGCCACCATAGCATGTTGAACCTCATCACAGTGTAGCTAAAAATTCCCAGCTGACCTTCACTCTTGGAAGGCACTGGTTGGTCACAAGGCAAGAGGAAGCCATAGCAGAGGCAGCTCAGAGAGAGAGCTAGAGATCTACAGTAGCGATTGCGTGGTCTCCCATGCCAAACACTACTCCCACTTTTTAAAACACACCCGCTGTTGGCTCTGCGCACCATGGAAACTATCCCCAGGAGGACAGAGCCAGCTGATACACAAGACATGGAAGTTTGTGGATTCTACGAGTGACCATTTTGTCTTGATTCAAGACAATACTGGATACCATATCTTCCATCCCTACTATGGATGGCACAGCTGTATGCTGGAGTAAAGCTAGCGTCATCAGCTTCATCAAGGGTCTGGGTAGGTGCCGAGTTGCCATGAGTGAGGGAAGCATGTTCTGAAAGCCATTAAAGATCGTCACACATGCTAGGTATTCCTTGAAAGAATGTTAAAATGCTTCATGTCTTGAAAAGACCAGCGTACGATACCAAAGCAACTCTTAAGTCTTTTCTTTACAGGTCTGTCATATCGCCAGAAAGTTCATAATAGAAATTAGCTCAGCTCTTGCCTTTTTTTCTGTCTTGCACATCCTTTTGTGTAAAATTCCAATTGCCTTTCACTTTCATCTGTCTATGTGCATTTTCATCAGCTACCTGTCTGGATAGGTTTAAGTAAACCAGTTAAGGCAGTTAATTCAAACACTCAGCAATTGTTATGCAAGAAAAAAAAACTTTCTGCTTTGTATTCCAACCTTGGCAGACAGCGGAATTAAACCAATAAATTGATTTACTAGTCACCTGATTCCTCTGTTATTATTACGTTTCAGGGCCTTGTTTTGTCACAACTTACATAACAATTCAATTAAAAAACTTACAAAACCTTAATGGCATGTACAGTGAATACTTTTGATTATACCTTAGGAAAATATGTACATTTCTAACATTGACACATGTTTTTGTTCTTAAGGATATGTGCAGCTATATAATCCAGCCATGCATCTTATTATTTTGGCTATTCAGCACTTTAACTACGCAGGAAATGTCTTGTCTAAAAATCAGCTGTTTAATGTGTGACGTTGAAGCATGTGCTGGACTGCAACGTGCTACTGACACAGTGCGAGCTATATTTTCCTTGCTGCTGATGTGATTCTGTCCAGTCACATTTACTGCATGCACATGCACACTTATACACTCTCAGGAGTTCAGAGAAATGTGGTTTTCAGGCAGTGGGTCTTCCCTGCCCCTAATTTCACACCAGATTTAGCAATTTGAGAGGGTGAAAAGTATGGCTGCAAAAAACAGAATTTCAGCCTAAATTAAAATGTCACAGTTTTAATGAGATTTATGTTTGTGTTTTTGTACTATATTTAGTGCTTTTGTGTCTGGAGGCAGCAGAGCTTTACAGTGGGGTACATTTTTAACTCGTGAGTTAGTTTATGGGACTTTGTGGCCTAACTGAAGCTATCCACGGTAAAAAACACGGGCCACATCACAACACTAGCCAAAAGATGGTCACATGCACAAGACTCCTGCTTCCCTCAAAGGGCAATGACATCTTTGGTACGAAATGAAAACACCAGCTGCCAGCCATGGTGTATTAATTTCCATATGTGCCCTGTTCTGTGTAGCTGAGGGAAAGAAAGAGCAGAGTTGGGCCAAGTGGATGCCCTTTGGACAGCCGCACTCAGGAATGCTCAACATGTTTGGAACTTTTGCCCATGTTTGGAAAATTCTCAACAGTCCCCTGTTCGGTGGTCTAGTTTTATACACAGATCCGTGGCTTATCCTGTTCCACTCATTTGCACTTTAGTTAACAATGTTCTTCTTAACAGAATTGTTTCCCATCTTGCTTTTTGCTTCATCTGTATCATTTCTGCAGCATCACCCGTGGGGAACGGATACAGTAAACCTCCCATCCCTCCAGTCAGCTGTCCTCAGGGAGAGAAAGGTCCACCAGCCATGATGCCCATCAGCATTGACCCGGAGAGCAAGCCGGGCGAATACGTCCTTAAGAGCCTTTTTGCTAACTTCACCACCTTGTCCGAGCGCAAGATCCGCATCATCATGGCTGAACCACTGGTGAGTGAGCAGTGACAGCCTAGAGACCTGCTTCGGATGACCTGCGGGGATTTTTTTGTTGTTGCTCTTGAACTCAATCACATCAAGAGTGTTTTATCTGTAAGAAACTTTGATAAGATTAAAAGACACTTGAAGATGGCTCTATTGTGAAATATGAAGGACTGTTTAGGCGATCAATTCTTGTAATAAAATTTGACTTCATCAAATCAGTGAGACAATAATCAGCAAATTCATGAAGAAAATAAATGCCATCTACTAATAAGTAGTATTCATTTTAAGGCTGCAGCTCTGACCAGATTTTGATAAGAAAAATATTAAACCTGAATCAGCTTTGAAATTTGTAGATCAGGACTTCCAGACGTTTGCTCCTTCAACAAACTTCTGCACAAATTGCTTTTAATCAGTGGATTAGTATCTTGATTATAGTAATAAAAAAAAAAGTGTCAGATGTCTGATAGATGAGGAAAAAAATCTGATGTTTGATAGAGTTGTTTGAAATGGTTCCAGTGTCAACCCAGCGAGTAAATTCATTGTCAAATACTTGATGATTTGGTTAGGGGAGTTAATGCAGCCAAACGTTACCTGAGATGTTTGCTTTCTCAGTGTAGAGTCATTTGCGTATGGAACTGAATAGAAACTTTGTCGTTTCAGTCATTTGTTTTGTGGTAATTTTTTGAAAAACAGAATAAGATTTTTTTTTAAAATAAGATTTGCAATCAAATTCTGAAGAGACTTTTTGTTTCATGGAGGTTGGAGCCGGTCTGCAGAGACAACAACAACTGTCATAAATAATTCTAGCAACAGATATTTGGCGAGGTGGGAAAAGCCACTGTGTGTTAGTCTGGGCACCGCTCCCAACAGTTCCTAGAACAACATCACTATTCAACTAAAATATCTTTACTAGTAATCTTCGTATCATGTGCTTTATGTCCTAAGTCACTGTTGGATTGTCTGCCAGAAATACTCACACTTCCATGTAATTTTGAACAGGTCTAATTCTCTGTGCAGTTTTCTTGTGGCCTTGCATCACTGAGGCTGCCGTGAATGTGCCAACTCCACTTTTAGTGACTGTGATTCACAGGAAGCTGTAAATCAGTGACGTCACTCAGCTGGAAAGTGTTAATTAGCACAAGGGAAGTGTGTAGCCCCTTGTTTGTTTTTGTCCCCCTGCTCATTCAGGTTGATTTGTTCACTAGTATCCATCATATCCAATGACCTGTGATCAATACTATCATATGAAATACAAAAATGAATTAAAAACTGTTCCCCAAAGAGGCATCTTATTTAGTTGGTGGGAAATAAATCCATTAAAAGATTTGGTGAATCTGTGTCGCTGTAGGGATCTGACAAAGCATTGCAAAAGCCTGACAGGGCAAGAAATATTGACTTTTCTGTCACCCCAGCACAGATGGGCTGCTTAGATGCAAGCATTTGTTGAAAAACTAAAAGGTTCATCAGAGCTTGGGGCTTAGCTGGTGATCCTGCTGCAAGCGGGTGAGAGCTATATTGCCATCAGCCCACGCAATGTCAGTGTCACACACATCAGACTTTTAGCTTTTTGGGGATTAATCAGCAAGTGATGTGATGAGATGTGATTTGCTGTCTGGCTGATGAACCAGCAGAGGGGTGTGTCTGGAAAATCAAAGTAACAAAAAGCAGAGCAGATGCTTTGTGCAAGAACAGATTAGGTGGTAAATGTGCATCAACTGTTTTTGAAATCCACAATGTGACATAGTGAGACATTTTCCATACCTAAATCACCTGAGTTAACATCAAAACTTGTACTGATGAGTAGAACAAAAGTGGAACAGGCATCTACAGGACTGTCCATTCAGCAGGAGATAAGAGCATGGAGCTTAAATCCCTCCTGAAGGCTGTTATCTCCAATGATAGAAGACTCTAATAATGGGAGCTGTCATAAATGTTCCATCTCTAAAACTGTACAAGACCCTGCCTGCTCATGCGAGGCAACAGACTGATGGATAGCTCTCTCATTAACCAGGCTGTAATGAGTCCCTGTTAAAAATACTCCCACACTCTCCTGACAGGTCAGATGGAGTTATGAGCTTCAGACCAAACTTTAAAGAACTTTTCTTGTTTTAATTTGTTTGATTAAAAAGACATGCCAAGTTTTAAAACGACTACTGTTTTTGCAGGAGAAGCCATTGTCAAAGTCACTACAGAGAGGAGAAGATCCTCAGTTTGACCAAGTAAGTGCAGAAAACTACTGTTTATTTAGATAAAGGGTTATACAGAGATAATCACATATATGTTATCTTATTTTACATGTTCATGAAAACCTTGAAAACTTTCAAGTACCTACACCAGGTGACTACAAAAATAAATGTCCACATCTTTAATACTGCTCTAGTATGATGCTTCAACATGGAGGAAGTGATGGGTGTGTGGCTGCTCACGTCCCAAAAGGTCTTTCAGATTCAGTCAAGGGCATGAGTGTTTACCTTGAGAGCTGGCACCAGCTCAGCACAAGGTGTGTCCTGCAGGTCTGTGGCTTTGCAGAGAAGGCCCTTTCACAGCCACAGAGGTGTGTTTGTGCTGCTGCGCGAGGCCATTCAGCAGCCTCACAGAGCCTGGATTCTTCTGCAGCCCTGTGCTGAATGAAGGGCCTGCTCTGTTCCCCAGTCCGACCAGACTCTCCTCCCTTCCTGTGTGCCCGGCCCGTTCCTTCCTTTCCAGCTCCCTCCCCCTACACTAAGGGAGGCTGCCCCATGGGCACTGTCTTTCTGCATGGTTCCTATGAGGACCAGCTCACCCCTCAATCTCATTTATTTTGCTTTGATGTATTCTGAAAACGTATACACTTTTAGTTTAACTGTAGTTAATGTTTAAACGTTGGATTCTTGATGGCTTTTAAATGAATCTGTGCTTTTGGATCTTTAGCTGAAATTGCTGTACAAATAAACAAAGGAAACACTGATTACTATCTCTTTCTTTGGTATGTTAACTGCTGTCCACAAATGTGCATTTGCACCATGTATGTCTTGTTCTTCTAGCTGATAAGCACCATGAGCTCATTGGCTGAATATAGTCTTCCATCCATCCTGCGCACTTTGTTTGACTGGTACAAAAGACAAAATGGACTAGAGGAGGAGCTGCACGAGTATCGGCCGAGAGCCAACACCAAATCCAAAAAGTGAGAACTACTGCACTAATATATGTGTGTGTGACATTGTGTGTTTCCTGTGTAAAACATAAAAATGCTGGTGAAGCTCATGTTATCGTATGATTGTGGCAAACCTGTTCTTATATTTCATCTTTAACAGTGATGAACAGCAGAGAGATTATCTACTTGAAAGGAGGGATTTGGCCATTGACTTCATCTTCTCTCTCATACTTATAGAAGTTTTGAAACAGGTGATTTTACAAAACCTTCTAAAACTTGTTTTGCTTTTTATCTGTAATGCTTTTAATGTTTTATGTAAAGCACTTTGAATTGTCTTGAACCTGAAAATGTGCTTTACAAATAAACTTGCCTTGCCTTGTGCCATACGAAAAACTCCTGAAATGTTCTGATTGTTGTATGATCTAAAATGATAAATTTTGACATACATGAAAGACAAGTTTTATTCTCATTCCATTGTGTTTCCCAATTCTGAACTAGATGCCGCTCTACCCAGCACTTGACAGTTTGGTCAGTGAAGTCATTAACTTAGCTTTCAAGCACTTTAGATACAAAGAGGGGTAAGTGCTCATTCCAGCACGGATCAGTTTTCTTTTATAGTTTTAGGATCATCTAAGTTTAGCTTTTCTTTCTGTTTCCCTGCAGATATCACGGTCCTAACACTGGCAATATGCACACTGTAGCAGACCTATATGCTGAAGTCATAGGAGTATTAGCCCAGTCCAAGTAAGTATCTCTTTCCAGTGGATTTCAGATCTTTACATTCTGCTTTGTTCAAGTTTGGTGCCATGCTGCAAAACTTTCCCCATTCAAAAGTCTGGAAGACACTGAACAGGTCTCCTTCCGTCACACCAAACTAGGACTGGAAATTAATGTCTCTTTATTTGAACTTTCTAGATCAGTGCAGCAAGGAGCAAAGCCTTAAAATAGAGATATGGTTGGTGAGCTGCATACCTCCTTTCCCAAGCTTAATTTCCTGAAGGAGATGCTTTACTGAGCAACACAGACGTGTTTATTTTGCTCTAAGGTCAAAAAAGGAAGAATGGGGTGAAGAATTTGACTGTTATTAGATGTAGAGGTAGTGTCTTTAGAGAGGCAGCTTTAAAAGTTTGAATATGGTTTCTCAAACTATTTTTCCTCACGAGAAGTTGGAGAAACATCGATATTTACTTTCTTATAGCATCAGCTTACAGAGAAGATGTTAAAAAAATGCTCATATGAGCTTTAAATTTAGCTTAGCTGAAGAACTCTATCTTCAATTTGGGTAAAGGATCAGGCACTAGATGAGGCGTTCATCTTTAGGTGCAGACTCACTGTCTGCATGTATAGGGTGAGACGCAGGGATGATATTTTTGTCAGCCGTGGTCTCTGGTTCTTGTCACTTTATGTTGTTATTGTCACAACTCTGAGTTCTGTATAGTTGTTGAAGGACTGATTTTGGATTTGTCTGCCTGAGCAATGCACGCATTTTTATATAGACTCTCACTTGGTTATTCTTTCTAAGGTTTCCTGCTGTGAAAAAGAAGTTTATGACTGAGCTGAAGGAGCTGCGGCAGAAAGAGCAGAGTCCATATGTCGTGCAGAGTACCATTAGTCTCATCATGGGGGTCAAGTTCTTCAGAATTAAGATGTATCCTGTCGAGGATTTTGAAGCTTCTTTTCAGTTCATGCAGGTACAACAGATTTCATTTTAGATATGCATCCATAAACTACAGGTTCATTCTTTGTGTTAACCCATTTGCTTAATATTTGGATTTTTGTTTTTTTATGTTTTTTCATCTTTATGTCTAAAACTGTGTGAAAAAAAGCATTGTTAGTATTTTTTCCAAATGGATCATAAATTTAAAGTAACTAAGTTATACACTGTTGTTTTTCTTGTTTATACAGGAATGTGCTCAGTATTTTCTAGAAGTCAAAGATAAAGACATCAAGCATGCCCTCGCTGGCCTTTTTGTTGAGATCCTGGTTCCTGTTGCAGCAGTAAGTTTCTTCCCTCTCTAGGTTGTTGAACGCACAATGATTCATTTAGATAGAAGAAGATTGCTTTAGTGGAGAGGATTGTGTCTTGTCATGTGACCCTGTGTGATGTTGTCCTAGGCAGTGAAGAACGAGGTGAACGTACCCTGCCTGAGGAACTTTGTGGACAGCTTGTACGACACAACCCTGGACTTATCCTCTAGAAAGAAGCACTCGCTGGTTAGTTGGGAAGCATAAAAGAGACTCTGATTGTTGGGTCTGTTTGCTTGGGCACAGTTCTGTTTTTTCTTTGCCTCTGCTGCATGATGGCCTTGATGCTCACAGTGAATCTTCAAGGTTGCGCTTGCGTAATGTTTTTTTTTTTCACAATATTAGAGTCCATACTAGAAACAATTTATCAGGGCAGTTGGAGAATAAAGGAGCCATGAAAGCAGTGCAGTTTATGTTAATAAACATGAAGTCTACTTCCCCCTACCTCCTCAAGTGTCTTAAATAAAGCACATTAGTTTGCATGGAAATGAAAGGACAGCGGCTCTTATGAAACTGCAGCAGGCTCTTATAGCAGGTTTACATTCCCCTGAGGCAGCAGTGTGGTTGAAAGCTACATTTTATGAGGAATGCATCATCAGCAAAAAAACATAAAAGGGGAAAATCTTGTTGTACTTTAAAAGAAAACAGGTTTAAAATGTTTTATCAATGCAAATTCCCAAAGCTGTTGGTTAAAAAGAAACATTCATATGTGATAAATCATTTCTGTTTCACTACATTTTTTAACAAAGCAGCACATGAAAAGAAAATCTGAACTCTTGCTTTCCTCCTCACAGGCATTTTATCCGCTTGTGACATGCCTGCTGTGTGTCAGCCAGAAGCAGTTCTTCCTTAACAGATGGCACGTCTTCCTCAACAACTGTCTTTCAAATCTGAAGGTAACCTAGAAATGAGCTTTTGAGTCAGATCACAGGAGTTAATCAGTGAATATTACTCTTATTTCTAACTATCCATTATTCTTATTAAAAAATGGACTGTGGAAAGATGGTGCAGTTACACCAATCATCTAATATTGTCACAATATCATAGTCAAAAATAAATTGCCAGTTTTCCACTGCTGTGGGTTGTAAAGTGGTTTTGTCATTGACTTTAATTCATTGTTCTATTACAGAGTAGAGACCCTAAAATGGCTCGTGTTGCACTGGAGTCCTTGTATCGACTGTTGTGGGTCTACATGATTAGAATAAAGTGTGAGAGCAACACTGCAACTCAGGGGTAAATCTTTAAATTACTTTAAAATTATTTGCATTTTTGATCTTCCCAGCAAGCATAAATATGAAAGATTTTTAATGTAATTTCATTTTATGTCCTTTAAATACCTGCAAGAAGTTGAAGGTACTAGAGTGCTTACTGGAAGTATGATTGTGCTCTTTTCTTTGTCTCTACAGTCGTCTCAACACTATTGTCACAACACTGTTCCCAAAAGGATCTCGCAGTGTGGTACCAAGAGACACGCCTCTCAATATCTTTGTCAAAATAATTCAGTTTATTGCACAGGTAAACAATGACGCTCTTATTTATCAGTATTTAAAGGAACATCTAGATAAAAGCAGTTTCATACTCTTATTGCAACTTCTGAAATTAAAACCGATTTTATTTTCCTTATTTCAATACAGGAAAGACTGGATTTTGCCATGAAAGAGATTATCTATGACCTTCTCAGTGTTGGGAAACCTGCAAAAGCCTTTAGTCTTAATCCGGAGGTACTCATTCAATATTTACCTGTTCAGGCAGTTTAGATATGGTCTTCTAAACATACAGTACAGATGGCTGTCCATTAAATAAAAAATAATTTTGCCAGATTTCAAATACTTTGCTTCCTGATAGTAATAAAAGTCCTTTTTGATCAGTGCTTTTAAATTATTCACAGTAAAAAAGTCATTCATACTTAATATACAATACTAGAACTAACTTTATTGGCATTAGAATAAGGATGAAAATATATATGCATGTCTCATAGTTCTGAAGTACGTAACACTACTTGCTGATTCAGAGGAACTCCCTATTACTTACAATTTCTTATGGATTTTTTTTCTCCTAAATTGCTTCATTTTCATCATCAAAAGGTATTTAACGGCTGATCTCTCTTTTCGCTTCAGAGAATGAATATTGGTCTGAGAGCATTCCTGGTCATAGCTGATAAACTGCAGCAGAAGGACGGTGAGCCTCCAATGCCGAACACCGGTTGCACTTTGCCCTCTGGGAACACACTTCGAGTGAAGAAGACATACCTGAGCAAAACGCTGACAGATGAAGAGGCCAAAGTTATCGGTAAAGGAGGGCAGACCGTGGTCAGGAATGTTGAAAATGTTGTCCTATTTCAGACTCACAAAGCAGTCACAGCTGTCGAATCAACCTGTTGGATTTGGAGGAAATGCAGTAAAATGAACACTAAAAGTGTAGTTTTTGAAAAAAAATTTTTTTTTAATATATATATATATGTATATTTGTCTAAAAGAAGACAAAGAATTGTGTATAAAATCTCATAACTGAAAAAAATTTAATGAGCACTTCTTTGTATAAAATGGATTTCTGCAGATCAACATTTTCTCTTCTATCGTCTTCTCCAGGGATGTCACAGTATTATTTTCATGTGCGGAAAGCTATTGACAACATCCTCAGACACCTGGATAAGGAGGTGGGGCGCTGCATGATGATGACCAATGCTCAAATGTTGAACAAGGAGCCTGAGGACATGATCACGTAAGTGTTCACATACATTCTGTTGTCTTATCTGCCGTAAAATATGTTGGTAAGACTTACCAGTGGAGTGTTAAATACACCATTAAAAACTCATCATGAATTTATTAGACATTCTTTATGAGAGTGATGGATCAGTTTACACTTGATGGTTAAACAAACTGAATGCAAGACTCAGATTTTGAATATAAACTTTTCAGAGGTGAAAGGAAGCCAAAGATCGATTTGTTTAGGACATGTGTTGCGGCCATTCCTCGAATCCTCCCTGACGGGATGTCCAAGCCTGAGCTCATAGATCTGCTTTCTCGGTGAGTCGCATTTGGATACTGCAATCAGTATATATAGCATTTAATTAACAATATATCTGATAATATATAGTAACAGTTATTCAAACTCAGATCTCACATTTTTTCCATTTGTCAGATTGACCATCCACATGGATGACGAGCTTCGACTTATAGCCCAGAATTCCTTGCAAAGCTTGCTGGTGGATTTCCCTGACTGGCGGGATGATGTTCTGTTTGGATTCACTAACTTCCTGTTGCGTGAGGTCCAAGACACCCACCAAGGGTTGTTAGATACATCCCTCAAATTACTGCTGCAGCTGCTCACACAGTGGAGACTGACCCTTGCCACTTCTGGGAAGAGTCATGAAAACAATAAAACACACACTGTTGAGGTAATTTTTATGCCTCCTGGGATATTTTTCTAACGCATAAGGGAATGACACAGTCATTTTTTTCGAGACACTCCCCCTTTGTTTGTCCGTACCAATGCTCGCTTAGCAAATGTCTGTTGTAGATCTCTTGAGTATAAGTACTATATGTCATTTTATTTGGGAATTGAGTCTTTTTTGTAATGTGTATTTTACAGCTTTTGCAGTCCAGTTCGAGTCTCAAGATGCCTGCAGAACGAGGTCCTCACTCCACTGTGCTGCATGCTGTGGAGGGACTGGCTCTCGTACTGCTCTGCTCCTGCCAACTGAGCACCCGCAGACTTACTGTCACAATACTGAAAGAGATACGAAGTCTCTTCGTGACCATAGGACAGTCTGAGGTAAAAGCAAATAAAAACCAAACTGAGCCGACAGGTTTCTTTTGCAGAGATGAGTATTTAGGTTATAGATTGAAATTTTATGTTTTGTTGCATGCAGGATGATGATAAACCAATGATAGAGATTATGGATCACCTCAGCCCTGTCATTCTGGAAAGTTTGGTCAACGTTGCGGTCTCTGACACAGTAAGTTGATTGTGTGCTTCTCTCTATGGCTCAAATCCAAAGTTAACCCACTCTCTCAAACAGGATACATGTTTATTTGCTTAAGTTATATTTTCCTTGGCGTTTACTCTAACTAGGTTAATATCAGGTGACTTGTATTACAAATAGAAAAATAAGATGCTAATTAGTTGGGTCCACTCCGAAGAATTAAGTTACTTTGAAAAGGCAGTTCGATGTTTGAAAATTGAATCAAGTAAAATCTGGTTTGCACAAGACCAAATCAGTGCAACTTGTTATGCTAAATGGGTCATATTATACTTTTTGGGTTATTTTTTGTGGATGTTAAATGTGTACAATGTCACAAAGCTTACTAAAGGGTGTGATAGGGCTATAATACGTCAAACTCTCAAGAACGACCAATGAGAGGCCCTCTGCTGTGCCTCCTCATTTAGCTATCATCTGGGCAAAACAACTAGCACTTAAACACGCCGCAAAGAAAACTTCCAACTGCCAGAGAGGACTTGCAGTCTAAGTCTGCTCAATACAAAAATTGCCAGTGCAAAAAGGGAGGGGCGGTATGGATAATATGAAAGAGAACCAGGAAAACTGCATAGATTAAATCTTTTTTTTTTAAAAGACTGAAAAAAATTGTCTTTCATAACTGGTCCCTTGAATTGTGGTTATCAACTGGTCTTCACTTTCTTTACCCCCTGTGGCCATGCATATGACGTTACATTACAGTATGTTACATTAGTGCTTTGCCTTTTGTCATTACTGCTGCCTCCCTTCTTTTGCAATCTGTGCAAAACAGCAAATCAGAGGGAACTCTCCCACTGACAGACCCAATGGCCATTCAATATGTTGAACTCGATGAAAACATAAGCAGGACAGACATTCACTGAAGCTCCAGACATGCCTGATAGTCAATTATAGGCTTGGTGTATTTGTGTCCAAATGCTCAAAACTTCTTGTTTGTAGTCCAGGCTTTTGTTCTTCAAAGTAACATCATCACCAGGCAATATATTTATATAATACTTGCCAAATGGCTACACACACTTTAAAGAATGAGCTGCTGTCTGCCAGTTCTCTCCATTTTTAACAAACTGGTCTGTCAGAGCAGACTAAGCTAGCTATTCCAGAACTTTATAAGAGATACTGCAGCACTGTACAATATGAGAAAAATAATGTCGGATTTATCATTATTATTGTTTGGGGTTTTGTTTTTTTCACATTAAATAAATATTTATTTTTTTTAGAAATTGGGGTTGCATGTTGGACTTATGAGTAGTAAATCGTACTTGCAGTAGTCAGAGGTCAGAATGCTCTCTGGAGAATCAGATGGTGGTCACTTCTGTCCGAGACAACTCTACGGGCTGTATTTTTATTTTTAGGTTTGTTTCAGATACAGAAAATGTGCTTTTCTTAATGACACCATTCTGGACAGTTTTAGCTTGCCTCTCGGGAAAGCTTCTGATTCTCCAAACTAAGAATGCTCTGACTGCCGTCTACTGCAGGTAAGACACTGACTACTAATAAGTGCTTTATCATCCTTCCAAACAACAGTGGTAAGAGAAAAACACAAAAGGACTCTTATAGAGGAAGAAACTAGACTTCTGTAGCAATGCAGTGGTGCAACATGGCAGACAGCACGGACAGTCTTAATCTACATAAGAAAAAAGAGGCAAATGAAAGCTTTGCTTCTTGTGGGAAATCTTATTTGGTTGTGACCCCTGACCTCTGCCCTGCTGTGTCATCGACTCGTTGCAGGCCGCCCTGCCAGCTGGTCACCACGTGGACCTTCAGTGGCTCGTGGAGTGGAACGCGCTGCTCGTCAACAGTCATTATGACATCATGAGCCCATCACATGTGTGGATCTTTGCCCAGTCCGTGAAGGACCCCTGGGTGCTCTGTGTGTACAGCCTTCTCCGAAAGGACAACCTGCCCAAGCACTGCCCCACAGCTCTCAGCTACGCCTGGCCGTACGCCTTTACTCGGCTGCAGATGCTCATGCCACTTGTAGACTCAAAGTAAGTGTCTTAAGACATGGCAATCAGATCAGGAATTACCCTGAAACACTTCTATTTTCTATTTTCTTTACATCCCGATTTGGTGTTCCGGTTTTTGGTATTTGGTATTTGTGAGTTCCCCATTGAGCTTTTCTTGATCTCATGTTAAAGATAACAAATGATATTGAGTAATATTTCCTTTATGTATTATTTACCAGTAATCCAGTGTATGCAAAGAAGACCAGCACCTCTGGCAGTGGGGATAATTATGTAACTCTATGGAGAAACTACCTGATCCTTTGCTTTGGAGTGGCAAAGCCAAGTATCATGAGCTCTGGCCACCTGAGAGCATCGACACCTGAGATCACGGCTCCTACACCTGACAGTGGTGTCGGCTACGATAACAAGGTAGATTCTCCCTTTCCTCTGGTCTTAGTAATTCCCTTGGTGCTTTGTCTCCCCAGGATCAGGTGTTCATAGTGAGCTTGTTGACATTCACACTCAAAGCATTAAATTTCACTGCAATTATTTCACATGAATGGAACAGGAAGCAGATATATTCTTAACTGTGTGGACGCATATCTCCATGCAGCCCTGAGTAATTAGTGGTGTTCAGGAGTGAGACAGACTTTGTGTGACTAAACAATGTACGTTCAATGTCTCAGGTTATTGGGAGCCCATCTGTGGCTTGGCTTCTGAAGCAGCTGGTCCCACTGATGAGAGCAGAGAGCATCGAGTTGACGGAGTCATTAGTTCTGGGATTTGGTCGCACTAATTCACTCATATTCAGGTATATAAAAGATCAAGGAATTGGTATCAAAATTTCCTTTTACAAGTCATGATTTTTATCACAAAACCCTTGTGAAATTGTGAAGATCTACGTTGGCTTAGCTAGACTGATTTAATCTGCAGTTTATTTTTGTCTCTTTTGATGAGAGAATCACTGAAATGGAATTAAGATCCGTTATTTTCAGCATAATTAAAGTCTGCAGTGACCTAAATTTGAGGGGATTTGAAGTAAATAGAGCATTATATGTGAGTGGTGCCTCATCACCATTTACAGTTGCTTCCAAATTGTTTCGTGGAGATCAGGTTTTGCTGGTCAAATCCATTTTTTCTTTAAAAATGTTAAAAAGGTACAATTCAGCTATTTAATATTTTCACTGTCTGTGCACAGGGAGCTTGTGGAGGAGTTACATCCCCTCATGAAAGAAGCATTAGAAAGAAGACCTGAGGTTTGTTGGCCATATCTCCAGCACACTACACAAAAGCAAGATGTGTTGTTAGTTTATATTTGTAACAGACTAGACATAAAACTTATATTTTAAATCTAACATGATTATTCGTAGCCTGTGTCATTAAGGATTTGTATTAATGATCATTTGTAGAATAAGAAGCGACGTGAGCGACGAGACCTGCTGAGACTGCAGCTGCTGCGCATCTTTGAACTGCTGGCTGATGCAGGTGTCATCAGTGACAGGTTAGGGTCCAGAACTGGGCAGAACAACAATAAAGAGCCAAAATGGTTCCATAACATTGAATTTTCTGTGACATGATGAAATGAGCATCTCTGCATTTATTCTGTCACCCTGCAGTACAAACGGAGCTCTGGAACGCGATACCCTTGCTCTTGGCGCTCTCTTCCTGGAGTATGTGGATCTAACCCGAATGCTTCTGGAAGCTGAGAATGACAAGGATGCAGAAATCCTCAAGGACATCCGAGCTCACTTCAGCGCCATGGTGGCCAATTTTATACAATGTGTACCAGGTACTCCGACCATTAGCTCAACTTTAGTCTTTTCTTGCCGGGCCTGTCACTTACAGTGCTCAGTAGCTCAGACAGATAGCACACAGCACTAGACTCTTGGCATTGAGCTTGATTTGGACATTGCCTCTTGGGAGTAGATCAAAAAATAGAACATCTAAAGGGCAGAGCAGTGACGGGCAATTGATGACTCATGGTTTACCAAGCATTCACAAGCCTCCACAGAATGACTAATGGTCCATCAAGGGACTTCAACACTATCATTATAAGCCAGACTTAAATATCAATTGTTATTATGCTTAATTTTAATGAATCTATATTTTTTAATATGTAAATGTTTAGCAGCTTTCTTTGTTTCCCTACCCAGTGCACCACAGGCGCTTCCTGTTTCCACAGCAGAGCCTTCGGCATCACCTCTTTATCCTCTTCAGTCAGTGGGCCGGCCCTTTCAGCGTCATGTTCACCCCCCTGGACCGTTACAGTGACAGGAATCACCAGATAACAAGATATCAATACTGTGCACTAAAGGTAGAGATACACATCAGCTGAGTTACATGTTCAATGCGACTGAGGTTTAAACCTGCTCATCCACTGATGGAGTTAAATGTTATTTTATCATAGAATGAGAAAAACTTTGGAGTAGAGTGGTGGCAATGAAGTGAAGTTGAACAGTAAAGAAGTTTGTCATGGTCATTAAAGCTGTTTACTTGTGAGCATACTTAACTGACATTTGTTTTTCCAGGCCATGTCTGCTGTGCTATGCTGTGGACCGGTCTTTGATAACGTTGGCCTCTCTCCAGACGGATACCTCTACAAGTGGCTAGATAACATTCTGGCCTGCCAGGATCAGCGGGTCTGTAGCCAATACTTTACCACTATGATGCTTTTAAACAAAGAGCTGACCCGCATCATTGCATGCTTGGGCCTGTTTTCAAAAGGCTAGCTGCTTGCCAAAGGCTAGCTGCTTTGCTACCTGCTTGCCATTATTTTAAAGTGTACTGGCAAGTTACGAGTAAATACATTTGATTGACATCTCTGTCATAGTTTACTGTTATACAGGATAAAGCACCTGCATATTTATTTAATGCATTCCTCCTTTGCTAAATTCATTACATAGCTTGAGCAGAGAAATTCATTGGGCGTGTTGCCATCAAGTGTCATCTTTTTAGTTTGATAAAAGTTGAGCTACTGGAATCATTACACTACATCTTTAAAACATTCAAACTTGGCCTAAAAAAAGACAGAAATACAAGGGTGTCTGTGTTGTGGTGTGCTTCTGGCTCAGGTCCATCAGCTTGGCTGTGAAGTCGTCATCCTGCTCCTGGAGCTCAATAACGACCAGGTCAACCTATTCAGCTGGGCTGTGGACCGTTGCTACACAGGCTCCTACCAGCTTGCCTCAGGGTGCTTCAAAGCCATCGCTACAGTCTGTGGCAGCAGGTACAATATCTCTTAACCCCTGTACTTGCCTCTTTGCCTCATTCCTATTTCTTGTTCAAGTGATGAAACCATGGGCAAATTAGCTCAAGTCTCTAAGTGTTACTCATGTAATCCACTTAAAGGGCTCACAGCTCTATCTCACTGTTTGAAGTCTACATCTTTACCTCTAAGAAACATTTAACCCAGACACAATGTGAAACACTCTTTTTCTTGATATGGGCACTTATATATATATTTTTTGTCTTTACCAGAAAAAACTACCCATGTGACATTGTTACATTGCTGAATTTGGTGCTCTTCAAGGCATCAGACAGCAACAGAGAAATCTATGAGATTTCAATGCAGCTAATGCAGGTGAGAAACACAAGTTCAGTTTTTGGGGGGGTTTGGTCTGGGAACATACAAGGTTTTGTATCATGGCCGGTCCTCTGTGAGCAACAGCCAATATTCCTGGGATTCCATTATAGCCAGCAGATATCCAGAGGACAGATAACACAGTCGATGCTTTTTGTTTTGTGCAATCGTCGATCGAATAGAGAAACATTTTAAAGAGCTAATAAAAAGCTAAACCATTATTAGCTGATAGCCAATGGATTTCTGGTTCTATTTTGACCAGTATATTCCACATCTCCTGCTATCCACACAGTGTCTCTGTACATGCAGTTTATGTTCATGGGCATCCATTGGGACTACAAACCTTAAATCTACTAAAGCTTTTATTTTAAGATTATTCTTATTCATTGCAAACATATGTTTATATAAATAAGCTTAAATAACACTTTTGTTTATCTTTTGAACAGATTCTTGAAGCTAAGTTATTCCTGTACTCAAAGAAAATAGCAGAGCAGAAACCAAGCAGTATCCTGTATGGCACCCATGGTCCACTACCACCCCTTTATAGTGTATCCCTGCCTCAGCTCTCCAGTCAGTTGGCCAGGATGTACCCCGAACTGACACTTCCCCTATTTTCAGGTAACTGTTTGAGTATGGACACTTCTACTGACCAGAGAAACACCCCATATTAAAATCAATACATATGCTAACTGGGGATTGAAGTGCCAGTAACAGTGAAACTATGCATGCCTTAAGTATTCCATTTGATCAACACACAGACTAAAGACGTACAGCAGTGTCCACTGATGTTATTCTGGTGTCAGTATTATGTTTCTTCTTCCAGAGGTTAGCCAAAGGTTTCCCACCACTCATACCAATGGGAGACAGATCATGTTAACCTATCTCCTGCCGTGGCTCGGTAACATTGAGCTGGTGGATAGTGGCCTGCTACTTCCAGTCCTCACTCCGTCCACCCCAAGCTATGACTCCAGCAGCCAGATGACCAACACAGATTCATCACCACACCTGAAAGGAACTGGCTGGGGATCCTTACAAGCCACATCTATGGTTCTCAATAACCTCATGTTCATGACAGCAAAGGTAAGGTCATTTGTGGGAAATGAGATACTAAGATGTGTGTCCAACATGAGATTAGTGCAGCTCATATGGTGGTTTTTGACTGTTCTGACTAGTACGGAGACGATCTACCTGGATCAGAAATGGAAAACGCCTGGAATGCTTTAGTCAGCAACGAGAAGTGGAGCAACAACCTGAGAACCACGCTGCAGTACCTCATCAGCTTATGTGGTGTCAGCAGTGACACCACACTTCTCCCATATGTAAGATATTTAGGCCTACTGGCAAAAAATCTATGTAACTTTTTTCCTGTTCAGTTTCTCACATATAGTTTGTGGTATGTTTGTTCAGATCAAGAAAGTGGTAATCTACCTCTGCCGAAACAACACCATACAAACCATGGAAGAGTTGATATTTGAGTTACAACAAACAGATCCAGTCAACCCTGTGGTACAGCACTGTGACAGCCCTCCTTTCTACCGCTTCACTGCCACAAGCAAAGCCTCTACAGCAGCTTCAGGTAAGTTTTTTTCACATTCATTCTCCCTGGGGAACCCTGGACTGAGTCTAGTTATATTTGCTATAAACCAAAAAGAGCTGGTTAGCATTCCTTAAGCATATTTATAAAACATATGTATGGTTATGGTTCATTTTTAGGCACAACATCAAGCAGCAATACAGTTGTGGCAGGCCAGGAGAGCTTTCCAGACACAGATGATACCAAAACTCTTAAGGAGAATGAGGAGAGGTACAGTATAAAATAACTTTTTACATTTTGTGATTCAACTGATTACAGCATTAGAAAATGAAAGATGATATTTTCTTTTCTGATGTCAGGCTAAGTCATATAATACGAGCACACAACCGTCTGGAATCAAGGTACAGCAACAGTTCAGGAGGATCTTATGATGAAGACAAGAGTAAGTATTTTTCTTATAAAAACGCTTTAAAAATGGTGTTACCATGGTTTTGTGAGTGCAAAATACATGTATTTTGAGGTAAGATGGTAGACAGCCTGCAGCCATTGATAATGCATGAGCAGTGTGGATAAAGGCCTGGAGCATTTAAAGGGCTTCTGTGAGAACTGGCACTAAAACACAAGCAGTTGAGCCCAGGGCCTCTGCTGACCCCAAAACAGCTTTGTTTGGCTGAACTGTTCTTAATGTGAGTAAGAATAAGCCCACAATAAAATGAATACTGAAATATTCTTTCAAGCTGCGCTTTGAGATTAAAATGATCTTTGGTCTTATTATGCTGTAATTTAACAATTTAAGTGCATCTCCTCGCAGTGGATTTTCCCACATACAAATGGTGTTTGATTTGTTAAAACAATAGTCTATAACCTCCTAGGTGAACCTCTTCCACCCTATGCCGATTGGTTGATGGTTGTTATTGAGATCAACCAGCCCCAACCTCTGCCCATGCCGCTCAACGGAGGATGCTGGGCTCCACTGGTGGACTTTTTACCAGAGACCATCACTCCCAGAGGACCACTGCACAGGTTAGACGGCTGCATGTAAAACATGCTTAATCTGTTACTCCCAATAGAGTTTCTTTGGATGTTTTCTTTTCGAGTAATAAATCTGTCACAGTTCATTTCTTAAACCTTATCTTTCATTGAACAAAGAGGTTTTACAGATGTGTTTGCTTGATGTAGGTGTAATATTGCAGTCATCTTCATGACAGAGATGGTAGTGGACCACAGTGTGAGAGAGGACTGGAGCATGCATCTGCCTTTACTCCTACATGCTCTGTTTTTAGGTAAAGTCACTGCAGAATCAGCCATAACATAATCACACATAACAATGTGTCCAATGTGATGCATTGCTGCTTTGTTTTTAGATATTTAGTCTACAAAGAAGTTTGCCATCTTTATTCATCTGTTAGTTATAAAAGAATCAATTCACACTGCTGTAAAAAAGACTAACTGAACTGTTGTTTACTTCAGGCATGGATCACTATCGTCCAGAAGTGTTTGAGCACAGCAAACGTCTCCTCCTCCACCTGCTCATCACATTGTCATGTAACAACAACTTTCAGGCCATTGCATCAGTTTTACTGCAGACGCGGGAGATCAATGTCACCAAGACCCTCACCTGTAAACCAAGCTTGCAGCCAGAGTATTTACCTTCAGGTAGAAAAATCTGCTTTTTCTAACAATCAGAATCAATTTGTTTTTTGTGGCCTGGGTCCAGTTTACAAAGCAGCTTGGTATTTGATACATAATTCTTCTCTTTGACTGATATGAACTTGAATGTCAGAAGGGGATGGTTAACATTCCTTTAAGACAATAGATATGTTTCTTATCTGGGAAGAAAATATTTGGATGCTGTGCCAAAAGCAATATTGAGAAGAGAGGACATCAAAGGTCTTGATTAAAGCATTCCTTTCTGCTATTTTTATCCTCTTTCTCAAATTGGGACCATCTGCTCAGGCCTCAATAGGCGGCTGGTAAACTGTTTTGCAAATGTCTAGACATTGCAAAATCTCCAAAGTTTTCTTAGTCCAGTGGACCATTCTTTTTTAAAACAATGATAAATAGCATACACAAGTTACTCTTCCATTGAAATCCAATGAAAACAAGCCTGTGATGTTTTCTCTGAAATGTTTGCAAAAAAAGAGTCCAATTTTAAGGAACAGCAATGTGATTACATGAGCAGCAGGTTGCCAGTTAAATTTGACAGCTTCACCTCATTAAGTAAATTCAGTCACTAGATGAGAATTTATTGGATTCACATTTCAGGAGATGTTAAATGCAGGTCATGCTATTCAGTACATGTATTCTTGCTTGCACTGCCGATCCAGCTTCAAGTTTTAGAGACAACAAAACAAGTACAAACAACAAAAGTGTGTGATCACACACCTCTGTTCCTCTGTTTTGCTCAGGAGGTTTTGACTTCCTACGGGAGTGCCAGGCATCTCCTGTGCCAGACTCGGGTTTGAGCTCTTCCTCTACGTCATCCAGTTTGAGTCTCGGGGGCAGCAGCAACAACCTTCCTGAGATTACACAGGAGATGGAAGAGCTGGTGGGCTCCAGTAAAATGAATGAGAAGGCAAATAAACTCATAGAGTTTTTAACCACAAGGTACTGAAGTTAATTGACATTTCTACCTGATATTTTACTTAATAAAGTAATAACTAGAACATTTATACACAGCAGTCAGAAATAGCCCTTTGACACATTAATACCTAGTATAACTTTTCTTGAAGCAGGCTTCCACCTAGTGGTGATGCATGTGTAGTGCATGTGCAGGAGTTTAATAGCTTTGCAGGTTAACTGAAGATAAGGCATTCATTGCATTATAATGATTGACTGTTTGAAATGTGCAATCAAATTTTTCGTATTTATGTAAAATAGCTTTTGCATCAAACAATGCTTAATAGTCTAAACTGAAGTTCATCATCACCTTAGTTTGGGCTTGATATTTAATGCTTAGAGTAATCATCAAGTTAATATTACTTCACACTACGACATGTTAGTGAACAAGAAGTGGTTGTTTTACAGGCCATATGGATCACTGTGGTGCCATGAAGACATTTCACCAAAGAACCAAATTTCAAAAAGCACCGGACAGCTGACAAATTTTCTGAGACATGTGGTATCTGTGTTTAAAGAGTCCAAGTCAGGTAGTCCCAGAGTAAATGCTTATCAATAATTATGAGTTAATCATACAAGAGAACATTGTCTTTACCACTTACGACCTATAATTTATTTCTCTTGGTTAGAATTCCACCTGGAGCAGCATCTCAGTGAGATTGCTCTGCAGACAGCTTTGTGCAGTTCATCCCGTCACTATGCCGGCCGATCCTTCCAGGTGTTCCGGGCCCTTCGTCAACCCATTTCTGCCCATGCCGTGTCCGACCTGCTCTCAAGACTGGTGGAAGTCATTGGTGAACATGGAGAAGAAGTGCAGGTTAGTTTTCTATGAGTTCATGTGGATGTGCTAATGACAGAAAAATATGTTGAACTCATTAATTGAAGGGATGATCCAGTGAGCAGTATCTTTATTGCATCTTTCTTACTTTATATTTCAAGTTTATAAAAACATAGGATATAAATTGACTTCTGTTTGGAAAATGATGTCCCAGATTTTTATTTTTCCCTTTTACAAACAAATAGAAAAAGTACAAACAGGTTATAGATAATTAAATTAAATAAAATAAGATAAAATGACACTGGAAAATCCTTATGTTGTCTCTTATAGGGCTATGTGATGGAAGTATTACTCACTCTGGAGTCTGTGGTGGATAACTTAGCCGAATGTCTCAAGAACAATGATCTCATGGCAATCTTAACAAG
>JBBBVU010000009.1:10977647-10993504 GCA_037177055.1 Atherinosoma microstoma | reverse complement strand
TTACTCACTCTGGAGTCTGTGGTGGATAACTTAGCCGAATGTCTCAAGAACAATGATCTCATGGCAATCTTAACAAGGTTTGTGTCTCCTTTATCGGTGTTTATCTGTAAAGATGGAATGAAGTGATAAAACACACTCTAACTTTGTTGAATTACAGAGCCTCATCTCCAGATTTCCTCACCAGTTTTAAGCAGCTGTCCAACAGGAAGAGCACAGGACAGCTTAATCTTAGAAGAGAAGAGAGGAACCGGCATCAGAGGAGCTCTTCTGTCCCCAAAAAGTTTGGAGAGGCTGACAGGTTGTCTGATCCACCTCGCAGTGCCACACTGGACCGTATCCAAGTCTGTGAACAGCAGGTTTTGTTAGCCAAGATCCGCTGCTCATCTTCATCTAAAGACACTATCACCGACCCAACGAGCATCAACCACCCCAGCAACCTGTTGGCCACTATCTTCTGGGTGGCAGTGTCACTGATGGAGTCAGACTTCGAGTTTGAGTATCAGATGTCTTTAAGGCTCTTGAATAAGCTGCTGGCCAACATGTCGCTGGACAAACAAGAGAACAGAGAGAAACTGGAGAAACTACAGAGCCAGTTAAAATGGAGCAGCTTCACTGGACTGCAGCAGCTACTGTTAAAAGGCTTCACGTCCATGTCCACCACTGACCTCACGCTCCAGCTCTTCTGCCAGCTCACACCTGTGTCACGAGTGCCTGTAGTGGACACAACACAAGCCATAGGTAGGAAATTTTGGAAAATATTTATGCAAATGTATATGCACGGAAACTTGATTTAAAACTGTTATGGGAATTTGTCTGTTTCATCTATTAGGTTTTCCCCTGAATGTTCTCTGCCTGCTTCCGCATCTTGTGCAGAACTTTGATGCACCAACACAGTTTTGTCAAGATGTTGCTGAGAAGATAGCCCAGGTTTGTCTACGCTAATGTTTCACCTCTCATTTGAATAACTGTATTCTCTAAATTACATTTAACACAGTTTTCTGTGTAGGTATGTCTTGAGGAGAAGAATGCCAAGCTCTCCAACCTTGCTCATGTCATGACTCTGTATAAAACACACTCCTACACGCGAGACTGCTTCTCTTGGGTCAATGTGGTGTGTCGATATCTCCATGAAGCTTTCTCAGACATCGCCCTGAGCCTGGTCACTTACATGGCAGAGGTTTGTGCTGCTGATCTCCTTTTATTTATTTATTTATTTTTGCCACAGTCATAGTCTGTTTGAAAGACTAAATAAACTGAATATTGTTTTTAACTGATGTAACAGCTATTGGAGAAGGGCCTCCCCAGTATGCAGCAGACACTCTTACAAATCATCTATAGCCTCCTGAGTCACATGGACCTGAGTGGAATTCAAGCTAAACCTTTCAACATGGAGGTGCTCAAGACAATTGAGAAGTTTGTCCAGGTGAGTTAAAACTTAAACAACATAATGCAGAGTTCGCAGATGATTTTAAGTTGAATGATAACTGAATTTTAAGTAAAAAGGCTGAAAAGATTTGGATGACTTGCATCTGGTGAGATAATTGGAAATCTTTAGCATAATGGCTCTAAATAAAACTTTATGTTCCCTATTTGTCCTGTAAGTGCTCATGCACAGAATGAGGGGAAAAAAACGTTCTTATGTCAGAGCAGTAAATTTGTAGGCACGCCCAAACTATAAACAGTCTGCCTCAGGCCAGGCCTCTGCTTATTTTCATAATGTATCCATTTTCCTCTTGCACCTCTGGATCCAAAAATAGAACCATATAAAATCCCCCAAAAGGGCATTTGTGGTTGTTTTTTTTTTGTTTTTTTTTACTCAAGTTGGTTTCTGTTTGCATGTGCAGGTGAAATGATGTGTTTGTCTGTGTTCGCTGTAGTCTGTCCACTGGAGAGAAGCACTGAATATCCTGAAGTTGGTGGTTTCTCGATCAGCCAGCTTGGTGCAGCCATCACTCACACAGGGTGACCTCTCCTATGAGGACATCAGCCATATCTGGGACCGCTCCTCCAAGGCCTTGCCTG
Organism: Atherinosoma microstoma; assembly: GCA_037177055.1. Taxonomy (NCBI): domain Eukaryota; kingdom Metazoa; phylum Chordata; class Actinopteri; order Atheriniformes; family Atherinidae; genus Atherinosoma; species Atherinosoma microstoma. Next base: position 10,991,482 of record JBBBVU010000009.1, on the reverse strand, counting down.
GGAAAACGTTGGATTTTCACTTTGACATATCTGAGGCAAGAGACTCTTTCTCTTCTTTTCTTTTAATGTCTCTCTAGCCTATGGAAATGTTAATGCTTCTGTGTTTGGTTCTGTATTTGTTCCTGTATTTTCCAGGGTGTGGTGCTTATTGAAGCTATTTGGAAAGGAAATATTTTTTCCCCTTCCTTATTGGTTAAATGTCTTTTTTGACCAAGCCCCATGAGATTAGATTTAAGGCTAGAAAAGCAAACACAATTAGCCAAGAAGAACAGAGCTGGAAAGTGATGTGAAAGATACTGTACATGCAGAGCAGCACATGTGTGTGGGAACTGAACAGGGAGCTATTTGTGTAACTCATGAATTGCAGGAAATGATGCAACTCTTTGCTGCTCTTTCTATGTGAATGAGTGAGTTCTCGTGGATGTGGATTGCCAGCGGTGTGGTTAACAGTCCACTCTTGAAACACACAGCAAGAAACCACTGATATTTCTTAGAATACTCTGATATTTGTAGGCTAAAGGATAAAGCTGTCATTTCTTTTTTTAAATGCTCAACACTATTGGAGTGTTCAATTTAATAAAGGATTGCATCCACCCATAAAAAAAAATCAATGCCTAGTTATCTTGAAGCACTGATCTGTTAACAGACACCCTGGACCTCCAGACAATGCAGGAGCAGCCATGGAGCTCAGGACTAATTAAGGAGAAAAGGACTGTCACTTCGTCATACTTTTCCAAAGTCATGACAGTTTTTGTCTCCACTTTTTTTTTTTTTGCTTTTAGACACCAGTGATTGGTCGCCGTTATGATGATCTTCAGCGCTCCCCAGGCCACGATGTGAAGAGTACAACCACGGTAGCGACTCGTAGCACCTCCTCCACCTCCTCTGGATCCACTTCAAACAACGTCCTAGTGCCAGTCAGCTGGAAGAGGCCTCAGTCTTCACAGGTTAGAACTTCGTCCATTCCTTTGTAGGATAACATCTTTAGGATAACATGCAGTTCAACTGTGTTTGGGGAGCTCAAAGATTCGTAGATGTCATTCATCAGATTCAGATGTTGATATCTTTTATGTCATTAAAAAAATAATCTAAATATTTCCTTTTGCGTTCTGCAGAAAAGAACACGGGAAAAACTGGTGAATGTTTTGTCTTTGTGTGGACAAGAAGTGGGACTCACAAAAAATCCTTCGGTAAGATGAATGTAGCTTTACATGAATTTCAAAATTCTCAACTACTTGTGTGTCTTTCATTCAAAAATTACCTTTAAACCTTTCCTTTTTCTCTCGTGTGTAGGTCATTTTCTCCAGTTGTGGGGACCTGGACCTCATGGAGCATCAACCCAGCCTGGTGTCTTCTGATGAGGGGACCCGGGAATTTGACAACATGGACGACACCACCTCAGAGCAACAGTTCAGAGTCTTTAGAGACTTTGACTTCCTGGATGTTGAACTTGAGGATGGAGAGGTGAGTTTTCATACATGACGGGTTTGGAAGCGACAGCATTGAGAATGAAGATATTTCCCCTGAAGGGCAGTTTTTGTGTTGTGTTGGGTCAGGCCTACCAGCTGTGTGTAATGGCGTTTCTGTCTCTTTTTTTTTCTGTTTATGCTATCTAGGAGCTGCAGGTAAGTTTAGCAATGCTACATTTTTATTTGATATGCCCTCTGAATAAGTGTTTGCTTGTGCAGATCATTTAGCTGCCTCTCTGTTGGCAAAGAGTAGGAAATGTGTGAGCATGCGGTGTAGTTTACAAAAATGACTGACATGTTTACGTAGCCGAGTGATGAGACATATTCCCTCCAACAACTGCTTAACTATAATTTGCTTCACAGTGTAATAGTGAGTCTCATAAACAGTCACGACTAAAAAAGAATTTCATCATAAGGCAGCTGTAATGATCGGTGATATGTTTTTCTAATTGTACATCCTTGGATCTTAAAGTAGATTTAACATGTTTTGATCCTTTTACTTTGTTATTTAGTCATCATTGCGTTGAGTATTTTAGATCATTGTTTGGATTGAAGTGTTTTTTTGAGTGCAGATTCTGTTACTAGTTTAGGGGGGAAAGTACCTAAATAAAAAACTTGTGAAAACCTTTAAGAGGAAATTAATTTGGGAAAAAAAACATGCAGCCTATGTTCTAAAATTCAATTAAACTATTACAAGTTTAATGGCCAGAGAGGGTTGAACCAAAAAGTTCTGACAAGATGCTCTCTTTGCATTTATAAAATGAAATTATTTACCTTTTTAAAGAAACACACAGGCTAAAGTCAAAGCTTGTGCTCTCCAACTGTTGTAGGTTTTAGTCGCCACAGGAAGTCTCCCTTGTTTGACCTGGTGACAGGGAGCTTTTATGGAATGAGGAAGTTGGCTGACAACTTCAGAGTCGTGTCAACATGAACAGTCTCCCTGCATTTTAAACAGGAGACGGGGCAGTCAGACCTAGAGGATTATAGCCTGTAAATATTTAGAAATCCAATGAGGAAGCTCTCTGCCATTTTCATAGTGTTGTTGCTATTTTTGTTGTAGTTTCAGTAAAGCCTGTAGAAGAGAGCAATGGGCTCCTGACCTCCCTACTAGTTTGATTCTTGGCTATGATGGGAAAACTTAGCAGACACACCTCCCTCTCTGAATTTGCACCGCATGTTTCTGCGTGTGTGTGCATGTATTTGTGTTAAAGAAGAGATTTTACTCTGGGTTACATATTGGAACTATGTAGCTCAAGGTTTTTCACCATTGCAGGGAGAAACTATGGACAACTTTAACTGGGGTGTGCGTCGACGCTCTATGGATAGTCTGGACCAAAGTGACCTGCAGCCCCTGGAGGAGAGTCAGCTGTCCAGCAGCATGCCCAGCCTCAGCAAGATCGCCCATGAAGACTCAGATGAGTCATCTGAAGAGGATTCCCTGACTGCCAGCCAGATACTCTCCCACTCACAGCTTGTAAGTTTATGAAATTGCATACCAGTTGTTGAAGGTCTTAACTTATGAGAGTACATGGTCCTCAAACAGCATTAGCTTTAGTTTGTAAAAAAAAAAGTGTTGGCAGATGGAAGTGCCATATGTCTGCAACAGCTGTCATTCCACTCCTTTCTTGTCTCTGACATATCAGCCACTCTACCATTGTCGCTTGCCAGAGTGCTGAGGATGTAGCAGTCTTATAACCCAGTGTTTTTTTATTTTTAATTTGTGTTTTTTTAATATTCCAAAATATTTTGTTTTTCTTTTCAGATTGTCAGCCTCTCTCCAACAGCAGAGATGAGTAGTATGGACACCTCATCTGCCTTTTTTGACACAACTTCTGCAGATTCAACTCCTCTGAGCACCAAAAATCCCAGTTTCGAGGTCCAACTGCCAGAGGACTCGAAGCAGCGGGTGAATAAGGGCTTCAGAGTGTCTGATATTCTGGGAACTTCTAAATCCTATCGTAATTCCATACTGGAATATTTTACTAATTTTGCTAAATAGCAGCTATTGCATCTTCTCTTGTGTAACGTCTTGAATGCTAAATGTGCTTTGGGCTCGGTGTACGTTAAATATTATTGCATTATTCTATGATTTTATTTATTTTTTTACATTTTCTCACTTCAGAGTAGAGCATGTGCCAATTTTCTTATTATTTTAGTTATTGCATGAACTAAAACATAAAAGCAGGCGACCTATAATAGTTTGGGCTGCAGGCTAGTCTGTGCTGTACTTTAATTGTGGCAGAGGTTGTATGGGGATGGGAAAGGGGTCGTAGCCAGCTCTAAGGGGGGGGGGGGTTTCTTTTTCTGTGTTTGTCTGTTTAAGGCAATGTGTATACCTACTGCTTGTGTGTGGGTGGTTCTAAGCAACAACTAAAACTCTTGGCATGTGGAAAGTCAAGAAAGGTTTACACATTGCCTGACCCAAACCATAAGTGTGCAGAGCCACAGTGCTGGCCAAGTGAAAGTATTTAATAATTAATTGGCACAATTTATGCACACTAAATTGATCAAATAAAAGAAAACACCACAAGGAGTGCCCATAGGGTCCCAGTGCAAGGTTAGTGTGTCTATCTATTTAATAATGAAGAATAACAGAGGGAATAATGGGAAGAAATGCATGCTAGTTTGTGGAACTTGTCACTTGATCATTTGGTGAGAATCTATTTTATCTCTCCAGCATGAAGAGTCCCAAGAAGAAGATGACACAAATGTCCATGAAGAGAACCTGTCTCTCTCCATCACTGAGCTGCCTCTTGAATATCCTTATAGTGACAGTTTGACAATGGACGCCGTTTACAGTGATTACAAAGGAGAGCTGGACCTTGACAGTTGCTTGCCCAGGTACTCATTCACAACTTCAGTCTACATTTAAATACATTCACATCAAAGTTCATCTCATCGTGTTTTTATGTCCATTTAGTCTTGCAGAAGAAGAGAGGGACGACATGCTGGACTCACGCTCTTCACCGCCGCCGTCACCCTTCTTCTCTGCCATTCTCGCGGCTTTCCAGCCGGCAGTTTGCGATGATGCAGAGGAGGCCTGGCGAAGCCACATCAACCAGCTTGTGTCCGACTCAGATGGATCCTGTGCAGTCTACACTTTTCAAGTGTTTTCTTCACTTTTTCAGGTGAATTTTGCCATCAAACTTTTTCTTTGATTGCAAAGCCTTTTTATATAATTGTTAATTGAAGACACTTGAGTAACTCTAAAACCATTCAGCCAACTTTTAACCGTGTGTCTGTAGTCAGACTAAATCATTTAGCTATAGAAAGTTAACTTGATTAGTTATCTGGCAGATAGACCTCTAGAGAAAAGGTCTGTTAATTACAAATAGAGAAAAATCCATGGATGCTGTCAGTTTGAAAATCTTCTGAGACTCATTAACCAGATGATGTTCACTTCACTGACCAATGCTGACAGCAATTCATTTCTGAAAATTTGCCATATTAAAGATTGCAAATACCCTTCATGATATGGAAATGATTTTGACACTATGACAGCCAGAATGTTTCTTGGTTTGCAGAGTATCCAGACCAAATTCTGTTCCTTGACCTGTGACGCTGTGACTTACCTCGGTGATAACTTGAGAGGATTAGGATCAAAGTTTCTGAGGTCTTCTCAGATGCTGACATCATGCTCAGATTGTCCAACCCTATTCGTTGATGCTGACACAGTAAGTAAATGCAGTTTTTTTTTTTAATATGGCATTTTATGGATAATTGAAAATGATATTTTTTTTTACTATTTCTGCAGATAATGTCTTATGGACTTCTGGAAAAAATGAAATTCAGTGTGTTGGAACTTCAAGAATATCTTGACACTTACAACAACCGAAAGGAGGCAGCTGTCACAGTAAGATGTGATATTGTTTTTTTCCAATTTTGTCACCTGTATTGTTTTGTTGTTTGAGCTGTAATCACGCTGCATCTGTCACTCACAGTGGTTGAACAACTGTAAGGACACCTTTCCCAAGAGTCCTGGAGGCACGGTGATAACATGTCAACCAGTAGAGCATGAGGAAAAGGTAAAACATTATGCTTTAGGGGATTTGTGCAGTAACTGACATGCTGTCGTATCAGTTGAAGGATAACATTAAACAGATTTGTGTCCTTTGGCTTAGCTGTTGCATTCAGATAGTGTGCAAGCAAATAGTTGTTAAATCTGTACTGGTTACAAAAGTAACTGAACATACTAAGGTTTCCGCTTCATCTGTACTTTCTGCATTACGGTTACTGTGTGATACTGTAGCTCTGTGAGTGTTATCTCTTACTTTCTCTCTGTTTCTGTCAACATCGAGTTAGTGCATGTCAAATATTGTTTATCTCATATTTAGTGTGCATTGTGGTCACTTTCAGCTCTGCTGGGCATGGGAGCAGGGTCTATTGTGTTACAATCTATCCAGCCGTAAACCATTTACACTCACTTCATATCTGAGGAAAATTTAACAGAAAATGTTTTGCTGTTGAAAAATGTTGAACTAGCCGAAACATTTTTGATGAAGTGAGCGCATTTGTGCATCTTTTTCTTTTTTGATTAGTTTGCTTGGCTTTTCACCTCTATTTTTTATTAATTCACAGAAACTGACAGCCCTGTTTTAGTTGTAATTTTATACATACGTCAACAATCACTTGCTTCCATAGTGCATGTCAAATAAATAACCTGTTCTGATATTTTTCACCCACTTCTGAAGGGAAATCCCAAACAACTGCATGCTCTTGATTCTCTGTTCTTCTTTACTTCTTTTCTGCTTTGTAACATGCTTGCTTGGTAGCAAATGGAATCTCTGGCTGTAAGTTTGATATGGCTTGTTTCTTTTCTCCAATCACTAAAAGCCGACTTTATAATTACTGTCATGTCATCTTCAGATAAATGATTTCTTCACAATTAATCGTGCTGATATGTACAGTAAGTTTGTGATCGACTGAATGAATAACTCTGAAACTTTGCTCTTACTTGTAGCAACTGGAGCTCTGTCAAAGACTCTACAAACTCCACTTTCAGTTGCTGCTACTTTTTCAGTCCTACTGTAAGCTGATTGAACAGGTCTATGCAATAAGTTCTATTCCAGAGGTAGGTCAACCTGCATTTTTTTGTCTTTTTTTGAGGCTGTGATGCCTCTGTTTACTTATTAATACTAATCCTTGTCAACCTTTAGCTCACAAATATGTCCAGAGAGTTAAATGAGTTGAGGAGTAACCTGAGGGTAGCAGCGGCCTCAGTGACGAATGACGAAGTTGCTGCCTGTCAGAGCTCCTGCTCCGAGCCCATCTTCAGCTCCTCTGAAGCTGCTGTGCAGGCCATCCTTGACGGTCTGAAGAACAATGAGTTTCCAACAGCCATTCGCTACATTCGTGACTGCAGGTGCAAAAACCAAGTTCTTTTTTCCATTCTAATTATGAGAATATGTTGTGAAATATTACCCTCATATATTACTGTCATCATTTTTTGGTTTCAGAACAACATGGCCCAATGACATCTTTGGCAGCCAGTCTGATGATGAGGTCCAAACACTGCTGAACATCTATTTCAGACATCAAACTTTGGGCCAGACGGGAACATTTGCCCTGGTGGGCTCAAAGCAAGACCTCACAGAAATCTCTGTTAAGCTGATGGAACTTAATGGAGAGACTCGGGACATGATCCGGCGAGCCCAGGGCTACAGAGCAATCACAGCTTTTCTTCCAGACTCCAGGGTTTCAGGCTCAACTCTCTGATGGTGGTCTAGCAATGTGTGGCACAGCACCTACCATCTTTTCCTGTCTGAGGCAGCTGCTATCATTTAAGTTACCAACAAGAACTCAACACTCTCCTGGGAATAACCAAAACCTTATTTCCTCTTTTTTCTTGGTGTGCATCTGAATGTCATGAATTCAGATCTTTAAATGTGCAGCAACACGTTTTTACTCTGAGTGACTTTGCTGTTGTAACAAAGTTAGGCTTTTCTTTCACCAATATCGGAAACCTTCATAATGCGACCACTTGCTACTGACTGTCCCATTTAACAAACAACATACCAAAGCTAAGTGATTCTCTGTCAGTTGTGTTGTTTTTATTATTAAGGGAAAATGTGCAATTCTTCACTGAAGAGGAAGACCTTTTCTGTCTCCTGAAAGAATGTATTTGAATATCATAGCATTGGAAAACACTGTTAGTTAAGAAAAAGGGAGGGGTCATTACTTTTTAAAGTAATGGGTTCCTTGTGTGTGTTTGTGCGTGTGTGTGTGTGTGTGTGTGTGCCGATATGTGGTGAGTGTGCTTGAATGTGTGAATTAAGTTATGAAGACCATCATAGATGGAATAATTGATTCTGATGTGTATGAGTTGTTCATGTTAAACTACTCAGACATCCTGCGAATCTACTGTAATGTCTCAAACCTCCAGGCTGCTGTGGGTTATCTGTTACTTAAAACATCTTACTGTACCTTTAAACTGTGCAGCTTTTTGCAAATAGGTAAATTATTTATATTTTATGCAAGAGAAAAAGATGCTTTTATCAGACTAGATTTATAGAATACAAATATTTAGTTTCATCTGTTAAACATGCCAAGCTTGCAGTTCGATGTACTATAAAATGAATAGTAATGTTAAAGAACAAATATAGAAACTATTTTAACTGAATAATGTACATAGTGAAATGGAGGCTTTGCTCAGACTCATATTGTTGTATTTTTATGAAAATAAGCTTTGACTTGCATAGAGAATATTTGTAAAGCTTCCACAAGATCTCATGTAGCCTCTTGCCTTGTAAATACTTCTGCCTTGGCAATGTTCTGTATTTTGGTGTTCTGTACACTTATGTAACAATAAAACTTACATTTGGTAATTAATGGTTCATGTTTTTTTATTTGTGGGCTGTTTTTATAATTATATTTCACTCCAATTCCCAGTCGTAGGACTTAAACGCTTATTGAAATAGTGTATCGCTCCTTTACCGTCAACCGGGCGATCACCCGGTGCTCCGGATGACCCGCCAACCACTTGTTCGGGGAGAACATCCCTTTTAAAGTCATGGGTGGGACAAATCAGAGTGGGTTTGCAGATAAACTTAAAAAATGTACCAGAAAAATCCCAGAAGCATTGTTATACGTTTGAGGAAAAACAAATGTCTACACCTCAACTCACATTTTGTGACACATAATCTGCCGTCATTTTTGTGACCTGTCTGTTATTTTGAAGTTGCGGCGACTTCCCTGCGGTTAAGCCAGCCGCCGCTGAATTTCAAGTGCTCATTTACTCTCAACTTTGTGGTAAAAGCTATATTTACGGTCCATGGGTAAAAGCAACGGCAACCAACGATTACTTCCGGATTTCAAAATAAAGCATTTCTCTTTCTCTCTCTGAGTCTTTCTTGTCATACAGTCCCTTTCTGGGAACAATAACACAGTTTTGTCTAGCTTGTGTGAAATAATTATTTGCAAAAAAAACAATCCGATGCTTTTACTGTGTACTTTTCCAGTAATTAATTGACGAAGACAAATTTTGTATTGCAATAAAAGTCATTTTTGTCTGAGTTCAAAGGTCAGTAAAATCAATTTCCTCAAGTAGTTCACAAAATCTGTACAGATGGGCTTAGTACTCCATCAACTACTTGCACAAATACCATGAAGTACTTTTACAGTGTACTTTTCCAGTAATTCTTTGCCAAAGTCCCTGATGGATAGTTAAAAAAAGCAATTTTCGACTAAATGTGAAGTGGAATAAAATCAATTTCTTCCCTTAGTAGTCCACAAAACCTGTACAGATGGGCTTAGTACTTCATACCCTCTCCGAACTAACACTATGAAGTATTTTCTGTGCAGTGAACTGTGAAGTTTTCCAGTAATTCACTGTCAAAATCCCTTTATGGACAGTAACAAAAGCCATTTTCGGCTAAATTTGAAGTGGAATAAAATCAATTTCTTCCATAAGTAGTCGACAAAACCTGTACAGATGAACTTTGTACTCCATCAACTTCTTGTACAAATACTATAATACTTTTTCTGTGTAGTTTCCAGTTTTTATAAGTATTTGTGAAAAAGTATACCATTGTTTGTGTAAGAGTATACTATTGTTTGTGTGAGAGTATGATGGTATGTGTGAAACCAAGTTTAAATTATCTCTCAAAGGGGCTTTCATAGATATGTCTTTGTAGACATGCCAAACTATTTCACATTGAGTTTAGTCCAAAATATACCAGGCAGCACAATTTTTTAGGAAAATTCAAGATTAAAAACAACATTAGAAAGACTGTCTCGTACTTGTTGTATTCTTTGGAAACATATCTATAATGTAAAAAGTGCAAAAAGTTCATTTTATGATAGAAAACATTAAATTGACATCAAAATCATATTCTTACTTGTCCTGAACTCATTTTTTGTATTCATAGACCTAAATTCTAGCTCCAGTAAAGTGTACATTCAACTGTGGGATAATTAACCAGAAAATGAAAATAAAATGAACAGGTCACAAAACAAAAAAGAAAAATTACTCTTTTAAATTGCTGAATTTATACAGTGGAAAATTGTAGCTAAAGTATTTTTTTCCATTTGACAAAAATGTTACCAAATTAATTTCTTGTCATCAGTTTTTCAAAAACCTTTCAAATGCCCCACGGACTCTGTGGACCACTTGAAACTTAACGTGAACCAGCAGGTACTTGACCTCAATGCTCTTCAATGGCCTGAGACACCCAGCATTTGCCAGCTAGTCTTCCAGTGGTTCAATGGCTCATCCAAACGTGTACATTCTGACACCTAAAAACGCCACAGTAGAGAAAAATGGACTACTTACTGTATAGTATTTTTGTAAGTAGTTGATGGAGTACTAAGTTCATCTGTACAGGTTTTGTGGACTACTTATGGAAGAAATTGATGTTATTCCACTTCAAAGTCAGCCAAAAATGGCTTTTTTCTATCCATCAAGGGCTCTGGCAAGGAAAACTACACAGTAAAAGTATTTGTACAAGTAATTTGTGAAGTAATAAGTCCAACATTACAGGTTTTGTTGACTTCTTATGGAGGAAATTGATTTTACTGACCTTTGAACTCAGCCAAAAATGGCTTTTGTTACTATACACAAGACCATTTGTCAATTAATTACTGGAAAAGTACACAGTAAAAGTATCTCATTGTACTTTTTGCAAGTAATTATTTCACACAACTTCGACAAAATTGTGTGTTATTGCTCTCAGAAAAGGGACTGTATGACAAGACAGACCCAGAGAGAGAAAGAGAAATGCTTTATTTTGAAATCCGGAAGTAATCGTTGGTTAGCGTTGCTTTTACCCAGAATGTAAATGGCTCTGCTTTTACCCATTGGCTGTAAATATAGCTTTTACCACAAAGTTTAGAGTAAATGATCCACGAGAGGCGGCTGATTTGACCGCAGTGGCGACTTCCGGTAAGCGGCGCGCGAGATTTGTGTTTTGCTGCGTGTACATAGCAGCTAGCAAAATCTGTTACTTTGAATTAGTTTTCTGTTGATTTATCTGTTGTAGGTGACTGTCAACGTGTTGTTTGGAGTTTTATCGCATCATGAAAGCCAACACCTGGCCATGGTAAGTTTAAGTGAAAAACCAAATATACTTTTATAGAGTGGTTGCTTTTATGTAATAATTAGCAGACTAAAGTTACCCCTGTCTTCTTAAGTTTGTCAGCCAGCCATAGCAAGATCTACGGCTACACGGCTAACGTTAGCCAAAATGACCGTGTCGACCGTTTATTTGACAGCTTTACTATCACGTTAGCTGTGTGGTAGTTAAGTTAAGTAGCTGCTGTTTTGGTTGTAGTGAGGTGGGAGTTGAAGGCTGCTCATCATTCGTTGCGTCATTGAGCTCGAAACTAACTAGCTTACTAAAGTTTCTGTTTTCTTCTCAGGTATGTCATATGACAAACTTTAGACTTTACGCAAGTCGCGTGGAATGGATTTACCATCCGAAGACATGTACGACATAATTAAAGATGAAATCTGGAAAGGTAAGATATGTGATGTTAAAAAGACTTTGACTTGGGTCGTCAGCTCATTAAAACCCAGTTGCTTCAGTAAACATGATAAATTGTGCAGGTGCTCATTTTATTGTCTCCATAAAAATTTAATTCTACTCCCACAATTACTAAATTATCCACTTTTTTTGTATTTATACTAGGTATCTAGTAATCTCATGTTACATTTTTTAAATGTTAATGATAATTAATAACTTGTTTATGATTTATCATTGTAGAGCTGGGACCAGTGGACCCAAACTGGTTTGAGATATTGACAGCACAAACGCTAGTTAGCGAAGGAAATGTCACTGATCAAGATGACCTGTGTGCTAATCAAGAGGGAAATTTTAAAGTGCCTTTGGACAAAGCTGCAGTAGACAGTCAGCTATTTTCAACGCCCAAAGTTTTCAGACGCAGTCAGATTGTGTCTCCTGAAACTGAGGATGAGCAGTCGTTCACAGCTCCACAAGGTAATTATTGTCTGCTGACATGTTTGTCTTAATGGTTACTTCAGAAATAAGGATATTGTAAAAACAAACAATTAAAATGTGACGTTTGTTTTTATTTAATTATTAGACTGTAATAACCTACCTGTGTATACTGATTAACCTATTTGAGATTATGCTTAAACAATTTTCCTCTGTGTTTATTCTTAGAAAAAAGAACACTACCATGGATGGTAACTCAAAGTCCCTGTTTGTTTAAGGATTCAAAAGTGGTGTAAGTAAAACATCCAACAAATTATTAGTTCTTATATATACACTATACAAATTATTTATGATTGTTTCAATTAACATCATCAATGGGGACTGGAATGGTAGTTATCTGTTTAATCAAAGCAGAAAGGGAAACAATGCTGATTTTAGGTCATTGATGTTAAATAATATTTTTTCGGCAAAACTTTTTAACTTCATAATGAAAAGTTTATACCGTCATTGCCAGCTATAAAAGGGGCTATTTTCACACCAGTGTTCTTACTGATATTATCCCTTCTTTTGGCAGTTTTTGATGAGTGTTTTGGTCTTTTCAGGGTCCCAGGTGGGAAATGTGGAGGTGTCCAGTCTCAGAATGATAATAGCTTTGGTAAACTAAAAACTTTGATATAATTCATGTTGTTTTCTTTTTCATATCAGATCAAAGTTTAATAATATCTGTTTAATTTCTTTGCTTTTATGTTTTGTACAGATTTACTTGATACCCCAAAGAAATCCCCAGTAAGTATATGGAATTTAACCCTGATATTATCTTTCTCTCAGCAATACCATTTTTTCAATGTGGAGTCATGGATAGAAACAAAGTTTCTTCTTTTTTTCTTATGATTTTGTCAATGATGCAGGTCAGCTATGCCAAGAGTATTTCTGAAAGTCTTGGTGCACAGATTAATCCTGACATTTCATGGACCAGTTCCTTGAATACACCACCAGCTTTGCCATCCACCCTGATTTTATGTAAGTACTTTGCAGAGTTTGATACTGAAACTCAGAATTTGTGTATTGCTAAACAATTTGCCCTTTCAATGTCACAGCTAAGGCTGATGAGAGTCCCTGTCCAGCGAGTGTTACTGCAGAAAGAAATGTCATCGTAAGTATTCCACCCTACTGAAACACACAAACTCCAGAGACAGAACATGTGGACATTAAGTCATTTAAGTCATATTTTGTAAAATCTGAATAGAAGAAAAATAAATACTAAAGAAAAGAGTCGATGTTTTGAAATATTACTTTAAAAAAAGAAGAGGAATACGTGTACATTGCAATGTATGGAGCATATTATGAAAGTAAGATTGACCTGGTGTGTTGTTTCAGGCTATCTGACACTTGTTTTTTCTCTCTTTGTTAGTTTGTGCGGAAGCTTTTCCCTTCACTTTCTAAAGGATCCACAGTTGGGGAAGCCAAAAGCAAGGACATGCCTGCTGTTTTCCAAGGTACTGAGTTTTTTCTTTACAAGTGAAATGTAAATTGTGTAGTTACATTTAATATAGATGAAATGAATATGCATAATTCTGACTGCTCTATAATTTATAGGTGCTGTTAATTGTGAAGCCCACAAAAGCCCTCAAGCTTCATTAAACCAGAGTGCGGGTATTTGGCAGCAGAAACTTCCTGATGCTAATGAAGATGGAGATCTCCAGAGCACAGAAGCAGGTGTTCCCGATGGAGCTGAAAATGTTCCATCCATGTTTTTTGCCAACACGAGCTCAGCTCTGAGAAAAGTGAAGCCTGACAGAATCAAACGGAGGCAAATCATTCAGACAGAAGCGATTGACTGCAGCTCTAAAGATGTGTCAGCAACACACAACGTTGCATTCAGTGAAGAGGTAACACCTGATGTGGAACCTGGCAAATTTCCCTCATCCCCACCGGTTAAAACTGGAGATACTGCAATCAGCCAGTGGTCTCCTTT
>JBBBVU010000009.1:10955506-10965844 GCA_037177055.1 Atherinosoma microstoma | reverse complement strand
TAAGACTATATTTTTGTTCCAATAACTTTGTTGACCTGGATCAGATCTACTGTCTTTAAACTTTTTGAGGAACCCATGACCTGCCCTGTCACACCTCAGTCCTACTGGGGGCGCTGTTGGGAACGTTGTCTATTCATGGGCAGATTGGGGGTCCAAGAAGACAAAGAAGAAATACGTCATTTCCGTAAACAAGGCAACTGATGAAATGTTGAAATCTAGCGCCGGTTTTTTTGCTTACATTATTTTCCCCTTTTATTTTCCCACGCTGAATGTGTACAAACGGTAGGTATCCCGAGTACATTTTTTTATTTGTAGTTACGTCGAAGCAGTTGGTTAATTTGAGTGTTTTAAATGTCAGTCATGTCACCACAGCTTAGCTAATGAATTACTGTTGGCTTTGGTTTCGATTTGAGCTCATTTCGACACGAGCAGTAACTTCATCAGATTAATGAACACCAGAAAATTAAGACGATTTTTAGGTATTAATATAGACATTGATATATCTGTAGATAGTTTACCGAAATTGCAGGTAGCAGAAACGTGTAATTAAAATAACACTTTATTTTTTGTCGTTGTGGTAATCTTGTCATGCAGATGTCTGGTCTTGAACTGTCCCTCGCGAGCTCTAAAGCCATTGGAAAGTCTTGCGTGGAAGAAAATGCAGAAAAGCGTGGTGACTGTACCGATAAAAGTCCAAAGTATTTGAGCATTGACCGTAGCAGTCCAGACCCATGTGCGAGGGACCGAGTGTTAAAGGAGGTGGGGTTCACCAGCACAGCTTTCATTGGCCCCGCATTTCCTCCAGAAGTGCCAACAGCAAAGTCTGATTTCAAGGACTCTTTGAGTGAGTTTTACAAAGAGATTGAGAAGATCGATACACCTGATGGAGCTAATAATAACCCAGGGAAACAAGATGTCCAGCCACTCAAACATCCTGAAACATCTACCAGCAAACAGACTCTGATTGTGCCTGCGGAGAACATTTCCCCGGGAGGAAATACTGAAGAAACAGACAGAAACCAGAGAAATAGCAGACAAACACATAAGTCCTGGCCTCACTGGTATCAAAATGAACCATACCACCTAAATAGACACAGGCCAGAGGTAAACTATGAAAGGTCTGTTTCTAACCAAAGCCAGGGGCATTACCCTCACCCAGAGAACAGGCAAACACAGCCAAGATTTCACACACCACCATTCCCTCCCCAATCACACCAGTCTGCATTCCCTAATCCTCAGCATCTGCCTCAACATATAAATGTTCCTGTGAACAGCTCAGGGATGGCAAACCAGTATCAAAGTGAGTCTACTTTTCCTGCATCTTTTAGCTTCCCACCTCCAAATCTATGCAGTCACCCTTCTCAGGGCTTTTATGGAAATTCTCCACAACACTTTGGTCGGGATGGCCACGGTCGCAACTATGACACAAACTTGGATAATGAAATTGTTCGGTGGTCTCGAGACAGAAAAGAAGAATGGTCTTGGCATGATGAAGATTATGACAGGCCACAGAAATTTGATTCAGAAAATGAACCATGGGTACAACAACATCACTACCAACCCCGTGATGGTACTCACACATACCACTCAGCTTCGGTGATGATTTTGATGAGAGGATTACCAGGATCTGGGAAAACAACACTGGCCAGGTACAGCTTTGCTTAATCTTGAAATAAATGTGCTTTTTGTTCATTGAAGCATATTTCCGTCTGAACTAATTACTGTATAAACATTCACAGGGAGCTGCTCTCCACTGGTCCTAGTGGGGTAATTCTGAGCACAGACGATTATTTTGCTCACAAAGGTGGCTACTGCTATGATCCAGGTCTTCTTGGAGCAGCACACGAATGGAACCAGAGCAGAGGTATTTTCTATGAAAATGCTCCAGTGAAAAAATTAGGGATGCACCAATACCAGTATCGAGTATTGGTCCAAAACTATGCGTGTACTCGCACTCGGTATTTATAAAAGTGTGCCGATACAGATTCCCGACCTACACTCTCTGTGGAGCAGGCAGGTGCTCCCAGAAAGCAAAAAGTATCATCCATCAATCAAATCATGTCCTTAAGGAGAGGTTTGTCTTGATACTCGCTGGGAGACGCTATCTTGCTCCCAGTAGGAAAACAAATAGATACGCTAATTCTTTTATTCCTTCTTCTAACAGGCTTTTAAACACCAGCGACAGTAGTTAGTGTGGGGTCTTATATCTATTTTTATTCATTTATTTCTGCACTCTCACCTTATTCAAATGGTGATACTGAAACACTATGGCTGGATTCCGATAAAGTTTTCTGTGACCTGAATTTTTTAGCTTGCAACTTATTTAACCCCAGCTGATGCAATGAGTATCATCTCATTTCTTAAACAACTATGTGGAAAGACACACCTCGTCGTCGTGGAAAATATGTTAGTATGTTGAAGAAGGGTCAAATCATTGGCATCCATCAAGCAGAGAAAGCATCTAAGGAGATGCAGAAACTACTAACGCTGGGTTAAGAACTGTCCAACGCATTATTAAAAACTGTAAGGAAAGTAGGGAACCATCATCTTCGAGGAAGAAATGTGGTCAGAAAAAAATCCTGAATGGTCGTGATCTGCGATCACTTAAATGTTTGGTGAAATCAGATCAAAGGAAAAACAACAGGAGAACTCATGGCTATGTTTAATAGTGAAAGTAAGAGTATTTTCACACATTTCCACATGGGATCTCAAGGGATTAAGACTGAACAGCTGTGCAGCCATAAGAAAAAAACACTAATCAGTGAGATTAACTAGAGAAAAAGGCTTCAATTTGCTAGGGTGCATAAAGATTGGACTCTGGAGAAATGGAAGAAAGTCATGTGGTCTGATTAGTCCAGATTTACCCTGTTCCAGAGTGATGGGTGCAGGGTAAGAAGAGAGGAGAAGGAAGTAATGCAGCCATCATGCCTAGTGCAAACCGTAGAAGCCTGTGGGGGCAGTGCTATGATCTGGACTTGTTGCAATTGGTCAGGTCTAGGTTGGTTGGTCAGGTTTAGGTGCAGGTCTGGGTTCAGCAACATTATGTGTCCAAAGAATGAGGTCAGCTGAATATACTGAATGATCAGATTATTCCATCAAACTATATTTTTCTTTTCTGATGGCACTGGCATATTCAAGATGACAATGCCAGGATTCATCAGGCTCAAATTGTGAAAGAGTGGTTCAGGGAGCATGACACATCATTTTCACACATGGATTGGTCACCACAGAGTCCTGACCTGAATAACATTGAGAATCTATGGCATGTGCTGGCAAAGGCTTTGCGCAGTGGTCGGACTCTCTCATCATCAATACAAGATCGTGGTGAAAAATGAATGCAACTCTGGGTGGAAATAAATCTTTTGACATTGTAGAAGTTTGTCAAAATACTGTCACAGCAAGTCCATGCCATAATCAAAGCTAAGGGCGGTCTAGCTAAATATTAGAGTGTGTGACCTTTTTTTTTTTTTTCCCAGGCAGTGTATCACACATTTAATCACTCAGTCGTCACATCTGACCCCCTGGTTCCCATTCCTTACCAGTGAACTGAAATGGGTTTTGATAGTACTCATATCGGTACTCAGTATTGGCCCGTACTCAGATGTAATTACTAGTACTCGTACTCGGTTTGAAAAAATGTGGTATCGGTGCATAAAAAAAAAAGTGTTTTTGTTTCAGCAGTTGATATGGGGAAAAAAGAACAATTGTGGTTTAACATTTTTGTACAAATGCCTGTCAGCTAAAGATGCCCTGCATGATGGACGCTCACCAGTTATCATCGATAACACCAACCTTCAAGCTTGGGAAATGAAGCCATATGTCAGAATGGTGGGTGTCAATGTTGTTTTTCAGTTGTTTTGGGCTTTTTTGAATAAAATGTTTCAAGGTTCTTTTATAGCTCCTTAAAGAAACTCAAATTAATTTAACAGGCCTTGGAGAGAGGATACAAAGTGAACTTCTGCGAACCAGACACACGCTGGAAATGTGATCCTTACGAGTTGGAGAAGTATGCTATCTTGGTTTTTATATTTGAATGCCAAAAGGAATGGATTTGAAAGCTTTGCAGCCTTGCATGACCACACTGTACTATTTTTCCTCCAGGCGGAACAAGCACGGTGTTCCTCATGAAAAGATCGCACAGATGATGGATCGCTTTTCATTTCCCATATCCGTAGACATTGTCATGAGTTCACAAGAACCACCTCATGTGAACCAGAGACGCCAACCAGAGATGCCACAGACAACTGATAAAAACTAGGATTCCATTAATTTCTACAGGTATTAACTAGCTAGATGATTTTACTTCAAGACCAACATGTTTGTACTTTTATGTAAATATTGTCAGCTGCTGTTCATACTTGATTTTTAATTTATGACTTTGTATATTGAAAATTTTTATATAAAAAGAAAAGATGCATATTTTTCCAAATGATTTTTTTTTTCATTATTAGTTTTTTATACATTTGCTGGGAAAGAAAATCTCAGTTGTTTTTGTATTTAATGGCTGATATTTAGAACTGCTTTTTGTTCTTGTTCTGCAAGATGGAAAACCGAAAGGTTGCTCTCATCTCCCTCACGCCAATTCCTGAATTATTTGATAACCTGCTCTGGTTAAACTCTGTTTGGTAAACTTCATATTTCTGTAAATTCCCAGAGAAACCTCAGCTTAGTGTCATAATTCATTTCTCTCTCTGGTTATGCCCACATGTGCCTTTTTTTTAAAAGGAAAAGAGTTGTTTACTGTTGATGCCTGCAAGGCAGATCAACAGGCAGTTTTCTGGTCTCTTCCCTGGAAATTCCAAATACCCTCTTCTTAGCACGCAGGAGTCTGTTGGATAACAATGCCATACATGAAAAATAGTATTGTCTAATGACTGTGTGTGATGTGTGGATACTGTTGTGTTTTACAGTTAACAAGGCAAATAGTTTTCTTTAACAAGAATAGTTTACAGGGAAATACTTTCTGTGTGATGTTAGTTGTTGCAACCAAGCTGAAGATATTCTCAAAACTTGAAGAAAATATTCATTCCCCAGTTTGTAAAATCTACATTTACCATGAGGTCTCAATAGGTTTGGCAAATCCACAATAATCTTTGATGTTCCCTTTTTGTTTTGTTTTTTCCCAGTGATGAGCTCCTGTTAAAGGGGCAGAAACGGCAAGAAGAATGCTTGGACTAAAATATTTAAGGATACCATGAGACTGCTGAACCTTAGTAGAATTTTAGTTTCAGATAAGCATTTGAACAACAGGCTGGATTTAATCCCATTTTACTTGTAAATATAACACCTGTGTGTATTCAGATTGCCACTAACTCTGTCTGTCTTTGTCTCTGTGGACAGACTTGAGAGTTGTGGCCTCATTTTAATTGACAGTGTGAAAGTGAAGGAATAATAAATACCCCATCTGCTCAAAATAGTCACAAACTGTCTTGGTAAACAGGATTTCTCATTAGACCAGTTGGCCAAGGCAGGAAATGACAGGGGAAAGTCGGCATATAGAGACCTTATCACATGTGGGCTTTTTGTCTGATGACCTGCATTGCTGCGTCTCACAGGAAATTATTTACTACCTTTTTATTCCCTCTGGTGTTCATTAAACAGCCCACAGGTGCTATTTGCTTGGTATTTTTCTTCCAGTCAGCGCTGTGCAGAATCAGAAATTGTTTTTCTCTAAGCCTGAACTTTGGGACTGTTTTTACTTACAGAATAGAACATTTTTCAGTCTGTTTGAAATTCCACATGTTGGTATTTCTTTCTCCTCTTAATTTGTTGTTTTAAAGAAATTCTGTGATGTCAGGGACAGGTTTTTTTGTTGTTGTTTTTTTATTTCCCTGTGGATGTTGGAATGAGTTTTCCTTCTGGTATTTTTGTGACAGATCTGGGTTAATGTTCCTGTTCTCTGACTCTCATTATGCAGACTTTACTGTTTGATGTTAAAAATGGCAAGCTGGCAGCTAGGTGCACATAAAGTATGTGCTGCTTTTGATTAAGAAAATATGATCAATCAAAGACTAAAGATGATAATAAAGGAGGGTGTACAAAACATGATCAACCTACAGACATATACCACAGACGGAAAGGGCCAGTTTTTCTCTAAAGTGAAGTGTAAGGCTTATGGTAGAGAATACTTTCAGGTTGTTGTTGTGAAGGGCCACTGGTCACTAACTATTAAAGCTCCAAATTGTCTTGATGTGATATATCTGCATGATTTCTGAACTCTCTCTCCAGGAAGGTACATTGTTATGCGGAGTTTGATTCCTTCCTTTTACCACAAATGGGACTTACTGCCAGTTAAACTGGCTTTCACGTTTTTTTTTCTTTGATAGACAGAAACATCACACGGATACAAGCTGTGCTTTTATCT
The DNA here is from genome assembly GCA_037177055.1 of Atherinosoma microstoma. NCBI lineage: Eukaryota > Metazoa > Chordata > Actinopteri > Atheriniformes > Atherinidae > Atherinosoma > Atherinosoma microstoma. The sequence goes on along the minus strand of JBBBVU010000009.1, from coordinate 10,959,480 downwards.
TGACTGCTGTGGATTATTTTATCCAATTTGTTTGGAAGTGTTTTATATACACAGAAGCTGTGAAGCATTGAGGAGCATGTGATCCCTCCACCAGCAAAGTGTTTTGTTTTTGTTTAGAGTAAATTAATTTTTGATATGAATAAAACTGGGAAGTTGGCTTTCACTTCACATTGTAGCAGTGTTTACAGATGCATTGATCAGACTGCTATTCTTATGGAAGCTTATCAACGCAGCACTGACTTTGATCCTCAGAATTCAGCACTAATGTGCAGTTCAGAAAATAAAATCATTTTTTTCCTCAGTGTAGATACGGTAAAACTGATCTCAGAGAATTTCAAAGACTAAGTGGTGCATCATTATAAATGCCTTATCTGCAGCAGGTACAGGAAATGAAATCCAAAAACCTTTGAACCAAAGAACGGACGTTTTTATTTTGGAATTACAAGCACGTTATCCACAAAAATGAATGACGGTAAGATAAAAGATGAAGGTAGTTAGCAATCTCATTCAGTACCTCATACGTCTTTTAATCAAATTTGAAGCACAGTAATAAGCCATTAATGCATTAGTTTCTTGATCTAGGGTTATCTGTACAGTCAGAGATATTAAATAATCATATAAATTATTAATATTTGATATATTCCTGAAGCATAATCTGTTCCTAGGGCTTTTCCGCGACTGAGTGGAATTCTGATGAGACATTCATGTAAATATGTGAACTGCAAAACATTGATAAAGCGTCAGTGAAGTCTAAAGAGACACAACGTTAAACTGGGATTATCCTCCATGGACATTTCCTGATTGATTTCAAATCTGACTTGTATGAGGTGTTTTAATAGAAGTAAAAGAAGTGTTTTTAAGCTGTAAGATAGCAACTTAGATTTAAGAGAAACTGTCTAGGCAGCTTTAAATGATATTTGAACACATTTTCTTCTCGGTCGTTTGGATGGCAAATAAGCAGGGTCTGAAAACGTGGTGACATGATATGTCGTCGCTGATGGACAAATATGAATGCAGAGTCTCCTAAAAAACATGACATTCACACACTCGGAGAAATGCTTTCAAGGACATGCATTGAATTAACACTTCATAGTGTAGTGACAGCTCATGCACAGCCCTCTTCAAATCAGTGTCAGTATATATATATATATATATATATATATATTCTTAAATCAACAACACCATCATATTCTGAGCAGGAAGGGCGACAGCTGCCTTCCATATCGTAAAGTGAAAGTGTTGACCTTTGAAATCCTGGAGCTATTCCGCAGGCTGGTCCTTGATAAAGCTTGTGCCTGTACATGAGCACACAACACTAACGTTGTTGATAAATGCTCCAGGATATAGCGGGATTTTACAGAAAATACCACCCTAAAGTGGACCATCTTTATATAGAGATGGTCAGATATGGCTCTCTAACCACAGGACTTTAATCCTATTTAACAGAGGCAAGATTTTTGTCTGTGTCCTTCTCCAAGTGGAGTGGAAATGATCTTCCCATTAAGAATGATGAAAAGATTTCTTATCACTCTTACTGCACACAAAATTGTATCTCATGTACCGCCAACAGTCCAAAGATGTCAACACTGACTCCAAATGTAAAAATTTTACACCTTGAGTGTTTTTTGTTTGTTTGTTTCTTGTTTAAGAATTTCTTGATAGATTATGCGCAATAATTTACTAGATTGTATTTTATATCAAATCTGACATATCAGCATTGTTCAGAGAAGTTTGAATCATGTCGAAATTGGCCGGCAATGTGCCAACCCTTTGTGCAACAGTGGCACAAAATACAACTCCACAACAGGATGTTAGATACAGGAAAAGTCATGATCTGTAGAGGGACTGACCAGCCCAGGCTTCCTGCAAACAAAAAGCTGAAATGACTAAAAGTGTATGAGATGTGATTCATTTATATTCTGTTTTTGTAGTTTTTGCTAAAGTTGGAGATGTGGTGCAACAAATATCAAGTAGAAAACCGACTTTGAGCAAATATACAGTAACACGCCTGAGAATAGTCTGGTTTTCTTTTTGGATATCATCTGCCTCCACCACTGCATTTTCAGATTTGTCAAACTTGTGTTTTGTCAAAAGATAATTTTCAGATTTCAGATGTGAGATCATTTCTGCCTTTAAAGAACATTTGCAGCTGCATCAAAATCTGAATTTATCAGGCTGAAGGCCAGTAAGAGTCTTCAAACAAACATACTGAAGGATGTTGGCTATAATTAAATCTGTCATTGCATAGGTTTAACAGAATACAACAGAAAGCAACCAGTATGTGCTTTCAGTATCTTTGTGTTGGTCCACAGCATACATGTGTCTATACAAGTGTTGTTACCAGTTACAGTATGGTTTGTTATGCAGAGAAGCCTGCAGCAGCAAAGAGCAGCCGTGCTTTGAATGATGATTATGCAAGATGGCTGATTAGTGATTTGTGTTCCCTGAAAGGCAGTGATGAACCACTTACTGCTGTTAGCCATTAAAGAGACAAAAAGGGCATAAAAATAATCAGAGTTGGTACGTAGGAAGCAGAGGACAAAAAACGCATGTGGCAGAGTAATATGAATGAATATTAATTGAATAAAAAAGGCTATGATGATGGTGTAGACCTCAAAGTTAGTCTTATTGAATTTCACTCTAATTTTCTGCTTACATCATTTCCATTTCATGTCTTGTGGACAATCAGGCTGAACAGGAAGCACCTTTGTGGTGCTAAGCAAGCTTGCCTAACAAGGAATTTGTTTTTCAGTTGTTGTTTTTCTTTTTTGTTTGTTGTTCTAAAGAATAAATTAAAAAAAGGAAAAAATGACATAAGTTGTGAACTTGTGTCATTTGGGTACTTCTGTTGAGGTCCTTCGGTAAAGTCCATTAAAGCTAATGGGAAAAGGGAAGGAAGCGTGAAATTAAAGCTCTCGTGAACCGTCAGCCACAGTTCACGTTGTTTGTTGTGGTTGTCACGTGAGGCTGACAGCCAATAACAACGTGTGCTGCGACCGCACAGCGTGTCATCTATGTACACACCACTGGTACACATCAACCAGTCAAGTTAATGACAATATGGCCGGAAATTGTCATGTTGGATCTTCAAAATACACGTACAACAGTACAATACACAATGAGAAGTCTTCTGTAAATTTTCTGGTAATGCCCAATTTCTACTAGGTTATATAAGCAAAGCATTACTTACGGGCTGCAGATATCAGGACCAGGAGTCAGTAGTGAAAATGGCTAATTTTCAACAATTTATTATCAATAACAATGTATAGGCCTGCACCTTTAAAGGCAGAGGTCCTACATTAAAAATCCTTCAAATGGAAAATGAGCTAAATGCATTGAATAATCGATAATGCCTCAGGACTTTTTGTTATGCATGGCATTCAAATTATTGTTACTGTGTCAATGTTTGAGTGGATTTGAACTATTTTATACCCATTTTATTCAGAGTATTGAGGGATAAAGCTGAAGGGGTTGAGAAGTAATCAATAGGAGGATAAAAAACCAAAACAATTCTGATAAACAAATCTGTTTTTAAACTTTATCTTTGAATGAATGAGTGAATGAATGAAGTGTTTTATTTCGGACACTTTGACAAAACACAATATAAACTTACTAGGTCTGATAGGGTCAACCAAACAAATGCAACAAAACAAATAAACAGAACTAAGCAAGCCTCTCAGAAGTTTCCACTTCCAATTATTTGTTTGAAAAGGAGTGGGTAGAAGTGAACACTTATAAAATCCCACCCACTCATCTTTTATCTCTTTTTAAATGAAACATTGGATCATTGAACTTCTTTCATCAAGATTTTAATTTGAAATAATAATAATTGTAATTTAATCCGTTGGTTAAAAGAAAAGATCCTGCCTCTGGCCTGATAATTGCTGGGATAGGCTAAGGGAAGGTAGGAACGGAGAAAGAGGGAAGAGGGGAGGGGGGGGAGGGGAGGGAAGGAGGGAGGGAGGGGGGGAGGG
>JBBBVU010000009.1:10943620-10955406 GCA_037177055.1 Atherinosoma microstoma | reverse complement strand
TTGACTCTTTTGTTGAAAAGAAAAGGTCCTGCCTCTGGCCGGAGAGTTGTTGGGGGGGGCGACATCCCCCCCCCCCCCGCGACCCTGAATTGGATTAAGCGGTACAGAAAATGGATGGATGGATGGATGGTTAAAAAAAAACCAATGTTTTGCCGTCCATTATCATCAGCGCATGTACAGGTTTAGTTTGCCTTTGTTTTGAAACACATGACCGGAAGTGTCATTCTACACTTGTGTTATCTTGACAGCTGAGGAGCTAAACATGCAATGGATGTGATGCCGCGCTGCAGTTAGTAAGCATCAGGCGGACACACACGCAGGAGGTCTCTCTTTAGCTTCACTCCATTCGTCCTCATGATGGGGTTGAGTGTGTTTTCCTCGGAGCCTCCGTGTCCACCGCCTGTCTCTGGTCTTCAGGACAGGTCATGTAGATCCACGGCGTCTGCAGACAGGGAAGTTTAACTCCGGCGACCTGAGGAGGACTGGGGCGGAGAATTACACGGCGCTTTGTACGTTGACGGTAAGCGCATTTACATAATGAAAGAAATGTTCTGGATAAGATTAGAACATTTTGATTTCATAATAGCAATTACTACAGTGCATGAATCAAATTTTAGTTTAGAATAAGTTTTTTAAAATTCATTAATAAGCTAAGATAATGGTTTGCATCCATACCTTCTGATTGGAAAAGCTATTTTGGAAACTTTGATGAGACATGAAGTGGATGGCAGTATTGATGGCGAGTCCTGCACCCAACCCAGTACCACTGAAATTTACATACTGTATAATTGTGTAATATATTTGAATTGGGAGACTGATGACTGATAAGCAGGGATTGTGCAGCTATCCATCGCATGTGAGTTCACTTAGGCTATCATTTGCTGCATATTGGAACTAACCATTACGATTCCTTTATTCAGTAGACCCAAACTGTACATTTCTCACCACATGTTGATTAATTCATTAGCTGGTGGCAGACTTAATGGGTAAACCTGCTCTGTGGTTCCCTACAGAGTGTTCTTTACAACACTATTTAATACATCAAAGCACTGCTGAGGCCTGTGATGTCAACCAAGGTCTTTGAACAAATATATTAACATTGGGGGTTAAAAAGCAAATATAGTGAGCTGTGGATTAATTGCAACCAAACCTCAGTGATAATTTGTCAGCAAAACTATATGAATCGGAAGAAGAGGGTAATGAGTGGTATTAACTTTATCTAACGAATAACTCATCCCTTGAACAAAGCTGTGTGCCAGGCATTGCCTCTGTCCTCTGATTTAATTTTAGTTCCAATTGTCAGTCAGAGGCAGTGCTCTAGGCTCCCTAGCTGCTGGTTACATAATGTCAGCTGAGGACTGCCTTAGTCTAGTGAGCAGAGGGGAAAACTTGAATTGAATTCAGACAATGCTGTGAAAGAGGTGAGATTACAGCCTTACGTAAGGACTATTTTCTTCCACTTGGCTGGAATGATGCAGATGATGGTGGTCCAGAAATAGGTCTGAGAGAGGGATGCTGCATAACCTACATTTTTAGATACAGCAGTGCATGAACAAGCCTGTAAATGCACGTTAAGTGTATGGCATAGAAAAACAGTTTATAGAAAGGAATGTTTGCATTTCGTACAGCTCAACTCAGCCCTTGTGATGAATATCCCTTTTTCCAGTAATGTTAACTGTCTGCACAATGAGCATCTCAGAATTCAAGAACAAATAAGCCTAATGTCTTTTCGGAGAGGTGGTGGTGAAATGTCTGACATATTTCCATCTGGTTAACCTCATTAGCCAAGTGCACTGTGGGATGAGATGGTTCATTAGGTCGCAATGCTGTGTTTTGGATTAATTGATGTGAATTATTTCTTTACTTACACAAGTGAAATAGAGCTAGTTCCCTTGAGATTGTCCAGCTTGAAGGTATGAATATGAACGCTGACATATTCAGGTTTTACATTTGATATACAGATCTGATTGATTTTGCAAACTACATGTGTGGAGCAGCTTTATGTCAGCGATGACATATGATGCCTGCTGTGTTAGCACTAACGGCTGTCATTCATCACATGTGATTCACAAGAATAACTGATCTGCCAACTCATCGTCATACTATGGGGAACAGAAAATATTTGTCATATTAATCAGGGATAGTATTTGTGAAGTGCTTAGAAATCTGGTCATATCCACGTCAACAATTTCTGAACCGATGTTTTGAAATGAAAATTAATTATCGTTCTGTCAATACTATGATTTGATGAAGATTGTTTGTATAAAAAAAATAACACCCCCATTTATTTATTTGTCTTGTATAATAATCTATAATGCTGGATGAACTCCAAACATCAAGACCATGGGGCTTAAATGATCTTTCTGCTTAAAGGGGGGGGCTGGGGGGTGTAACATGAAAATTTGACTTTGTTTTTTTTTTTAGCCTTTTATCATGTTATCATGTCATTCCCTCCCCTAAAAAAAACATGCTCCGCAGGTTGCTTTCACTCATTCATGCATATTTGACAAATCCTTGAATTTCCTGTGGAAGCCACCAACGGGAGCAAAAACAGCTGCTACTGCATAGCACCTCCTATTCTGCAAAGCTCCTCCCCCTCCATTGCAGAGTTCAGCTCCAGCAGAGCACTCCTTACACCCACCTTTCCTCCCTCCCACTTTCAGCTGCAGCAACGTGCTGAAGGGGGCGTGTCTGAAAGGGTCAGAGAATCTTAAAGACACAGAGGTGAATTTTCAAGGCTTCATATACAGACACGTTGCAAGTTGAATTTCTTTTGAGTTGTTTTTTTTCTATATAAAGCATTTTCAAAACAACTGAAGGTAACGCAGTTATTTGATAGTGCTATAAAAGGGTTCTTTGTGCCTGAAAATTACATGATATCCCCCCCTTTAAGGGACCATGATTGCTATTGGCCTTCAAGGCTCGGTCAATTTGGAACTCATCTGAATTTCTGTCAGGTACCGGCTCCTAAAAAAGGATTTAAATACACTTTTAAAAAAATGTTCACCCTAACATTAACTCTTTAAGTTGGTGGTGTATAGTGACACCTAGAGATGAAATTTCAGACTGCAGCATATTGAATATTTACTTAGTTGAATGTTTCTACCTTTAAAGGTTTAGAAATTCTGTTTATTTTCAGGGTCAATAAAAAAAAGTAAAGAAAAAGATCTTACTACCAAGCTGACAATATGCTGCAACGAATTCATGCTATGATTTTATCCTGCGACTATTTTTTGGATAAAGCTATGCCTAGAAGTCTGAAGATGACTATAACTATTTCTACATCTACAAATTTCTTTGTAAAGTCAACATGTGATGGTAACTGGAATTATAATTTCATCACATGATAACTTATGTCAAATGAGAAGTCTGTAGAGTATGATATTTTAGACTAAAATAACAATGTATTCCTTTGTACGTTAGCAAAACTCTCTACATATATTGCTTTAGGGCTCTGTAGCAGTACTGTGGAGGAGCTGAGAGCTGCATCCTAATAAACTGTTGACCGCAGTATGAGATGTAATTATGATCATAGAGTCCATGCAGGAATTAGGAGGACATGTATGATGAATAAAAGGACACAATGATGATAACGGCAACCTCATCTAAAACTGTTACAGTTGGAGATGCTGTCGGATGATCAAAGATTATGTTAAACAGACTGACATTTAAAATGTGTATTTATCAGTCCTGAATTTCCAGGGAAAGTGAAAGTCCACCGCAGAAACCAATGAAAGCCATATGGCTACTGTAATCTCCCCTTTCTCATGACACAGAAAGTAATATCACAACATATAAACCCCAGCAGCAGACATGCTCTTATAGAGTGTAAAATAAGAAGCGAAAATTGTTTGCACAAACATGATTGATGTCATTTATTTTGGATCTTGTTTCTGACTGATGATGATGTATGTGTTGACTTTGTGCTTCTGGATTACTGTAAAAAAAACAAAAAACAAACATACAGCTGCTGCTGAAATGAACCTGCTCAGTACTTTGTGAGATGAGAGCTGCCTGTTAATTGGATAATTAATTAATTAATTTATGGTCCCTGGTTCTAGTCATGGAAGATGGATGAAAAGTTAAACCTGATCATTGTGTTTCCTGCTGATAGGGCTCACTGATGCTGCTGGTACTTGAGGAACACGGCATCGGATCTGGCATTAAATCACCACTGCAGCCTCACACGTGTTTGAGTTGTCGGGTGTTTAAGGTTGCCAACTGACCTTGTTGGACCTTAATAAGCATGAAAGTGGACGACTGCACTGTTCCCTTTCAATGGCCAACATAGTCTGTAGGGGCATGTTTTTATTTCTGATCTCAATGAATTTAGTATTTGCTGGATTAATAGAGGTTATTTTGTCCCTGCAGCCATGATGCTGTGAGGCTGCATGAGGCAGCCTGGACAAACATGATGGAGGAGGCTGCCAGCCAGCTTGAGAGAGACCATGTACACAGTGTCTATGACAAGATTGCTCCATATTTCAATGACTGCCGCTATAAAGCCTGGCCAAAAGTGCAACAGTTCCTGCTGGACCTGCCACCTGGGAGCATCGTCGCAGACATTGGTGGGTGCCAGCTTAAGTAATAACAGTATATACAAAATCCATGGGCATGTGACTGTTCACACGTTGTGCTTTGTCTCTTGTTTTGTTTATCACAAGCTGATTTTCAGCCTCTTTCATCGTAGCTGACTGTTTTGTCCTTGGCAGGTTGTGGCAATGGCAAGTATCTCCATATCAACAAGGAAGTGTTCAAGCTGGGCTGTGATGTTTGTCGCCCCCTGGTGGACTTTGCTTGGATCCAAGGACACGAGGTCCAAATGTGTGATGGGCTGCATTTGCCTTACAGAAATGGGTGCTTCGACGCTGTGCTCTCCATTGCAGGTAATTGGAGACACATGTATGCACACACCAGCAGTTAAAAGATGGGTTTAGTTGTTGTTTTATTATTCCGTCTCAGTAATAAATCCATCCCCACATATGCTCGAGCTCGACAGCTGTTAATGAGAAACATCAGTTTACCAAAGCACATCTTGTGTTGCCTAGCCAACAGCATGAAATAATTCATGTCTTCTTCAAAACAAGTGTAATTCGGCTAAAAGAGAGCAGCAGTCGCCTACATATTATTTTATCCTCTAAACCAAATGATTCACCATCTACTGCTGAATGTGGTGCCACATCTTGATTGAATAAAAGCCCACACTTCATTCCTCTTGATTTAGAAAACTATCTGTTTTACTCAGTCATTCATCACCTGTCCACCAAAGAGCGCCGCATTCGAGCAATAAAGGAGATGGCCCGCACCCTGCGAGTGGGTGGACGCATCATGATCTACGTGTGGGCCATGGAGCAGAAACGCCGCAAATTTGAGAAACAGGACATCTTTGTCCCGTGGAACCCCAATCCTCATTCACCTTCTGGCTTCAGCAGGGAGCACGTCAAACCCAGAAGGAGAGCCACAGCACAGAGCGTGAGTGAAGCCATAGACAACACTGAAAAGCACAGGAAGGTTAGAAGCACATCCTCCGTGGCCGACGGGGAAGACCTGACCCGCACCGTGCCGCAGCAGAGAACACAGAGACTGTGGTTCTTCTCCAGGTCTCTGGATTCTGTGTTTGACTTTGGGAGCTTAGCCATCTCCTGGCCGTCCTCCCGCGACCTGAACACGTTATCTTCACCCACAGGTGAAAGTGAGGGAAACAAGACCGACCGGCGTGGAAAAAGGCGTGGCCTTATTAAGCAGGTCTCCAGCTTCTTTTCCCCTCCATCTGTGATCGGATCAGAGGAGGACGTCTTTGACTCGGTCACAGACCTGCACAAGGGACAGAATGATCCTGGAGGCAACAACAGCGCTACAAAAAACAACTGCACAGAAAACCAGGGTGTCTCCGTATCTTTAGCCCAGGAGTGTAGCTCTTTAGCTCTGCCAGATCTGATTTCTTTGCAAAAGGAGCATCAGAAGCAGACTGGAGATGAAAGCAGTGGAGGGCCATCGGGAGGAGAGCAGCAGGAAAGCACAGAGAGTCCTATGGGGAGTGGAGGGCAGGTGGAGGGCTCCTGTTTGAGGTACTATCACGTCTTCAGGGAGGGAGAATTGGCAGAGCTGATAGAGAATTATGTTGAAGAGCTTCACGTAATACACACCTACTGTGATCATGCCAACTGGTGTGTGGTGGCAGAGAAAGTTCAGTTGTGGAAAATCTGATTATAACTTGTCCTGTTTGGTAAGTTTCAGCACTAAATCTGGCACTTAAATGATAGTGTTTTTTATGAGGGAGGGTGTATGAGTACTGATGTTCCCGTCATTGATACTTGATGTCATTGCTGCAGTTCTCTTGTGAACTGTTAGGAAAGCATCATTTTATAATGTTGTTTTTAACAGTCTATGAACCAGCTGTGTATCAGAACTAGAAGTATTTTAGATGCATTCACTCTGTTTTAGCACAGTGGACTGGTGTTCAACAGTGGCTGTAACTTTACAAAAGACCACATTTTTAAGTATTTATTTTATTTAAAAACATGAATCCGACAAGCAGTATCCTAAACCAGTGTGTGTTTGTTTGTTTTTTTATTTTTTTTAAATATCAAATCACAGTGAGCTTTGTTGCTGCTACTGGTTTTTAATTATTTTACAAGGAATTGTCTAGAAAGAAAGATGCTAATAAATGCAGTTTCTGTCTTTGGGTTTAAATATAGGCCAAAGAAGAAATTGCAAGATGAAAGCGTATGCTTCCGTCTGCTGTAATATGTTTTAATATCTTAATTTCTGTGGAAATTTTATTTTTTTTCTGCCTGCTTTATGAATCCATGTTTGGTATAGAAGCTAAACATGAATCACACATCCGTTAAGGACTTCTCTGTGAGGTGATCTGTAAACTACTCGTGTAATTTATTCAATCTTACTATTGTAAGAGCTCAAAGTTGTGCAGAGTATCTTCCAAAACTTTTGTGCTTTATTTGCTAAAAAATGTTCTAAAGAACATGTTGCTTGTGCTTGATGTTGATGTTTGCAACCATTGCATAATGTCTTGTAGCCGGCTGAATATACCAGAAATGTGTTTCAGCAAATCAACTGCCTCGTATACTGTGAATAAACTTTGCACTGTACTGCAAACGTCACTGCTTAATGTCAGACAGGTGACGCTGGAAATGTAGAGCTTACCTGTACCCATCGTGCCAAGGAGAGTGTACATCCTTAAAATGTCTGTATGTGTGGACCAACTGTCTTTGTTTTAAAGTGATACTTGTACCTAAATGTCTCATGAGTTTGAAGTTCTTTTCACTTATTAAATACTTTTTTGGAGTTTTGTTGGAATTATTGTTTGTGTAATTACTTTATTATTTTATTTGTATAAGATGAATGAATGAATGAATGAATTATACTTTATTGATCCCCGAGGGGAAATTGCATAAATGGCAGATCAACTAAAAGATGGCAGATCAACTTTCAGTCTCGAACGAATAGAAAAATGTATTAGTTAAAACATAGCAACATAAGTGCCACTTGGATTAAACCAAATAACTTCAGTTTTCTTCTCATTAAAACTTAAGAAATTCTGTGGCATATACAGTTTAATATCCAATAAGCATTTGATGGAGTTTGTATTTTGCTGTAGGGGTACATAAATCTGACACTCATGTGCAAAATGATTAAAGGAGATTCCATATTTCTTCATAGTAGAGCCCAAAGGAAGCAGATGAGACAAAAGAAGTTGCCCAAGAATCATACCTTGTGGGACACCACAAGAGAGAGGAAATAATTAAATAAAATCTTTAATGTTACCACGAAAAACCTCTGAGTCCTATTAGTAAAATCAGTCCAGGGTTGCATATCCTGTTTCCCAGACGGGGGAAAAAAGTATACAGTGGTCGACAGCATCAAAAGCAGCAGTCAAATCTAAAAGCGCAAAAGGTAACATTACCAGGATCAGTAGCTAAAACAATGTCATCATAACCTTTAAAAGTGCCATTTCAGTGCTGTGTGGGGGTTTAAAATCAGACGACTATGCTATTTCTGTCTAAAAATGCATTTAATTGGATAAAATAATTTTGTCCAGGATTTTTGAAAGGAATGGCAGTTCATAAATTGACCTAAAATTGGAGAGAGCTGAGGGGTGGAGGTCAGATTTCTTAAACATTGGCTGTTCAGTGGCTGGGGATTTTAAGCTCCAGGAACCACATAAGAGGCAAGGCTGCTATAAGACAGAAAACCACTAGACTGGAATAAAAATTCAAGCTTATGCTCTTCATTAAATACCGGGGGCTTCTGACAGAAGAAATGATACCATAGAAATACTTGTTTTTTGCAACTCTGTCAATGGACTGATAGCACTGCCAGCTTTCCCTTATTATGGCAATCTTGGTCTCATGTGTCCAAGGTTTCCTGTTCCAGAAATGGTCAAGTTTTTTTAAAGGTTCCCTGGTAAAGTCTAATCCACTCTTTTTGGCCATATGTGTTACAAGGGGTTTGTAACCCCAGGGAAACCCCTTTTCTTTCCATCTGCAGACTTATCTTGATTGCAAACTGGCAACGACAGGTGTAACTCTTTGAGAGAAGAAGATTTTTCACCACTAAGGAAAGAATTCACAGACTTTAGTTGTTTTTCAGGTCTTTTTGTGTTGATGAGCACACTGTGTCTCTTTCTCCAAATGTGCCAAATTGTTTCTTTGGCCACTCCTGCAGTTTAGACGCTGAAAGCTTTGTTTTTTTTTCGCTTTGTTTTGAATGATGGCCTCTTTCACTTGCATCTACACATCTTTGGCCCACATAATCAGAGTTCCCATGGAAACTGCCAAATCCAAAGTGAGTACTTGGACTCAACTCCAGACTCTTAATCCCTTAATTTCTCTTGAAATAACAAGCAAGCAGGCCACATCTGATTGTAAAACACCAAACCAGTCAAGTTTGAGCCTCTGAGGAGAGAGAAAAAAACACAAAATCCAATTACTTGATGTTTAAACAATATGTTTTATTAGACTCCCAAAATTAAAGAAAGATGTCTACACTTAAGTCCCAACTCCACTGCTTTGGTTGAATTCCATGTGGTGATGTGAAGAGGAAAAATTTGGGAACTATGTTCCAGTACAAATACTGTTAGAGCTACATCATAAAACAAATACTTCTACTAGTAAAACCATTATCAGACTTTAGCCACTCTTCTAACTCCTCAGTGGGGGGGAAGTACTCCGAGGGTCCTCTTGATTCAAGAGATGAAGATTTTACATTCCACACTCCTTCCAAACCTGAAATACGAAGGACATAAATGCAGCAACCAGTTTATCTTTGATTTATTTCAGTGATGAAATGGTTCATTTAATAAAACATGTTCAACCTGCTGTTTTTTTCCTTTTTTTTTTTTTTTACCTGAGTTGCTGCTCTGTGGACAATGGAGTGTCTCAGCGCCAGTTTATCGATGTCTCTCGAATATCCTCCACCAATTACAGTAGCGACAGGGACACCTCTGCTGACTGTAGTTTTCATCACATACAAATCTCTCTGGTAGAGCCCTTAGAGATATTTTCAGTCTTTAGTTTTCAGGACCTGTCGGTAAAGATATTTGCATATTTGTGAAAGAGAGTAGCTCACCTTGGTCAGTGAGACGGAGTCTTCCTAGTTCATCTTCCCAATGAGGATCAACACCTGCGTCATACAGAACCACATCTGGACGAAAAGTCTCCAGCAGCCAGGGGAGGTGAGCTTGAACTGTCGATAACAGCATCAATGTGGGAAAAGATCTTCAGTGAAATGACTCAAAATACTGCTAAATTAAATAGATGTTTGTTAAAAAAAACTGCACTTCTACTGGTATGTCAAAAAGGACTCAGTCATTATTATCATGGTCTTTATAAACATGCCTGTAGAAAGATACTCCTCATCTTCTAGCCCATCCTCCACACTGATATCCAGGTCACTCTGCTGTTTGCGGACGGGGAAGTTTTTCCCACAATGCACTGAAAATGTAAAAACAGATGGCTCGTCTTTAAATATGAAAGCAGTGCCATCGCCCTGTTGGAGACAGAGACATGAAAGTTAAGTCAAATTTGATCAAATTAACAAAAGCAAACGCTGCCATTAAGACAAATAACAGATGAGTAAAATCCACCTGATGCACATCTAAGTCCACAATCAGAACCCTCCTTTTGGTCGAGGAGCTGTCCATCAGGTATTTGGCTGCAACTGCCAAGTCATTGAGGAGGCAAAATCCTGAGCCGTAGCTGGGAAAAGCATGATGAGTTCCTCCTGCTGTGCTGCAAGCCAGCCCCCTGTGCAGAGCTACTTCCGCTGCGAGAACAGTCCCACCTGTCATCGAGAGGAGGACAGCAGAGTAATGTGTAGCTGCCAGCTTCCCTGCATGGTGCATCTCTGTCCTACCTGTTTCATATCGACAGCGTCTCACTATGCCTTCGCTCCAGGGAAAACCTGTCCTCCTCTGTTCTTGCTCATTTATCTTCCCATTTATGAAGTCGGTCAGGTAATCCGCAGTGTGCACGCAGCTCAGCAAATCTTTGGAGGCAATTTCAGGATACCACACCTACTGTGAGGGAGGAAATTCACAACTAGAAAGTGTACCTTTAGTAGTAAAAATGACAGTAGTTTTAATGGTCTTATGTACTAATTGCCAAGAATGAATGAAAACCATGATTATTACAGTTTTGGTGGTTTCAATTGTAATAGTTATCAGTACAATCCATGTTTAATAAAAATAAATATCTGTGACTTTCACCTGTTTCTCGGTAATGACTTGGTCTTTAAGTAGAAAGTGCAAAACCCGGGGAAACTTGCCCATTGGAAACCTGTGGTTGGGTGGAAGGTCACACACATACCTGCTGTGATGAATTATGGGAAGTGCGTTGGACTCGTGCCTGACCTGCAAGGTGAACAGGTGAGCTGTGAGGTTACAGTGCATTTAAGGGGATAAACTGGTCAGGTAAGTGTGGAACAAACGCATTGTGTGTATAATGTTCGGAACAAAACACAACAGTTCTTACTAATTCAGCGTGAAAACACCTGCAGGAGGCGAGAGCTGCTCCGACAAGCCGCCCGAGGACATTTGGAATGCGAGGAGATTTGGAAAGTATCCGCTTTACACAGGTCATTTCGTACTAAAGCTGAATGTCAGTCTCTTGCATAAGGCAGAGAAATACCCGGTTTTTTAACATGTTATGAAACGTTTACGTTACTGTAGCGGATGTTTTGGCTGTAACCATGCAGCTGCTGCCATCCTCCGACACGGAGTGGACATGACACTTTGTTGACATCATGGTGCTTTGACGCCATCTACTGGTTGGAAGTGAACATT
Source organism: Atherinosoma microstoma (assembly GCA_037177055.1). NCBI lineage: Eukaryota > Metazoa > Chordata > Actinopteri > Atheriniformes > Atherinidae > Atherinosoma > Atherinosoma microstoma. The sequence continues at coordinate 10,944,104 of JBBBVU010000009.1, read as the reverse complement.
GCGGATATAAACATAAGCCTGAGCTCACATGTTTTTTTATGTTGTTTTTTTTACTAGTATTTATTTGCTTTAACAATGCTTTTTGGCAATAGATATTATAATAACCTAACCGTTTGAAAGCTTGTTAATTCCCCTTATAACTGGTGCCTTATTTGTAAAGAAAATACATTTGTGAGATGTGCAGCAGAGTTGAATATGTTGTGTCCATGAAAAAACTTTCCAAATCTCTGCCAATGCCAAATGGCTTATTCTGCTATCAACAATTGTTTGTTGTTATTTATTGGATTGGATGATTGAATTCCGAATAAACAAGAGAAGTGATTTAGCAGTTTATTCATTTAACAAACAGGGGCCTCAGTAGCATGTGGAGGAACCATGCAGCCACAAGAGCCTGGCACCTCCACCTCACGCTGGTCACGACTTGGCCACACACTGCTGTGGGATAGCGTCCCATTCTTCAACCAGCATTTGTTACAAGTCAGAT
>JBBBVU010000009.1:10930531-10940970 GCA_037177055.1 Atherinosoma microstoma | reverse complement strand
TCCTGGATTTAACAGGAAGCCAATGAAGAGAAGCTAAAACTGGAGAAATGTGATCTCTCTTGCTGGTTCTCATCAGAGCCCTGGCTGCAGCATTTTGGATCAGTTGGAGACTTTTCAGGGTATATTTGAGGAAGCCCACCAATAAAGAATTGCAAACGTCTAATCTTGAAGTAACAAAAGCATGGACTAGTTTTTCAACATCACTCTGAGACGGGATGTCCCTAATTTTTGGCAATATTGGAAGAAGGCGGTTCTAGAAACCTGTTTTATATGCGAGCTGAAGGACAAATCCTTTCTTCAATTTCTTCAATTAGAAATCTTATTTTACTTTGCATGTATTTCCATGAATTATGAAGAGTTTGCTATTGTAAATGTCTCAGCATATACTCACAGTAGCTCACCAGAACTTCTTTAAAACTGTTGTGAAGTACAGAAACAATTCCAGCCAACGATAAGGTAATTATTGCATCTTCAATTTGTATATTCAAATACAATCTTTAAAACCTTAGAATAATAATAAAAATGCCAAAAAAAGTTAGTACACTGTGTAAAATGTAAATAAAAACAGAATGCAAATATGTGCAAATAAGCCCATAGTTTGTTCACATTAAAACATTTTTTTAAATTATTGTTGAAAGACAAACATTTAACTTATTTAATTAAAATAGGATGTAATCTTGAATTTGGTTATTAAGACAAAGGTTTGAGAGGCCCACATTTAACACTGTCTATCATCCACTCTTATTTTAACAACAGTCTGCAAACATCTGGGAACTGAAGAGAGCAGCGGCTGGACCTTTGGGAGGTGAATGTTGTCCCATTCGTATCTTATCTTATAAAAGATTCTAGCTGGTCAGGATTTGGGGTTGTAATAAACTCATTGTTTTAACGCCTAAGATATCTCAAATTTAGGAAATCGTACCTTAAATTTGTAAAACTGTAACACAGTGTTTTGAAATGGTATTTAAAAAATTGAATAAGATTTAAACTATACAAAAACATTACCATGTTTCTTTAATGTTTTTCCATCTTGGAAGGAAGCAGAGCTGATGGTTGGTTCTGTGAGCTGCAGTCTGCTTCAGGGTGGAGGTCTTAAGACTTTTTCAGCTCTGCATCTTTTTTCCTACAGTACCAAAAAAGAAGCTGACAGCTACTGAGCTTTGATATATTTCCTTTTTCTTTTCTTCATTAGAAAAAATAAAGGCGGGGGGGGGCTTAAATCAGCTGTCTCAACATTGTCTTGTCATACATCATATCAGGGGTCGCCAAGTTAATTCCTAGCTTTGATAGAAGCCTTTAAAGTTATTCAACTGAAATAAGACCTCTTTTAGGCAATATTTATGATGCACACAGGTGGGATAAATTTAGTCCTGCACACAGTACATGTTTAACCATGTGAATAACTCCTCGTAAAAGCCCTGTCATCTTGGCATGTATGTTCCTGCTCCTGGAAGCTGCAAATGTGCTCATTGTCCAACAGTAGGGGACTGGGTGGTGTAATGTTTGTGTGAGACGCTGGATTTGAACATACCTGTCAATTACACAACATCACTGTCACAACACAAACAGCCCACAAACTCCTCCATCCTCACCCTCTGCCTTACAACTCTTTGAGCGGAAGGAATTTGCTGGTTGATTGCGAGGGCTGGCAGAGCATGTTGTAGCAGGTGAGGACAAGGGTTGTTGTTGGAGTGAATTAATTTGTAGCTGCTGTCGGTGTATGACGATGATGGGCTGTTGCCTCGTTCCTCTGAGGCAATCCCCCAGCCAGATTGATTCACCTCTCATCCATCTTTGTCCTCCGATAATCACAGACAGGCAGGAGTGAAATATGTGTGCTCTGCAGTATAATTTCCCATCATTGTAAAGGAGGGTTTCCATCGCATTCACGATCACAGGAAATTATCTCTTTATTCTCTGGCATCACTCATTGTTTGAGAATGTCCCTACAACTGTTAACCGAGTCGTCTTGCATGGATGTGATGTGCTGTCAAAGCAGAGATGTGTGAGTCATTAATTTATTAAATATGCCACTGCCAGTTTTTCAGAAAGGGGGTTTCTGACGTTTTACACAAGTCTTTGATTGCACAGGAATTGCTTTTTCACAAATCATACACATTACATTGCAAATTTTCAAGCTGGTGTGTGTGGGTTGTCTTATCAGGAAGAGTAAACTTCTCTCAAACCAGATTAACATCTGCTCTCTGCCAACAGTAACGGCTTTCATGGAACAATTGTTCTAATTAACTCAAAAGAATGTGTGATTTTCAAGTCAGAGATGGCCTCTTCCTTTTTTATGTTTCTTTTCTTATCAAATTACACTCAATATTCCCAATGATAAACTAAAAAGGAATTGAGAGTTTTCATTTATTTATCAAAAATTGAAATAATTCAGACTGGCTATGACGGCAACACCTCATCAGTGGTCCTTGTGAGGCGTCTGCAGCTTGACTTGATCTGTTCATGTTTGAAATCACTGACTATGATAAAGAGGGCACAGATGTTTTTTTTTTAATAAGGTCTCACAGTTGATGGTTTATGCCAGAGTAAAATGCCATGAGGTTAAGAGGACAGTGTCTGCAGTATGTTAAAAGCCCAACAGAACAGTTGCCTCAATGATTCTGAGCTGGAAACAGTTGGAAACCAGCAATAGACTTTCTAGGTCTTGACTGCCCGGATAAACTGAGTTAAATGTCCAATGATCACTACAAAATGAGATCCAGAGAGTGTGATGAGAGATTCTTACAGAAGATCAATCAATGCAGCTCTCCAATAACCAGCCATTTATTTTTCTTACTAAATATCATGACAGCTCATTTAGAGTTTGCTCCTCAACAACTCTGAGTCCTCAGTAATACCGTAAAAGATCTGAACCGATCAAATGGAAATTAAGCTGTTTGATCATAAACTGAGATTTTATTTGCAGAGGAGAGCAGCTACTGAGCATCAGTTGAACATTGCGATGGCAGCATCTTTCTGTGGGGAGAGAGAGTAAGCAGAGAAAGGTAATAATGCTTGTTATCTCACGCTTATGCAAAGGTTTACATTTCAACAAGACATTGACCTGAAGCATATTGCCAAGTAAACACAGGTGTGGCCTCACGAGAATGATAAATAATAAAACGTGGAAAAGTAAAAAATTGAATATATGCAGCGATTTTATCATGATTCCAATTTGGAATCATGATAATATGAATAGTTTAATCTAACACCAGGTTTAACACATTAATGTGGGTTAACTTGCTGAACCTGCTGAATAAAAATGGAGACCATAACCTTTTGATTTTTCACAATTATCTAAATTCCTTTTAATACTGTTGCCTCCCAAGTTTCCTTTTCAATAGCTGATATTTTTACTCGGCATGTAGCTATTCTAGTCATCGAGGAAGTGAATGGCATTTTAATCACTGCCAAGTTTCTTTTTACAATGATTAGGGAGAAAATATTCTGAATGACTGTATCAACATGTCAAACCGTGAAGCTATTCTTTAAAGCTCTACATTTACCCTCCGGTCATATGAAAATAAATGCCGAAGCCTAAAAGCAGCAGTTTGTTTCAGCACAGTGTGAAAACTGGGATCTTTAAAGTCTGTTATATATGCACACACAGCAGCTGTGTGAAGATTTGAGCAGCTCTTTAGATAGACAAAATGAAGCTACAGGAAGAAGTGATAATTCAGAACATCTGCCCATGATCTGTGGTATGCTGGGAATCTGAAGGAGAGTAAAAAAGCAGCAGAGATATTGAGTCAGACTGTGGTATTGCTGGAATGTTTTCTAATGATGTTTGCATTTTGTATTGTTGCCACAGCTCTGTACAGTTTGTATTGAAAACAAGCAAGAGTACTGTATGAAACAGCATCAACAATGCTATTAATGGATCACATTGTGAATATTATCAGTTTAGAAGAAGCAGATAAATTGTTGTAATGTTGTACAAGTAGTTTAGCTTTGTCTTTATTGTCTTAAGAAATTCGCTCTTCTGTGAATAACATTTCATTGCTGGCAGGCAACCTTCCACATGTTTCAGCAACACAGCTGGCTCCATACTGTTCCCCTTATTTTAATCTCACGATGGCGTGTGAAGACCACGGGTACTTCAAAACGTCTGCTTCGTATTGATAGCCATGTTGATACTGTTGATAAGGACTAGGAGGGTAGACGGCGTGTGAAATGATAGCACAGAATGTGTTTCTCTTTATACACTGTTAAATATCCTGATAAATTAGAAGCTGTTCAGCCGAGGGATTCAAAGTAACTGTTTTGAATTTTAAAAAAAAGGACAGCTAGTGCATGAAATGCTCAAGAAGTTTTCATTTTTTGTGCCTATCAAAATTGCAATAGTAATTCATTCATGTTGATATTTCAGATAATTGATGCAAATGCCCATTACAGATCACTGAACAGAACCAGACGTGCTTCTGTCAGATATCTAAAAAAGGTTTTTAAAAAAAATGTCAAGCTGGAATTTTAAAGTAATAAAGTTAGATTTTACTAATGCATCATTTATTTATTTAATACATCTTTAACGCAGGTTAAACGGTAAAAGATAAGCCTTTCAAATGATTGAATGTAGAAAATATATCTGTTAGAAATCCACATCTGTTGGTCTAATTGTCATTCATTTCTTTGCTAAAGTTTGTTTAAGGCTGAAATATCTTTTCCAAGGTTGGATCAGTATGTTCCCTCTGTCAAACTGTCACTTTTCTAAAACAAGAACAGACAAGTAAAGAAACCAAACAGAAACAAATGTGTTGAATGGATTGCTAAAATGTTTGAATAAAAGTGTACATTTCCAGCATGGCTTCAGATTAATGTTTAACTGACACAAGTAGCGTGTACCCTCGGGTGTTGCAATCCCCCGGCATGAACTCTATGAATTTCAGTCTCATATACTTCCAGCTGAAGAGGAGGGTAACTGAATGGTGAACAGACTGGGATATCATCATTCTTATCACTCTGAAAATCAGCCAAAAAGCAAGCAGTAATATCCTCTTTGTCTCACATTTGCTTGTTTCTCGAGGGGTTGGCACAGACCTCAACTGCCTGCTGTTTCTGGGTCTTGGTATGCCCGCCGTCTCTGGCAGTTTGCTTTACCGGCGTGTCTACGTCCCCCTGCTGCAGTCCTGTCTTCACATACTGGTCATAGCAGTGATCTGCAGCAGGAAGTCTTGTCATATTGCATTTAATTCAACACAGCTCTGCTCATGGCACTCCAAAGGTCGTGTTTAGTGCAGATACTATGGAGGTGTAAAAATCCTGGGGAAAAAAAAGGAAACGGAGGCTTTAAGATATGTGGTCAACACCAAAAGTTACTTATTAACTTATTAGGGTGTTGTAAGCTAAATCTAAATATTCTTTCTTTTAAGAGTCAGTGATGTTCAAAAGCACAGATTTCCATCAAAAAACCTTTTAAACTCAAGACATAAATATAAACATGTGTTTAGGATATAACTTTATGAATCAGAGCTGATATTCTATAGCTGTTGTGGTGGCCCAGCCTTTTCTCTTGCACCTCCAGCAGGTTCATATTTTTAATGAATGTCTCAGTAAGTGCTGAAGAGTTTGTAATAAAATTAAACGCACACTTTGAAGGACCTCTCGAATTTTGTAAGAAAGCATTATACTTATAGTCATCTGCACATGTTATTATTTACTTTGCAAATACAGTATGTTACCCTGGCATTAGCATTTAGTCTAGAGCATTTTGTGCTCACAGGTAGTCTTGCAGAGCCACTAACATTACCACAGGCAGGCTTTATGGTCCCGTTAAAAGCTAAACTGGCTTAAGCAGACAAAGGTCTTAATAGGAAAAAACAAAACAGCAATTTTGAGTTCAAAATTAGATGATATACTTTGTTATGTAATGATAATAGCGATAATATAACTTAATAGCAAATGAGACAATAAAAACTGATATAGACTCTAAGTTCCAAGCAAAGAGATCACGGTGTGACTAACAATCAGATTTAACTGACAGCGACAGTACTTGGTGCTTCTTGCTGTCGCTGGTTCCGACTTTTATCCACTTAAAAGGCAGTGTTTTCTTGTTGTGTTTTCTCGATTTAGCTTGTGAGAACATCCAGCTGTGTGCAAACTCAGCTGTTCTCACTCCCACTGGCCTTGGACATTTCACCTCCACAACTCTTCGCTCTGTTCACCTCGTTCTTTCCTTCTGTGTCTCATCCACAGTTGTCCTCCCATTACACCTACACTGCTCGCTCTCCTCTCTGATGGAATAAATGAGGCCATGGCACATTTTATGTCACATGCTTTATTCATTTATGGTTGCATTTCTCTGTATCAACATGGGCATGACGAAGACAAAAAGGTCATATTTGAAGAAGGAACACGTCTTGTGTGCTTTTTGCAACTTTTCTATTTAAGCATTCAAACAATGGAGAAAAAACCCAACAAGGGCATCATGAATGTCACTAACTCTGCACAGAAAGCAAGAAACTCATTCTTTGCACACATGTTATCTAATTTGTCAAACTATGGATTTGTTGCTTTGTGAGCCTGTTGTATCCTGCTTTGATTTTATTTGTTTCTGAATTACAGAAAAAAGGCATTCGTGTTCATATCGTAATAATTAGTATCCAACTACTGCAGTCAGTATGACAAAGAGAAGGCCCCTTTGATGCAAATTTCCATTTTCCAAAGTCTTTATGTTCTCATAGAGCAAAGAGGAGTAAGCTTTGAGACATTGCTTTGAGGCAGTGAAAGAAAGACACTCATTTTCTCTTCCTAGCTAGAAGTTAACCTGCGTCCAAATCCATGGTTATTGTGTTGGTTTTACCACCTTATTCTATTCACAGGACGATCTTGCTTCAAAATTGTTCAAGGTCTAGAACTAGAGTCAAAGGGAGCTAGAAGCTGCGTTACAATGACGTTAGACTCTAGTTCTTGGGAATATTTCGACTCTAGTTCTTGGGAATATTTCGACTCTTTCTCTTGTCACTGACCTTCCCTTGAACCGAAGTGTCTAGTCCTAACTCCAAACAGTTGTCTTATGATGTTTTACCTGACCGGAAACCTGCCCAAACCGGTAACGTCTGCCAGCTCTTCTTAGTCACAGTCCCTGGATATTACCTCAGCTCTACCCCCCTGCATTTGTAACTTGCATTTTGTCAAAACAGAATGAAAGATTTCTCCTACTTTTGAATAAGATTTAATGGTTATTAAGTTGGTTGGCTTTTTTTCCCCCCCCAAGTGGTTTCTGCTTTTTTTTGCTCACAAAATGTAGAAATGAGCAGGCTGTCCTCCTTAAGTGCCATTATGCATCCAGGCAATAATGATGCATAACGTGATCTGTAGTTTCAAATAAAAATGGAAGAAAACATACTTTTGGTTTCAATTCAACATCAGATATTCTTATGAATATATAACGTCTGGTATGCCTCAGTAAACCGTGGAGCTTCACAGCTTCCCACTTTATCTTGCAGGCATTCCACAGTCTGGTGTTTTGAAGATGGGTCAAAGCTGTGGTTCATCTTGCTCCCGTACAATTCAGCCATTTTCCACAACTTATTTGTGAGGCCTGGAGACTCATTTCACCTTGTTCTCTTACAGTGCCAACCACTGCTGCTCCCTTCACTCCCCATGCCCGCCCCCGTCTCTTTTCTCCTCCCCTTTCCATCTCTCAACAAGTACACATTCTCCCTGCTCTTACGCATATTCTGAATGGTTTAGTCACTGCTAGCTGATCAGTCCTGCAGCCCCCCCCCCCGCCCCAGGGAAACACATGAGATGGAGGGGGTGATGGCAAGCTTGCCAGAATAGGCCTATGGGAACATAAGTGTGGCTCCTCGAGGGGCTGTCCAACTCTCTGTTCTTCCAGGAGCCAGCCTTGCAGCCACTGTTATGCCATGATTACAGTGGGCAACACAGACAACTGTTTTCCACTCATCAGGTAAGTCCTCTGTTTTTTCATTTCCCTCTGGTACCAGCTCAGTGATGGCTTCTGAAGGAGAAGTTATATAAGAACTCCTAATGTCTCTCTTTGCTGTTCATACCTGGCTGAGTTTGTGCAATATACACTATATGTTGCTTCTACATGAGGAGACTTGTTCTGAACATTTCTGCTGAAAATTCTCCAACACTGGATGTTTTTCTTCCACTTTTCTAAATAAGTCTTGCCGTGGCAGACAGCACACTCAATTCATTTTCACTCTGACACTTCCTTTTCACCTAAATCTGCCCTGTATTCATCTGAGAGTAATTAGACCTTCTTTGCATACCGGGATTTTTAAAAAAAATTTTAAACCCAAGGGTTGCTTGGAGGAAGCTCTAATCGCCTGTACACTACACATTCACCATGTAAGGGCAGCTTTTGCTGCAGTTTGTTTACTTGTGTGATGTTGCAGCAAAATCTATTCAGTGTATGCAGATTTATTAAAAAAATATTCAGTGATGCTTTATGCTTTGTCTGCTTTTGTTGTTCTAAAGCAAAAGACTATGTTTCTTTGTTGTATGTGTGTTTCTATTTGAGTTTGTCAAGTATCAAGGCCATTGTGAAACATGCTGCCAAATGCAGAATTCTCACAAAAACAGGAGAGCCTAATGTGTGCAGAAGTTACACAAATCAACTTCTGCTTTTTTTATTTTGTTTTCTAAGTAAAGACTGACAAAACTGATTATATGTAGAAAACATCTATGGGCTTCTGTCAGGACAGTCATGTTTTTTTGTTTTTTTTTTGTTTAAACATGCTGATTAGAGACAGCAGGTCTGTCTTGGGTTATGTTTATTCTGGAAGTTACCAGGTGCAGTTGGACTTTATCATATTTGCAGAAAGCCTCTGCTTTTCCATGTGTGATTGTTTCAGAGCTGTCCAATGTGTATTTGAAAAAAAAAAAAAAAGTTTATTAACTAATGATGTGAACCACTACCAACCAGGGACATCTTCTGCTCTGATGAATGGTGTACTGTAGACCACCACCACCAACTGTAGAAGCAGTCAGATTCTTCTGTGCAGTGATGTCACCACTTTGTGCGTGAAACAGATCCAGACTTGAACAGCTCAGCCTGAGACAGATGTTGAGTTTAGTTTCCCCGCATATTCCTGGCTGGATGGCATGTAATCAGAGCTGTTCAAAGCTGGATTTGGAAACTGCGCACTGTGCATGAAAAACTGAGATATGAATGATCACTGAAGAGAAGGACCTGCAGAAAAACTCTTTGAAGTGTGTATCATTTTGTTGTGTTGTTTTTAGATGTATCACAAGCCACTTATATTTTATTTCTGTTTATTTCAGGTTAGCTGGTTCATAGTTTCCTGGACAAGAAAAGATGGCCATCCGATACATGAAGCTGAAGTATCTTTGGATTTATGTTTTGACTTATGAGAAACTATAGAACAAAACTACAATGGAGACTCCACCTGTGGTGAGTTTGGAAGAACATCAGTCTCGGACACATTTAGGATTGCACAATTTTGCTCTGTCAACAAAAGTGTCATCTATAAAAAGTGCTGGTAACTCGGCTAACACCTCACCAGACTACAGAGAGAATGATTGCATCCCTGAAATCCACATCTTGGCACTAAACAAGGAAATACCTGAATTTGAGAAGAGTTTGAATCGTGTTGATGGTTACAATGTGGAAATTGTAGAGACTGTGTGCTTTCAAGAGCCTGAACAAGTCCTTGTGAAAGCATCTCAGGATACAGCTCAGCTCCTTGAAGAAAATGTTTCCATATCACCTACTTCAAATAAAGACTGCTGCGTGAGCTTTTTACCCCCTGCTGCTGCAGCAGAAGTCCAATCAAACCAGACGGCTCAGATTCAGCCTAGTCAGACACTCAATTTAAACTCTCAATATGAAAAACCAAACTTGGAGCAGAAGGCTGAAGCCTCAAATGGCTCCATCCTCAGTCTGGATTCCACTCCCATCCCTGTGGTCTCTTCTGACCCAGGTCAGGGCATCTTGGATCTACCTCCCATTGTGAAGCAAAGACAGAGTGCCATTACCTTTTCCAGGCACACCTGCCACTCTAATGCCAGCAGAGATGTTCTTGTCCACGAAAGCTCTGATGGTGGAGAATCGTCACAAGATGGGGAGAAAGAAGAGGAAAATGATGACATTGAAGATGTTTTGCTGGAGCTGCCTCACAATCAAGATTTTGTGAGTCAAAGACAAAGAAGCACAAGCAAAGACAAACACAAGAGGAAAGGTTATTCGGGTGAACAAGCAGAAATCGATCACACACGCAGCAGCTGTGGTTATGAGGCAGAGGGGGAAACGAGCAGTAGAGAGGTAGGCTTTTTATTTAACAATATAAGTTCCACAATTAATGTGCATAATGTTATTTAATCATAATATTGTTTCCTATGTGATAAGTGTGTGTGTGTGTGTGTGTGTATGTTTGTATGTATATTATATATATGTGAATATATAGTAAAGAATATATATATATATGTATGTGTGTGTGTGTATATAT
>JBBBVU010000009.1:10904710-10917950 GCA_037177055.1 Atherinosoma microstoma | reverse complement strand
AATTTGCCTAGTTTCTGTCTCTTTAACTGAAACTATAATGTAAAAATATTATTTGAGCTAAAAGACAAATGGCTTGATAGCGTTGGAAAAATGGTGAATGTGTGTACAATGCAGAAAAGAACAGATGCAAACAACAATATTTTGAGGAAGAAGTGCACTGCACATGAATTTTTCCTGATGGTATTTATTTGGTTTGAATCCTGAGGTATCACCTCTACAAAAACACCCAGCTGATAGGCAGCACATCAGATTGTGATTTAATAAGGTGCTAAATGATGGAAACTTTTTATTGACTTTTATTGAATTCATCTGCCACAGGGCTATAGTTACTGATATTTTGTCACTCTCTCTTCTTTACAGATGTTCAATAACACGACCAATTCAGCAGGTGCAGGTAAGAAATTTTCTATTTATTGTTTTTCCCACCAGCCTTGTGACGTATTGCTTATGTTTCTGTTTGAACACTATCACATCACAGAGGAGCAAGCAGTTTTTTTGTTTTTTTTGTTTTGTTTTTACTCTAGTGCTTAATGATTTTGTTGCGTTTACCTTCCACAAACATTCACTTCAGGTTAAGTGGAAAGTCTAAATCTTGTTCCTCTTCCTGGCTCTTGCCTGTGTTGGATTGGCAAGCTGTACCGGCTGATTTTCCTGCTCTCTGCTCACTGCATGCCGGGAGAGCAGCCAAGGGCCATAAAAAGCTGGTCAAGTAAATGGATGAGTAAATGTGAACATATAATAGTCTAAATGGATATTAGAGAGCTAAATGCTTTAATTCCATCCTCATGTGTTTGGCAGAGATTTGCGGACATTAGCGTGCACCTGTATATTAATGCTACATGACTCTTGATGTCATGATTAGTACTTTTCTATAAATGTTTTAAATGAAAAGGAACATCCAATCAATGAAGACTTTGCAGTTATTTCAGGATGGAGATGTTGCCTTTTGTTCGATGTAATTTAATCAGTGAAAACGACTAAAGCTGGTAGTGTTGCACTTTATTTTCCTGGACTATGAAATGACAATTATAGGAAGAGGACAATTTTGCTTTAGCCTGAGAATTTGAAAACTTTAAACCCTTTTAAATGTTGCTGTCTCTTTGTGTGGGTCAGATATGAGGCTTGACCACTTGACTAAATAGCCCTGTCTGCATCTATAAGTCATGTACTGTAAATTAAATGCTTCTATATGACATTTAAAAACTCTGTCTAAGCTGATCCTGCACTCTGTCCTGGCTTGCATGGTGGCATTGCTCTGGCTCCAGACAATGAGACTGATGGCCACAGGTGTCGGCTCCCTCCCTCTCAGCCGGTGTCTTGAGAATGTCCAAATGTGCATTCTTTTATTTTAAAGGCCCTTTTAGATGTTGGTCACTTGGAGGGATGCAGTTAAAATTAGGCAGCGTGCCAGATCATTGTTTCTGTTTTGCTGAGGGGAAATACTTCTGAGGGGCCTGGTGTGATGTGGCCCTTGGGGGGCAGCTGCGGGATTTGAGTGGATGCCATTTTAGACTCAGGTTGCACTCTCACATGACCTCAGTTTTACATGATGGTATCACACAAGTGGACATAATAGTCTGGAAAAATTCCATGTCACTTTTATGAAGCAGTTAACTAACGTGTGGTCCACTGGTGAAGTATGAGGTATGCAGTAAGACCAAATACTAATGGTCATTTTTGGAATTGTGAATGTGAGACCACTGTGAATGACATCAACAAGTTTATCAACACGTCTGTAATTTTTACTTTAATGCCTTTATGATTAATATGTATTTCCACCATATTTTAGGTGCTGGACATTAACCAGACCACAGACAGTATCACTGTCAGCTTTGATTTGTGTGAAAGTAAATGAAATCTCAAATGTGGTTTCACTCTGAATCTAATGATGAAATGACTTGGAGAATGATAGTGTTACAAAAAGAACAAAGCCGGCAGCGAGTCAGACACACTAGGTGTGATATTTCCTGGCTGTATTTTACAGCTGGCCTGCGGAAACCTCTTTTTAAGACACAAATACGAGACAGCCAGATGGTTCTCAGTATCGACCATAACAACACTGTCCACCTCATTAAATTGACATTGTACAGGAGAAGAAAACACATTCCTCAGGTTCATTTCCAAAACAGAAAAGCAGTAGTGAGAAAGCTGATGCTGTGTTGTGTTTATAAATGTGCAATATTAACTGCTGGTGTGTGTTTTTGTTAATATCTCAATCATCCCCAGACTGCTTTTAATGGGGTCTAATCCTGTTGAGCAATGGCCAGCTTGTTTGTCTTGCACTCTACTCTGATAATAGGCACTGTGCCATTTAGAAATGAGATACTGAGGGGTAAATTCAACAAATTGCTCTTCCTGTTATTTATTCAAGATCATATAAACCATTTTTGGGAAGAAAAAAAAAAACCTAAACTGTTAACCTCCTTCGGCTGATGTTTTGTTTTTCCTTGAGCAAAATGCAAAACCCAGGTCTGCATTCAAAAACTGCACATGGATATGCTCAGAGAAGAGTTTTGCATGGAGAAGGGGGAAAAAACTTAATCCACAGCCTGAAATGTTTATTTTTCTACAGGCATTACTCACATTTTACGGAGCATTTTTTCAAGTCTTGAGTACATGATGGGCCAGAAGTACCTCATTCCCTCTCACATGGCATAATTTGCAAGGAAATCTATTCCCTACAGCCTCTTTAATTGCAGTGTGGAAATTAATGACTTTCTCTGGTGAGAGGAGGCAGCTATGTTCATCCTCAAAACCCAGTTGATGTTAATCACAGAATTGATTGCTAAAAGCTGTCAGGTCACGATCAGAGATACAGTAAAAATAAGGGGAAAGACTACTTTTATCTATTTAAACTACATAATGGACAGATACGATGTTTTTTTCAGAGACGTGTAATGTATTTTTTGTAAATGTATTTGTGTCTTTGAGATTTCAGACATGAAGTTAGATAAACAGAATGAACAACAGGGTCCAAAGAGAAGCAGTTATGCAGAACTGAGTGACTTAGATGCATAAATAAATGCTCATGTGCTTTGTTATGATAAACATTACCTTCCCAAATGTCAGTCAGAGGGAAAATAACACAAGTGCTGCTTAAACGGCACTCTGTGGCCCAGAACTGTCAAGCGGAGGCTTCCTCAGCTTGTGAGGTTTCAAACAGGCTGTGTGCATTTACACAGATTCTCTTTCTGAATAAATATGCTAATCTACTTTCAATGTGGAAATCTGTAGCAGCTGATTAAAAGAAAAACAAAGAAGAAACTCTGTGAATCCCTTGGAGACTTCTTTCTATTTGTAAGGAAAGAGATGTAAAGCCTTGTGTCCTTCACAAGATAGTGTGAATGACTCCAACAGAAAAGCTGCAGAAAACATGGCAAGGGGATGTTTTGAGTGTTTCAGTCAAGCTTTTTTTAATTTATTTTTTTTAACTCTTTATAGTATCAAATGTCACCCGGTGATTGGTTTCCAAAAGTAGCCTGTCTGCTTTTAACAGTTCCCATATTTGGGTTTTCTAATAAAGTAGCATATTTCAGTTCTTAAAAAAGGCAGGTTCTTTGGCAGGTGTGAAAATGAGTGGAATTAAATAGTAATTGTGTGCGATTATAAATCTAGTGTACCTTGCCAGGAAACATTTTTTTATTAAATGAAAAAGCTACAGGGAGTGTGTTAACTTTAGAGTCTTACCACAACATGTGGCATATTTGGGTAAGTAGAAAAGAGAGGATGGTTTTCACACTGAATTACAGCGCCTTGATATTTATTGGTCTAAATACAGCTTTGTGTCAACCCTACTGGTTCTTTATGAGGCAAATGGAGAAGAAATATTCAGACACTGTATTAATCGTATCAGGCCGAGGAGCTTGTATTCACTGTTGCTTTAAGCAGACTTTCGTGTGAGTAAATAACGGTTAAATCTCTTCTCGTATGAAGTATTTCATTCATGATTTTGATGACAATCACTGGATTGTTGCTGGATTAGAATATCCACAAATAATAGATATTCAGAAACATTCAGCGTGTTTACAAAGTCTTACATGATTGAAACACTCAAAAACCGGACTAACACACCCAGATTATATGCAGAGTTGTGCACACCCAGGAATGCAGGCAAGCATTTCCAGACTGTTGCTTTACTCTAATAAAATCCTGATTTTATATAACAAATTCCCTATTCTAGTAACTTAAAGGTAACATCTCTACAGTGATTTCAGCTACACCTACATGTAAAACGATCTTCTACAAAGAAAGTTAGAAATGGTAGAAGGCCTTGAATGTTTTTTTCCGGTACAATCCACACATACTTCGGTGAATGGCTCCATTACCCTCTCCTGCATATATACATATATAAGGACAGTGTTCCAATTCAATGGCCTGGTTGAACATTAACCATAAGTTGATACAACTATGTATGTACTTTATGGACTGATTTCATGCTCTGTGAAGTACTGGAGATGGAACTTGTTTCCAAAGAGTTTTGATCATAATGCAATAATTACACATTTATCCACGATCTATGTACTGGATAGAAGTTGCAGATGATCACAGAGGATGAGGTCTATCTGGCTTACATTTGGTGACAGCAGGGTTCAGGCTGGACGTGTCAGGAGTTCCTTACTGTGAGGTGTGATAACTAATAATTGACATCATCCCATGATTAGCAACAGGTAAAGAACTAAAACAACAATATTGGGGAAAAAAATAATGATGATTTAAGATGATTTATATAAATTGGACAATAGAACAACTGACATTTACCAGCCTGTTTCCAGACTCCCAGCATAAGAGTGACCAAACAAGAATCCCTCTCACTGTGAAATGTGGGGCCCTGTGTGCATACTACTATTATAAATCACCATCCCACCCAAAGAAGAAGAACCAGTGTATTATATAATGACCATGGCTACTAATGCACTGCAGCAGTGTTGTCTTATCTGTGTTCTGCCTCCTGCATGCTCCTCAGCTGTTCTCCGAGTCCAGAAGTGCAGGCTCACACAGGGTGACTGCCTGCTGGTGGACGTTGGTTATGACCCCAGACAGCTGCAGTCTCTCTCTGCAGGCCTGTTCGGGACTATAATATACACATCTCTTGGCTTTGTGGCAGCTAGTTAGGAATAGATTATATAATCTGACACTTAGAGCATTTACAGGAGAAGCAGGTTGATGGGATCAGTATTAAATTCAGACGTAGCTTTGGATGTTTTGAGCTATCATAAGGACCGTCAGCGAGAATCTGAACTTACTTCTGTTTTTAATCCCAGGTGTTTATTTTGTTATGATAGTAAATGTCAAAACCCAGCTAAGTGTCACGTTGTTCTCCGGGACTTGTTATGCAATAAATCACCCTTAAAGGACTGCACACAGATTTGGATGTGTTTTTGTTTGTTGTGTGAAGGTACAATGAACGGTCAGTGTGTCACAGTATGTTTTAGTTCAATGGCACCACTCAAAGAAGTACATACAAATCTACTGCATATAGCCAAAATTATAATGTATTGTTCAGTCTCTAAAAAAATGCATTGATGACCCAATGGTCATCTGTAAAAATGTATTTATTTATTTTTTTAATGGCAAAACATTTTCATCTGTGTTGACTATAAAGAGACAGGATCTGCATGTTGTGAAATATTTTGATTTTAAGCTGCAGGGAAATTTCAGTTTCAGGGGACTGTTCCTTTATTTTCTCTCCCCATCTACCTGTTGCTGAACAGGTGCCAGATCAGTGATATCATGGTCCAAAATTATAAGCCAGTCGCCGTTTGTTGATGCAGCCCAGAATATAAAGGGTGCTGCTGGCATGATGAGTACATGAAAAATTCCACACATGGAAAGATGGAAAATGACTTGCGGTTTCCCGAGTGCAGAGGCCAGCTTGGCTGTTTGACAGGGAAAGTGAGAGGAGGAAAAAAAAGAAGCTTAGTAGTATTTCTAGACTTTTCTTTGTGTGTGCAGTAAATTATCATGGTTGGGAACATTGGAGAACTGTCTGCTTAACCGTCTGCTTAACCGGTTCTGAGATCTTTTTAAATGATGTTATTGCAATTTCAACATTTTCACTGTGATTATTGTAGCTACAGCACATCATTTAATTTAGCCTTCAAGGCCTTTTACACCGAATGAGATCATCACGTTAAACAATTTCCATGATCTGTGGGCAAGATTTATTGTCGAGTATAAATCATCTGCCCACAGTGCATTGTGTGTATCCATAGAGCTGTTTGAACAGGAACTATCTACTCATTTTATGTTCCCCAATGAGAGGAAACAGGTTTATTGTTCTGATTCCTAATTACATCCCCAATGCCAATTGCAAAAGAAGCAGCCAGTAATTTCTTTAGGGAACAATTTCCTCAAAGAGATCAAGGTGAGAGCAATTTCTGTGTCTTTGTCATTGTGTTTGCATATTGAGGAATTTAGGTCTGGGCTTTGTAAACTAAGTGGAAGGAGACGTGGGCAGCCGTGTGATGATGCAGTCCAGTCGCACTCAGCTGTCACCTGAGGAGAAAGCAAAAACAAGATTTAGGTAATAATAATGAGCAAGGAAGGGTCACAAAACATCAGGGTCCTGAGTTGAAATAAAAACAATAACCCCTTTCTTATCCGCACTGTGGTGTAAATCATTCTGATACTCCACTTTGTAGATTATTTATACAGGGTTGGTTTAGATACAGTAACTGTATCGGTTCCTTCAGCAGCCTCCAAGATTTCCCACATATACCACAGAGATTCCAGATGTTGCAGGAAGGCAAAAAGTCCCCTTCTCTATTGAGCTTTTACTCCTCGCCTCTGCATCCTCAGGTTGGCCTAGCACATGGCATGGCTCACACCAAATCCTATGTCTTTCTGCACTGAAGCAAGGCAGCAGGTGACCAATGATAGTGGAGATTTACATAGCTGTGCACTTCCACCTGCACCCAGATAACAAAAAAAAAACAAAAAAAAACAGCATGCTCTTAAAAGGGGTTCTGTCCTGGGGCAGTGTAGCACTGCAGCTTTTTTGTGGTTTCAGACCTGATTAAACAATTTGGCTCAGTAATCAAAGAGCAATAGGAGGCAGAGGCAGCGCAGACTTCCTGCATCCTCTCTGGCTCACCAGCTTTAAGGGACCAGCAGGGCTTGTTTGTGTCTCAGTTTGAAAACAATACTTGCACTGTTCTCATGGTTGATGAGCTGAGCAGAGTAGTTTGCAGTGGTCTTGTTGATTAAAGTAAGTTGCAGGCATTGATCATTAATGAAACTGATGTTTTATTCACTGATGTTTTCAGGTGAGAGATGTCGGCCACTCTCATGTCTAATGTACAATAGCTAGACTGATCCACCATTCAAAATGTATTAGTTTATTTATTTAGGCTTCTGGCTGAAAGAAATATTCAATTTTCTTCCTGAAAATGGAATATGTTGCTTTCTATCAAGTGATGGATAGATAGAAAGCTCAATTTATCACATGGTGAGGCCTAAATCCAACCTTTTTGTTTTCTTAAACTAATCAAACCATGAGGGAGAGCTTTAAAAAAAAAAAAAAAAAAAGTTAAAAAATAAAATTTACAAGAGCCCAGTTAATTATTCCACCTCACCCACTGTTTAAAGGTTTATGCTTCATTACTGAGGAAGATTTGTTCCCAACTTTAATTATCACCAGGACCAATTATGTCTCTTCAACATGCACAATTTCAAAAAACTTGTGCATGTTAAAGAGACTTTATGGTACCTCTTCCATAGGGTGGAGTTTTCATTCTGCAAGGAGAAAGAAACTTTACAGCCATAGTATGTGGATGCACACAAATGAAAATGATGAGATATAACAAAATGAGGCTGTTTTGCACAGAGCAGCACAACAAAAGAAGAAAATATCAATTTTACAACCACTCCACATCTTGATGTGAAACTGGGTTGATCCATCTCTAGAATCAACTGTAAGTGTTCACACCCAAGTTGAGAACTACAGTGTGTTTTCTATCAAATGCAAAATGTTTTGCATATCTTTGTATTTTGAGATTCATGAGTTTGCGCTTCAGTCCTTTGGAGGGAAAATTGTAACAACTTAAAATAGGACTATACAGCATATTTAATATTGGAGAGGAGACTTCAAGTCCAAACTGTAGTTTAATTTTAAGCAGCTGTTGTGTTTTTTTGCTTTATTCTTGTTGAGACTCTTAACTCTGGTTTCTCTCTGGGGACAGTGCTCATCTGGAAACATAAACATCAGCTTCCTGCTTGAACTTGTTTCATAGAGGCTAATGTTGTGCCTCAGTGTATCATAAGTTGTTATTTATACAAAGTTACCATGTCAGCTGAATTTATTGGTTATTGTGGTGATTGCGTGGAGCTAAACAGACCTTAATGTACATTTTGTACATTGTACACTAGGGTCAAAATTGGATTATGTAAAAGGGAAAAAAAGCCCTAAATCCAGCTTTAACAGCTTAAAATCAATGAAACATTAGTTTATTTTACATATGTGAGAATAAAAAAGAAATGGGAGGGATGAAATGTACCTCTGTGATTAAATCCTCATTGCTATAATGCAAACCAGGTGTGGGACAGTGGTGTAAATGTTTTCCCATGCATTTTTGTGGGCACTGCAGCCTGAACAGATACAGACCTGACAGCATTACATGCTTTGTCATTCAATTAAACAATAGCCACATACGCTTGTCATGCCAGGTTTGCATTCTTCGAGCCTCTTTATGCTAAATTTTACCTCTGAAAACTCTTGCTTCTATGTGAGTTTTGTCATATTAGCAAAATGTTCTTTTAAATTTACTCCATTAAAAACTAAAATTAAGCACAAGACGGGAAGTTATGCAATAAACGTTTGTAGTGAGAAGTCAGAAACATGAACAATCTGCAGTTCATGATTTATCTGTATTTTGGAAATATATTTAATGTAATTCCCGGTTTGGGAATTAATGATTCTATAAAGAACAAGCCTCAGTAAAGGAAGAAACCATGACGTTATAATGGATGACCCACTAAGAAAACAGAATTAGTGGCCACTTTAAATGCATTGGGACCAAAGTCAGCTCCTCCTTCCCTAACCACATAATCTAAAGCCAGATATACGCCTCATGTGTGGCTCCTCTGGAAAAATGAACTCGACTTGGGAATATATGGTCAGGAAATTTATAGCACATGCCTGGGACGAGCCCTCAGGGGCCGGGATGGAGGTGGAGGGGAGATCTCCCCGCTCCCCGCTCCCTGAGCCTTGTTTCCATTAGGCTGGGAAGTGCAATCTCCCAGACATTTCAAGGGGGCCTGGTGTAAGACCTCCTGGCCAACAACATGACCTATTCACGAAGGAGAAATCAGTTTCCTCACATCTGGGATTTTCCCACTGCAGCTATGGGACAGCATTCCACATCAGTCATCAGACATGGATGGAGGCAACACATACATACACTCTGGAATGTAGATAACGGGCATTTAAGTAAATACGTGTTTATCTGTATGTGTTTATCATGGGGAGGGGGCGTAAGAGGCTGAAAAATGACCCAGAAAATGTGCTCGTTTTTCAGGGAAAACGAGTGCTTTCTAAAAGCTGACTGGCCAAAACAAATAAGCGGGTGAGTCAGCGAAGGGAAAACATTCTCAAGCTGACTGATGTTTCCGCTCTTAGCATCTGCTATTACTTCTGCTGCCAAGGACCGCTCCAGAGGCTAAGTCATTGTCTAGCCAACATGATCCTCTCAGCGATAATGCTCATCTTTATTGTGCAAGTGGTTTCTTATTAGAGTAAGACAGGAGAGGCAGAGCGGTGGGCTGGGTTTACTCCTCTAGTGATTCATGACGAGAGAGGTCAGAGCATTGCTGCTGCACTTTTTCTGTCACCTTTACTCTTGGGGGGCTGACAAGGATGGTATCTGTCTGTCTGTCCGTCCATTCCTGCCTTGATTGATGTCTTGCTTGCAACTAGGCATCTTGTCCTCCTTTACTATCCCACTTTCAACCCATATTAGTCAATGGTATATCCACCAGAGGATTAATACAATGATGGACAGATGATGATGAAATTATTTTTTAAGGATTAAATGTGAGAGAAGAACATTTCCTCCTCACTGGGTTATTTTTTCTCAAGTGATGAATGAATTTATTATCATGATGTGCTTGAATTAAATCAAGATTTAGCCATTTTCTATTTGAGTTCTCTGGTTCATTAGAGTAGCCACCAAAAAGATGATTGACTCAGCCTAACCATGACCCTCAGTAAGTCACAGGATCTATGCTGAATTTAAAAAAAGTGGGAATATTCTCACTCTCATATTTAAGTCCTGTAACTAATTGTGACAAAATTCTTTGGATAGATGAAAAGCTATGAGACTGTTAGTTATTTCAATATGATTGAGTAAGTTTTGATGCGTTGCTTTATAAGGAAAACATGTATCCTGATGTTTTCATGTCCGGTATAGTTAGAACAAAACTGTTCTCTGGGTTTCTTTTTGTATACAAGTGCCATAGGTTCCATTTTACACAGAGCAACTAACAAACGAAGTCTTTCATTATTATCTCCCAGCTTCATGATGAGATATTTCACCATGTGGCCTTGTGTGTAAATCATCTGTTCTGCTCAGTGACAAATTGGGTCTGTTTCCTTACTAAATGCCACAGCTCCATACTCATATGAACCAGAGAACTGAAAGAGAAAATGCACCTTAAATTGTCCTGTACATGAAATGTGATATACAAATAAACTTGCCTTGCCTTACTCAGATGGAAAACTGGCTTGTCTGAGGAGAAACTGTCAGGCTTCAGCCAGTCACTTTGTGTGTTTAGGATGGATTTAAACCTGTTATAATGGTAACCCCATATGGTGCTCAGGAAATATTTTCATGATATGATATCACTGCTCTTGGGTCGTGCACCCCTTAAGTGCATGGGCATACAATAATGGGAGGAAATTCCTTAAATAATTCTGGTAGAACTATTATTGAAGCTGAGGTCTTACAGGCAGCTGCAGTTGTTGCCGTACATACAAACAAATCATGTTTAATTTTCAGACATGAGCCAAGGTCTTCTTTTGTTTCAGGATATGTGGAACACGTTTTTTGTAACAACAAAAGTAAATTATCCTCAAACTGAATCTACCATCTACTCCAGCCTATCCAAGGAGAACTCGCTGAACTCTCATTAAGTTTTAAAGCAACACAAAAGTAGCTGTGACGCAGCACTGTGAAAATCCTAATAATAGTTAAGAAATAGGTCTCTTTCGAGCCTGTGTTTTCATGAAAAATAATGGCTGCAGGGGAAATAATATCCAAGGGAAAGATGTTTTCACGTTTCAAAAAGATTTTGGGGGGATTATAACAAATGATATATTTGGAGCACCGTTAGCACCGTTGCCTCAAAGGAAGAAGGTCTCTGGTTCGAGCCTCGGTTTGGGGTCTAGGGTCCGATTGGGCCCTTTGCATGTGCTCTCTGTTTATGTGTGGGTTTTCTCCAGGTACTTTGGCTTCCTCTCACAGTTGTAAGACAAAAATGTTACATTAATTGGTCACTCTAAATTCTCCCTACGAGTGAGTGGTTGTTTGTCGCTCTGTGTTGGCCCTGCAATGAACTGGAAACCTGTCCAAGATATACCTCGACTCTCGCCTAGTAGCTCCTTAAATAGGCTCCTGGGTCCCGTGACCCGGGACTAGAAAAAGTGGGTATAGAAAATGGATGGGTGGATGCTACTGATCACCATAGAATGAACATATAAAGGACACACTTACCCATTGAATTTGTAAAAGTATGTGTGTCCAAACAAATCCTTTTATTAAGGCTGTTGGTACAGAAAAGTTGCAATGACATTCTTAAAAATGTTTAATATTTTTTTATTGACATAGCTTCAAAGTGACTTTTGCTAACTCTTAAATTTCTACAGTTTTTGCTATTACATTTTAACTTATTAGGGTTTTTTGTTGTTTTTTTTTTTTTACCATTTGTCTTTACTTTGGCCAACTTAATATATTTGTGGTATTTAAATGTATTCATCTTCCTACTCCCCTTGTCTCTAAAATGCTCTTGGTGAAAGAAAGAAAGTCCTGTTTTTGGCATTGTTCTGCTTTTACAAAACTGTTCCCCAGGAGAGTTTTGTAAACTTACTGTATGCTATCTGCAATAAGAAACATCATGTGGCCTTAAAAACATTCTTGACCTCTCTATAACTTTTTGCACTGCTGCGAAATACTGCGAAAATGTTCTCATAGTTTACTTTGTGATAAATCATTGTGAAGAACCTCAGAAAAAAGTTTGCTTAGGCTACTCATAAAATGTATGACATTCAGCCTGCTATCACACTGAGATTCAGTCTACATATCTTTTCGCTCAAAACAGCCATTATAAAATAGTTTGAGTCCATCTGTTGTTCTTCCAAGCTTTCTGTCCCTTTCTATACCCGTGTTTGCCATTTTGCTATTTCAATTATTTAGTGCTGAGTTGGTAATGCCGTTGGGTTCCTGCAGTACTTGAAGGCATCACGGCTGTCTCAGTGCGCGCAAATCCCTTCACACACACATACACAAACGCACACACGCACATCTGGTGGGAAGTGTGAAAGCCCGTCTTCTTTCTTTACTCTCACTTTGGGTCGTTTTTATTGATTTCCGTTTTTAACCGACATGAATAAAGTTATTTATTCTTTCGCTTCAAAATAATGACAAACTCTTCTGAAGACCGGACAACAAATTGACGTTGCTACTGTTGTTGAGAGAACTTGTGGCCAGGAAAAGGTAACTCTGCGACGGAAACTCAAAGGTTTGCGTGGGAATAAGAGGACTTTATTAGTATGTTCGAGTGGAAGTTCGCCCGGAGATGACTTCTAAGAGAAACTCTGCGAAATTGAAGCTTCGGCGGTCTTTCAGCGAGCAGCTGCGGAGCTCCACATCCAAGGCTTGGGATTTACTCTGGAAGAATGTCAGAGAGCGGAGACTGGCAGGTCAGTGGTCCGCCTCAGGAAGACCCTACAGCCGTCACAGAAGTGTACTGAAAGCGTTACCCTTCAGTAGGCTAAATTGAACCAATCTCAATCTGAAAGCATTTTGATGTTTTCAGGGATGACATGTTTGATGGTTTGCTTTATGCCAATCCAAATTATGACGTTTGGAGAAAGGATGGGGGGGGGGGGGGGGGGGGGTTTTTCTTTCCCCAGTACACCATCTGGCCAAAAATGAAATTTTCTTGGTGTTGGGTTCCAGAGGAGATTTCACCCCCCAAGGCGGGGTTTTTACTGGCTTTTTAATAATGGGGTGTCCTTTACGGTTTT
>JBBBVU010000009.1:10864620-10894558 GCA_037177055.1 Atherinosoma microstoma | reverse complement strand
ACATACAAGTACCCAAAGTTACACACAAATTAGTTTATACGGTTTACAAACCATGTATTACGCACACACAATGATATAGAGTCTATTTTCTCTCCATACTCTCACAGCTTGGTGGGAAGTTTGTTCATGATTAAAAGAATCAGACATTAACTCCACATCTGTTTATTTTAACTGTGTGTTGACTCACTCATAGCTTTGGTATGTCCTAAATTCATCCTAATAAACAAGTTTGATTAGGAAGTGTGTTTATACTGTAAAAGAATTTGGGAAAAAATAAGTATAGTTACTCCAAATGCTATTTTGGGGGGATTTTTTTTTGGGAGGGGGGCATTTTTCAGAGAATATGAATAATAATAGGAAAAGGTTTTTTTCACTCATGGTTAGTGGTTGAGTGAAGCCATTTATTGTCAAACAACAGTTTTTCTCTTTTTAAATCCTAACGACAACAGAAACTACCCAAATGACCCTGATCAAAAGTTTACACACCCTGATGATTTTGGCCTGATAATATGCACACAAGTTGATCCAAACGGGTTTGAATGGCAAGTAAAGGTAACCATCCTCAATTGTGATCTGTTTGTTTGTAACCAGTGTGTATGTATAAAAGTTTCTGGGCTTCCGAGTGCTGACAGACCCTTGCATCTTTCATCCAGTGCTGCACCGATGTTTCTGGATTTTGAGTCATGGAGAAAGCAAAAGAATTGTCAAAGGATCTGCAGGAAAAGGTGATTGAACTGTATAAAACAGGAAAGGAATATAAAAAGATATCCAAGGAATTGAGAATGTCATCAGTAGTGTTCAGCAGTGTTCAAACTCTAATTAAAACCAAACCACAATAGGTAGACCAACAAAAATGTCCGCCACAACTGCCAAGAAAGACTTCAAGCTGTCATTGACGTTAAGAACTTACGTGTGTAAACTTTTGATCAGGGTCATTTGGGTAGTTTCTGTTGTCATCGTGATTTAAAAACAGTAAACACAGTTGTTTGACAATAAATGGCTTCACTCAACCACTAACCACGAGTGAAAGAAAAGTTTTTCTCATTCATGTTCTCTGAAAAATGATCAAAAGAAAATCACTAATTCTGCCAGGGTATGTAAACTTTTGAGCACAACTGTACATACAATATATTCTCCTAGATTGCCGTAGACAATGAACATTTCTCACAGCAGAAAAGAACGGGGGCTATTTAGAAAGTTCAAAACCCTAAAAGTCAGTCTTGGCAGACTCTAAATGGCGTCTTGTTCTTTGGAAAGTATGTTGATTTCTTTGTATTTTAACTGCTACAGCAGCTCATTACAGCTAGTAAGAATAACAGCTACTACTTTGCTAAAAAAGCAAAGAAATAAAAGATCTAACTAAATATAAAATTTGTGTCCCTGCATCCGTGAAACCAAAATGTGCAATTGGTTGTTCGGTAGTCATAGCTTCCTACCCTGCTGATGAAGAACGATAAAGTAATGATTCAAGAACGTTGCGTTAGCCAGGAACAACCTGGCTTTGTCCAGCCAACCTCTGGAAAATAAAGGTCACATTCAAAATCATCCTCGGGGATTTCGACTTTTTACCTCTGTGTGGCAGACTAAGCTCATAGCTGTCCAGTGGAACTGTTTGGCCCGTGTGTGAATCACTGTGCTTCCTTCACAGAGCGGCTGACAGCTGCCACATGTGCATAGCTAATCATTTACTAAGTGCAGATTTCAGAAATGCCTCAGCTGCACTGTAACAGGAATGGAAAGTCACATATTAACTGAACCATTTTGGAAAATTTCTTAGGTCTTCCATGCTTTAAAGATCAGAAAATCCCATTGGACAATGTCTCATTGCCCTAATATTTGGCAAATTTAA
This sequence comes from Atherinosoma microstoma, assembly GCA_037177055.1. Taxonomy (NCBI): domain Eukaryota; kingdom Metazoa; phylum Chordata; class Actinopteri; order Atheriniformes; family Atherinidae; genus Atherinosoma; species Atherinosoma microstoma. Next base: position 10,892,709 of record JBBBVU010000009.1, on the reverse strand, counting down.
CACACACTAAGATATCTTGCTTGAACTTGCTTGTTTTCCTTATTCAACTGCAGCTAAATATATGATCAATTAAACATATATAGTCAATCTTAGATACTTTTGTCACTTCTGTTTTCCATTAGGAGACAATATTTTATAACAATGTGTTCTCTATACGTACAAAACTGTATGTGTTACGTGCTCCGAACTCATTTGTGTAAATTATGCAGCTGCTTCATTCCTCTGCACATTGTACTCATGAGATAATGGCTGTTTTGTTCTTAATATGTTAGACATTATGTATTCAACATGGTTTGCTTTTACCCTTCAGTGGCATTTAAAGCATGTCAGAGCTCAGCACTCAGCTGCCCTCCTGTGGTAGAAATGCCCATTACATGTTGTTAGCCAGATAAATGGACCAACATGTAAACACTGCATGCATACAGACCACTGTCATTCAGCTTCTGAGGGAGAGATGTGATAATTCAGATTAAGCAGAGCTTTCTGTATGGGTAGCGTTTATTGTAAGCTAACTTGCACTTCATTATTCTCAACAGTCCATGCTACCTCTGCAGTAGCTCCCAAGCTTGGTGCCTGAGTGCTGCAAGGCTCCAGATGATGTCTAGTGGACATTCTCTTTGATGTTGTTAATTAGGACCAGCATCCTTAGGGATGGCTCCATGGTTTTATTATGGAGGTCCTGAGAGGGCTTTCTCACGGTAGGGGCCCTTGTTCTGACACTGGTCCCTGCTCTACCCTCTGACTCTAAGGCCATTCTCAGAGAAGGATGGAACCCCACTTTAGACCCCTCTGGGAATCCTTCCAAATGAGAGGAAGGAAGACCTAATGGAGCTCTGCAGGATTCAACATCAGAGGAGTTTCTTTATGTTTTTCTTTTCTTCTTTGCTCCACATTCTGCCCCTTTACGGATAGATGTTCACACGTCAAATGCAATTTCTAGACTAAAATAGTCTTGTACATATGAGCTTCTGTATGACATATTTAATTTATGCTGGTGCATGTGTTGATTGCTTTTCAGTCAATATTTTTCTGTTTTAGCCATGTTTTTACGTCATCTGGCTGAACGCCTGTCAGTAATTCATAGTCCCCCTTTAGCCATGTTATATGGCATGGCTGGAAAACCAAATGACAGTGTTTGTATAAGCTATCAAAGGGAAGGAAGAATTACAGCCACACAACCATATATTATGAGTGGGAAAACAGCATGACACGGCAAGGCACGCAGCCTACTGAGCTTTTCATAAAAGAAGACATGTATGGACTTCAAATCAGGAGGAAAACCAAAATGTAGGCTCATAAGAGCTTGTTGAACAGAGGGATACAGTTAACTGCATGGCCACATGGGAAACTATAGAAGGCAGCTGTGAGGGAGTTGGCATTAAAGATGACAGAGGAGGGAGCTGAAAAGACAACTGAAAAATATCAGATCACAGTCTTGCAGAAAGAGAGAGAGAGAGGGTGAAGAAGGCAAGAAGAAGAGTAGAAGACAGTGATTTTCAGGGGCAGAAATGACAGTTGGGGAAAGTCAGACAAGCTTTGAGTTCAGCTCAGCCTTTTCTGAAGTTTGTTTCTAGGCCTTACATCTAGACCACAGGGAGCACTGATGTCTACAGATACTAAACCTCTGCAGGATCTGTTTCAACAGGCTGCTTTACTGTTTATATGGTTTCTATATTGGCTTGAGGACCAAAGATAACAAGAAATACAATTTGACAAGAAAAATGCCGCCATAGTGAAAGATGAAAGCCGCTTGGAGAAGATAGCTGTTGATGTGTATCATTACTGTCAAGACTGCATTATTAATCCTGCTCTGCATTTTTTATTGATCTGTTGATAGGGGAAATATATTGAGCTGTAGCACTAGAGAAATGAAAAACCTGCAAAGATCAAAACAAGGTAGAGGAAATAGTCCAGGGTTTCAGGGAGGTTATTCTGGTTGAAATTAAGAAGGAAATCTGCAAAAGCTAAAGCTGATGTTTTTATCACCAAAGAAAGCAAATTCTTCATAAAGGCAGCCAAGATGGTTGTCAGAACACTTTAACATGCGTGGGAACATGGCTGCAGACCAGTGTCTGGAAGTGTTTAGCTTATGCATCTGTCCTTGGAGGTTGCTGCATTATGTATTTCACAGAAGTCCTGCTGATTGATTTCTGATGTATTCTACAATGCAGACTGAGACGTCTCCTCCTTTCTAAAGGTTTGGGACAGATGTCTGTTGGTAATGGATACTTCTGTTTCAGTATCTGTTGTATGTCACATGCCAAATTTTCCTGTAGTGTGACTAAAGGGGAAGAACACCTGTCTGTGAAGCTGGAGCACACTTGACACTTCCCTTGGTCTTTTCTATTTGCTAAGAAAACCCCAGGGAATCAACATGTGGTTGTTAGTACATTTTCTCAAAACTGAGTGAATGTGAGACACAGTAACGAGTTGCATGAAAACACAGTGAAGCTAACGGTCTGAACTTTGAAGCTTGTTCAGAGGCCACACAGCCCAAACATTGTAGACCATTATTTGTCTTCTGGCTGTGACAGCCAACCAGATCGTGTGGGCTATCCCTTTACAGTTTGGGTCAGGGATAATTTGTAAATTCTTCACTGAAATGCTGTTTGTGGTAGGATGAGACTCCCCCCCCCCCAGTTGTTCAGTGACTTGGAACGCAAAGCAATATTTGCTTTTAGAGACTATTTGTAGTGATATCCCATAAGGCATCACGCTACCCAGAGATAAAAACTATAAATCCAGCTGTAAACTTGAATCTCTTTTCAGGAAGAACTGTGTAAAAGAAATGAGTCATCTCTGGCTTTTGTTACAATAATTCTAGTCGCTGTCACGGCACAGGAATAACACTACCTGAATGAGCATTGAGGTATTTTAATGCCGTTGCTGGGCATTGTATTATAATTACAAACCTGTGGATGCTGAAAAAGCCATGCTCTGGTATTTCCAGAGTTGAGAAAGAGCGGCAGAGAAAGAGAGAGTTGATAGGTTGTTTCCCCTGAAGATGAAAGAGCCTCCTCTCTGGGTGTCCTTCATGGGTGAAGGAGAGTGTTACCACAGCTGTGCTGCTCTTGTTTAAATTCTATACAGGAAAACAGCCCAGATGACTTTTGACCCAGCAGGCTTTGGCAATGGTCAACAACAGCAGGTCTCTAGCTCACATAGTTCTGTTATTTACTCTCAGAATCAATAAGCTCTTGCTGTGAGTGTGTGTGTTCAATGTAAAATGAAAGGTGGATCTTGCACCAGTAGAGCTGTTAAAAGTCTCTAACCAGACCATGTTTATACTTGAACAGCATGTATCTGTGCTCTGCCATCTGACAGAGGAGAAAAAGAATTGGAGCCAGACAATAATAATAGGTGCTATATTTAAAAGACCTCTGTGTTGTATGAAGTGGATGTCGGTGAAACGTTGGCCTGCAGGTTCAGAATGCTAATGCCTCCTTGGCTCTGGCTTTTTCCTGGACCCGCACCATGTTTGTCCTCTAGTTTTTGTGCTCCAGGAGGCAGTGAGGTTTTCTCTACCCACGACGTGCTCCATTGAAAGGATCTCTCCACAGGTCAATGTACAACCACTGATTAAAAGCAGGCACAGGATTTGCTAGCTCATTTGTGTTTTAGAACATTTTGCTCTGGTGTCTTAGCAACGCAGCCTAGAGGTGTTCGTTTTAAACCTGCATCCCACATCAACTGCAGGATAACAGGTCCCCTGTGCACCCCACAGGATCAAATGAGTGAGCCAGAGGTCCCTGTGTGATTCAACACCGCTTCTCTGTAATTACTTGGCCTGTGGAGCCAGCCAGCTCATGTGCCAATCACTGCATCAAGAACAAAGTCACATCCACAAAGGCACTGTGTTGTTATTCACCTTTGTAAACAGATAATCTCTTAGATTTGACCATTGTTCATTATGTCAACACCTTGTCAGTTTTCAAGATGATCAGGAGGCTACAAAACTAGATGTTGTGATATTTGCCAGTTTTGCAGATGATTGTGGCATATTGTGCAAAGTATTGAAGTCTGTGGGACATGTAGAGCTTGGTTAATTAAGACCTACTCTAGAGAATAGGAGGGCTTTATTCCCACGACATTAGATGAAGTACGTGGGGCACTGCTCTATTAATCCACCTTGTGAATTACCAATTCCCAGCATTTCCATTAGAGGACCAGTAGCTACCCTCTCTCTCTCTCTCTCTCTTGCTCTCTCTCTTAGGACAGTAAGTTGGACAAAACAAATACTGGCTCTGGAGAGGGCATTTTGTAGTTTTTGTTGCCACTGTTGATTGTAAACTTGAACAACAGGCAGGTTTGCATTAATGTGAGTGCAGTCTGTAGCTTTTCTTATAGATGTCACCACGTCCTAAATATGAATTAAAATGAATGGTTATTTTCTGACAGTGATATCATGTTTCATGGATTAAAGATGTTAAGGATATATTTTGCTCTTAGTTATTGTTTTATGGTCCCATTTGTCACTTTTGCAGCATTGATGAAAAAAAAAAAAAGGTCTGGTTACAGGCTTTATTCAGTAGACTATCTGGTTGGCTAAACACACTGTCGTGAGGAAAAAAGGGAAAAATTGGCAGAAAGAAACATCACATCCTGCTTTTAATTCAAAACGCCGTGCTGACAATTAATTACATCCATAACACTCAGAGGAATGACTTACTTTATGTCTAGACTTTGCTAAGAGATAAAGATTTGTCACAGTAGGTCTTTTTCTTTAAAAGCCCACTTTACAAATTAGGCATTATGTAGCTGTTCAGCCATCACATTTATTCTTTTGGCCCTTATTCATCATTATTTGTGCTGTTTCTCCTCCTGTGAACAATGGTAAACTGTGAGACAGAAAGAATTTAAGGCTATTTTAGGCATGAAACTTCAGATGTTGTGGTTTTTGGGTAGACTAGAGGAGGGGTCTGTGTGTTTCCCCTGGCTGGCTGTCTAGTCTATAGCTGACTTCTCACTGTGAGTGGGTGTCTGTATGCAATTAACATCATAAAGGAAACAAGAGGCCTCGCCTCCAATGCCTCTCAGCATGACAACACACATACTGTACAAGTAGAATCTTTTTCCATATTCCTGGTTCTGCTTTTCTTTCCCCAGGTGTTCAAGTCGACAGCGTTGGTTCACAGTAGCAGCCATACTTGTCTGCTGATTCATTCTGTGACAATGCATTGTGAGGGAGGAAAGCACAGACATTTATTTGTATGGGACGATGTGGTACTTAAAGTAGTCTGAGGGGGATTTTAAGTTCTGATAAGGACTAAGTGTATTTACTGTTAAGTGCTCTGTTATTGGGAAGGAAGTGGATTACCTACGTCATTCTGTCTGTACTTGGAAAATTATACCCGGTTCTGGCCCCAGTAGATCCAAAGAGGAAATGGCAGAAACGTCATAAAGTAAGGCAGGCTACATCTGGAATTATGCTCACATGATTGGAAATTATGGATGGATATGTTGCCCTTATGTAATACCAGAGCCATGGAAAACCCCAATGATTTAAAGTGCCTTTAACTACATGTGTATTTAACTAATGGATTTTTCTCATAAACCATGGATTTATTTTTCTCGCTCATATCTAATTTTACATTGGGATTATTAGTGTATTCACTCAGCAAATCCAGCGCCTTTGTCCTCTTGGACTTTTCAAAAGTGCGTGTGCTTTTCCCCTCAGTTTTATACTCTCATTTTTGCCCTCTTCTCTCCACCTATCTTCCACTTGTCTGTTTAGATGTTTAACTGTTCTGCTGCTGTCTTGGCCAGGACACTCTCGGAAATGAGACGAAGCTCTTCCTGGTAAAATAATAAAGAAATGAAAATAATAAAGATTCAATGCTAACTATAGGAACATGTGAATGTATTTAAGATTAGTTTTAAATGCATATTAAGTCATTTAAAAATGTAATCATGTGTGAAGTAAGTCATTATTTATTTGCTAAATATCATGATTAATTTTCTAGTGTACTAGATTATTTTATGATGTTTTGAAGCAATTTATCCATCATAATCCACTTTATGCTATACCCAAATACAGTTGCTGCTGAGGTCCTAGCATTCATTGATTTTCTTTTTTGCCACAGAGAGAAGTTGAGACATAATTGAAATATATAACTCTGACAATGCTAGTGTGCAGTCTTGTGAGCCAAATGTTTCAGTATGATTCACTATTGCTGATTGCTGACAGTTTATGTCATGGTTTTCCCCGAGTTCAGCTGCTTACGTTTTTTTTCCATTTCATTGACCCACTGGAATAACATCTGGATCCTTCAAAACCACATTTCTCTTTTGTTTGTTTAAGTTAAAAAGTTCCCACATCAGCTCGAACACCTCCTGAATGAAACTGCAAAAGATAAACTCATGTAATCAAGACAAAAACAATTGAAAACAAAAGAAATCTCAAAGAAAAATGGTTTTAAATTCTTTCTACACAACATTTGGATGTATGAGTGTTAGGATTCGCAGAGAATTCACACTGTTTGGCCGCATCTTAGATCTTTGCCAAAAATGTGCTGAGTTGGGTAGGAAAATGTTGTCGTGGGCAGAGCTGGGTAGGAGGGTCGGGCACAAGGAGCTGAAGAGGAGGAAGAGGGGGGGGAGTGTTCGGGAGCCAGCCACAGAAAGGGGTGGGTTGAGGGAGAGATTTAGTGTTGGGACAGGCACATGGTGGTTGGGGGTAGATGGAAAGAGAAAGGGGGAAAAAGGGAGCTGTGGATCTGAGCTCAAACTGCCAGCTGTGTTCAGAGAGAGCAGGAATGTGCTTCAGCGTGGGAATGAAGATGCTTTGACATGTTGAGAGACTCTCTTAAGTTTTTGATGGATGTATGAAACACTGGCTGTATGATGAAAACATCCCGTGAGTACACAGTCAATTGTTACTGGAAAGAAACTGCCATGTTAGTTGATTCAAGAGTTGGCAAGTTAGGGTTCGCTTAACTGAGGATGATGTGTGTTTTTATTCACAGTTGGTCCCTCAGAAATAGTTTGTATTTTTTGTTTTCTGGAGGAGTATCAAAAGAAGAGGATTACTGAAAGGTTTTGCTGTGAGAAGCACAGTTGTCAATCAATATTTTAAGAAAAGAGAGGAATCCAATTGAGCCTTTAAAACTGTCATAATTTTTTATGCTGCTCAGCTTAAAGTATGCCAAACCTTTCCTCCGGGACTATGCTACCTGTCATCTCTAAAGCAGCAAATTGCATAACCAATGTTCTTTATAGTAAATGTTGCATAAAATGAATTGTAAAGGAAGGAGTTGCCCTGGCCACAGATGCTTTATCCGTACATTGCTTTTGACATTTTGGGCCATTGTGTGGAAGTCAAACTGGGTTTCATCTCTTTGTGACACTGTAATTCTATACTGTACACAGTTTTAAAGCTTCGGGTCGTGGAGAGCAAATACAAGTTCTCATTCTTTGGCATGATGCCCGCCCAGCCTTTTATCCACAAGAGATTTCCTTAGAGAGAGGATGAGAGGACAAAATGTCTCAGTATCGCGTTACAGAATGCAAAACAGAGAGGAATTCCCAGCTCATGTTACTTTCTCTCAGTGATCCAACCTGCGGCTATAGGACACAAGAGGACCTGGCAACGCTCTCACTATGCGCTGCAGTTGAATAATACCGGCCAGATATTATCCACCTGGGAGAGAAGTGTAGCTGAGCAGAGAGTCTTTAGCTTCTGCCGATGCAAGTGGGAGACCAGAGCAGATTGGTTCCTGGTAGCATACACATGTTGACTTAACTGATGGTTAAAGGGAGTAAACAGTAGACTTTTTTTCAAATCCAAGGACACAGGGAACTGTTAATATTTATTCAGTTGTTGGTCAGTCTGAAGACCAAAGTCACTTTTTATTGATTTCTGGGTGAGACAGAAGTGAAGCAGCACAGGTGAGTCATGGATCAACGGTTTTGAAAAAACAAATGGGTGAGAGCAGTATATTCATTTCAAGTAGATACTTGCTGTATTAACACAATACTGTGTGATGGATGGCGGGTTCATGTTGCAGCTGTGGTGTGTTGGCCACATATTGGAACTGAGATCTTGGATCTGTGATGGAAGAGCTTTTGGTCACCCATGTAGCTTTTGTGCAACTTTTCTTAGATATATTGTTTTTCTCATCCAGCGATTCAGAGATTCTTTACATTGTGGAAAGTTTGCTAAACAATAGATGTGAAGTCGAACAATTATCAGTTTCAAACACACTTGAACTGGTAAAGATTTATCCTGCATATTTGCACATTGGACTAATCTAAATTATTCTTTTAATTGGACTTGCAACCAACATTTCACTTCATAATAAATTGATATCAGCTTAATAATCAGGTTATCAATGAACTTACTGTTTGGTCAGTGAAACATTAAAAACTGAGGGAATAATAGTCCAAGGTGACATGTTAGTAGGGCTGTGAAATGGACACAGTGGAGTTCAATACAGAAATATCTAGGCTGCTGTTGTCATGCATGGCGACCATTAGTGTTTTTGAGTCTTTTTAAGAAAATGTCAAAATGAAAAAGTGAATGGAAATAAATAACCGACTCATGTGACTGACAAACCTCTTCCCAGATATGATATAATACCACAACTATTAATCCCTGAAGAAGAGATCTCTTCATTTTCCTCTTGCGGTTGTCCACGGCAGTATTGTATTTTCGTCTTGCTGATTTGTTTCTGGTTGAGGCAGGTACTTCTTCTGTGGAAGTGGGCTACGTGGGCTACGTACTTCTTCTGTGGAAGTGGGCTACGTGGGCTACGTACTTCTTCTGTGGAAGTGGGCTAAGTGGGCTATGAGCTACAAAGCTTGCATCACCACCTTTGAAAACATATAGTCTAGTTTACTAGCTTCAGACCAGTTAAGGTCTGACTCGCATTTCCTTTTTGCAGCTCTTCTGAAGATTGCTTCAGATTTGCTTTGATAGCTTCAGTTAGTTTCTATTGGCTTACAGAAAGCAGCAAATGATCACATTTGTGACCAGATCAGAAATGGATGGAGTTCTTAAAGAGAAAATTATTAAGATTAGTTCCAGATGATTTTCCTTATACTTGCCCAATTTTACCCATTGGCTTTACTGGTCTTTCTCCAGACATAAAATTTGAAAAGTAAATTACACATAACTCTTCCTTCTTTTAATTGCTTGCACAACACAATCATTGTGTTGCTTGTTTCCTTCCTTAATGTAAAGCAGCCTGGGTGCTGTATCGCTGGTATGTCAGACATTATGTCTTGTGGAGGTGGTGAATGGCACCCAACCCTATTAGCATTAATGGAAAGGTGCCAACGGTCTGTTTCCTCTCCTTGTCATCAGTAGGTCTGAAGCATGCCGACGGCTCACTTAGTGGGTCAGCATGATCCTGACCACAGGGTCACTTCAATATCAAGAGTTTAGACTCTGTTATTACAGAGTCCAGAGAAAGATTTTGATTTAAACAACATCATTCTCTTTAAGCTTGTCTTGTATATGAATAATAATAGAAGTCTTTGACTGTGGGATTCAAGGTGCAGATATTCCTTTTGGGGTTTTTTTCCACTGTTTTGTTGATGCGATTGTGGTTTATTCAAAATGAAAATGAACTTACTTAATGTGGTCGAGTTTCACTTTTTATCTCTGTTCTTGTCTTTCAGAAATTGAGGCAAAAGAGGCGTGTGACTGGCTGCGGGCAGCAGGATTTCCCCAGTATGCTCAGCTCTTTGAAGGTAATAAAAGCACTCAGTGAACTCCCACACACATTCATCACAGAGGGGGGGATTGTTGGTCGATTAAAAAGATAGAGATTAATGAAGTAGCTCTCCAATAAAAGAGCTCTGCAATAAACCAAAAATTACAGTTTTATTTGAGATCTGTTTTGAAATGAGACTGTTATAATATGGCCATTCAAGATGATGACTCAATAATGGTATGCAGTGACTTTTTGTCTGTTCACATCACTGTCCACAAAACCATGTATTCATGTGCAGCATACTGAACCTCATTTACACAACTGTTCCTGGGAAGCCTTGGAGCCAAGGCTCCAGTCAGGTCTGTAGACACCACAAAACAAGTGGAACATCAGATGCTTTTAAAGTCTAATCTTTTCCAAGCTACGATTACTAAATAAACATGTCCTCTGAGCTTAAAGCCTGAAGTCATGGGAAGAAATGGGCTTTATCAGAGCTTTAAGGAGCTCCACTCCCACAGATGCTTGCTTGTGCTGGAGCCAGACTTTTGATGTGCTTTAGTGCAATATGGTTGTTTCCTGACAGCTTTCAGATATTAAGAAAATATCAGAAGTGAGCAAATTCTGATGCTGAGGTTAGGTGTTAAAAAACAATGTTAATGATTAAGACTATTATTAGGGTATAATCATGCTTCAAAGTCCTCAGTATATCAGTGTCTCTGCCCTGCAGAACAGGCTGAGCCTTGTTGAGCCTGGTTGCTCATCACAGCTTCTGCTTTTCATAAGAACTGAACAACTTCACATGAATGCAGTGGAATGTTAGATTTAGTCTCTTAAGTTATGTAAGAGGAAGCTCATACCCAGAGCAAGACGTAATGCCTGCACAAGCCCGAGTGCTGTTATTTGGGCAGATTCTGTCGGCTCTCATTAGCATCACATAAAGTTTGATGGTCTCACTCTACGTCTGGAAAGAATGTGACTTCCAGATCTTTCTTTCCCAATTATTCTATCCTTTTATTTTTCTCAGTTGAACAGAAGTATACTGGACAGTGGAATGTCAACACTACCACTCACTCTGACTTTTGTACTATTTTTTTTCTTTTAGATTCCCAGTTTCCTATTGACATTACCCCGGTGAAAAGAGATCATGACTTTCTGGATAAAGACCTGGTGGAACCTCTTTGCAGGTAAGCAGATATTTGACACTGAAAAGACTGAACCTTATCTATAAATCAGTTCCACCACATACACTTTCCTTGCCCTAAGAAAGGGAACTGCATGAACATGGACTTCTAAAATAAAAGATAAAAACACATTTCACATTGCATAATGTTGAAGGCCTAGCGTTATGTAACTTCTATTTGCTTAACTTGAATATAAGAATCTCACGCGGAAAAGAAACCTTTCCACACGCTGCTTTTATATTTACTGAAATAATTAAATCAATACATAAGTGCATACAGACCCTCAACAGTTCATTCCCATCTGATGACAGAGAAGACAGCCAACAGTGTGATTTAATAAAGGTTATAACTAGAAAAGCATAAAAACCGATGATCTTCTCTTCCGCTGACATAACTGCATGAGAACTACTGGAAATGTGTTCTTTTCTTTATTTGCCAGAGAAAAAAGAATATAATGTACACCAAGCAGACAACTGGTGGTTCCACTTGTTTTGTTTTTTTTCCTTCAACCTCAGATGAAACAGCACTTCAGCTACTACAGTAACTATGGCAACGCTCCTTAGAGGGAAGCAGGAGAAGCATTAGGAGGGCCTCGCACAGCTCAATATATTGTGACTCTAAACAACCCTAAAGCAACTCATCTAAATTCCAAACTAGCTGCCAGATGAATAGAAGACAATTGGAAACAGTTCCACCTTCAATGTGATTTTGTCCATGACTTTTCAGCATCTCTATGGTAACATAAGAATGGCTTTATAGTCAGTTATGCCACCACAGTCCCAGAACCAAAATAAATACCACCTTACATACCTTGTGTGTCTTTGATAGAACTGAAACTGATAGATATTTCATGTATGTAGGTTCTCTCTCTGATCTTAGGCTAAGCACCCTCTTATTTTAGCAACTGCGTTTAAAGCTCTTTAGGCCTCTGGAATAAAGGGCCCCCCAGCTTAGAAATCCTCTCTTCAGTTGTGTCCCTCTATCTTCAGTTACGATCATAGGAACGTCTTGTTTGACTAACTCCTGTCATCTGCATCAGTGGTGTATACATAGTTAGAGCCTCCATCCCAGAACAATGCTGTCAAACCTTAAAAAAGACTGCTATATCTGGAGCCGTTCAAGCTTGTGATTGTCGTACCACAAGTTTTTTTGTGGAGAGAGTTTTGTGATGTTGTCATCTTTTCCATCTGCTTTTGTTGGTTCATCAGCAGATTTTGTGCTCTTATGTACAGTATATTGTGCTTGGCACACCCTTAAGCTGTAGTAAACATCAAACACTGGGAACATGTTTAAAGCTCTAGTTGCAACTGTTTATTAGCATTTTTTTGTTATTGCAAATATTCCACCTCCACCAAGACTTTTAAGAAACTGAGTTTGGGACATTTACATCCGTATAAACAGCAAGCCCTGAAAAAAAAAAAACTAATACCAAATACATGTTTATATATGTGCAGCTAGCATGCAATGTACAAGATAAATTTGTCTGTACTTTTAAAGAAGCCACTTTGAATTAGCTTGTCAGTGATTGTTTTTTTTTTTTTACCTTATTCTCACCTCTCTTCAAAATCCTACATGCAGACTCTCCAGCCATAATAAGTTAGATCCAACCTGAAGAGAAAGAGAACAGAGGAACTGACAATTACCAGTGTTCATTAGGTTTATAGTATTATGATATGGTCAAACTCAGTTTCCCCTCTGGGTCTGGTTGTACATCCAGAGCAGTTGTTGATTAGATTAACTCTTAAATAGCACACAGAAAAGGATCTATTTCTGGTCTGCTCATTAAGAAGCTATTATAGTGTTTTTTCTTGTTTGCTGAGAACAGATCTCATCTCTGGGATGTTTTCCTTTCAGGCGACTCAACACACTGAACAAGTGTGCTTCTATGAAACTTGATGTGAATCTTCCAAAGAAAAAAGTAAGTAATGACTCCTGACTAGAAATATTGTGTCTATATTTCTTTTTGTGTCTAATTTGTTTGTTTTTAAATGCATGCCTCATTTTTTCCCCTGTACATAGACTGCATTGTATCTTTTTTATATGAACGTTATACTTCGCATGTACTGTGCCTTTTTTGCTTCGTTTGAAAAAAGTATTTAAATATCATCACCATGATTTTAAAATCTATGTTCTTGTAAGAAATTGTATAGTTTGACAAAGATTGCCTTAAGTTATGTATGTTCTTCCTGCTCCAACATAAGTATAGCCTGGCATTATCCTTTTGACCTACTTTCGTTGATATTTAAGAGTGTACCATTGTTGTCTTCATGCCCTTTATTACTTTTTGTTTGTTACCAGACTGGAATGTAGCCTGCTGTCATATATTAATAACCCTTTCCTGCCTCGATCTAGCCATTAACTAACAAACATTAGCAACCATTAACTGTGAGCGAACACATTCTCCAGCTGTTTCCTCCAACTGTTCTTTGTGGCGTACAGTAAATGTTGTGTGATGCTATATATGCTTTACTTGGCATTCATTCTGATGTTTCTGAAAATTGATTGGACTCATACCAGGTAGTGGAGGAAATTGTATTTATTCCTTTGTGTATTTTTTGAAAACATGCAAAAGGCCCTAATGTACAGTTAAGTTCATGGACTTTACTGTTTCTTTTTTCTCCTTTTTTTAAATATTTTTGAGAAATCCAAGTTAGAAGATTTATATTCATAAAATGAAACTATGTAATGGATGATACATGTTCTGTTTTTCTCCAGAGTGAAGACTCTGATGAAGAAGACCTCTTCGCTATCAGTGACAAATGGACCTTTGAGTGGAGCAGCCGGCGTTGGTCCAGGTTACAGGACATTGATTGTCTGCTTCGAAACCACAGAGAGGGCCAGACCTCCAGGGACGGCGTCGCTCTAAGAACCACCACCAGCAGCGAGAGTGTTTTGACGGACCTCAGTGAGCCAGAGGTTTCTTCTTTGCACAGTGAAAGCAGCGGAGGCAGTGGTCATAGGGGACTCAGCACAGAGGACTCTGACTGCTCAAACCGCACCTACTCAGATTCTGCAGCGATGCCAGACTCTACTTCTCTCACAATGCCTCACATCCCCAAAGAATTTTCTCATTACGGCTCTCTACCCAATAAGCATGGCAAGACAAGCCGCACTCGAGCTAAAGACTTTCTGAAGCGCATGGAGACACTGAAGTCCCGAGGAAATCTGGGGAGGGCTCGTAAGACATTGGTTATCGGCTCTCCTGTGCTGCAGCAGGAGGCCCAGGCGCTGAAGACATTACGGTGTGTCGAGATCATAAATGGTGATGGCGAGGCTCCAGAACTACCATCCAGCAAAGTTCTGCCACCCCAGTCCAGTAGTGAAGGAAGCAGCCATTCAAGTGGCAGCACCGTCAGCACACCCAGTCTGAAAGAGCGTAAGCCTCACCGAGCAGACTACAAGCGCAGCGGCATGTATTTGGAGGACATGGACATTTTCTCCAGCACTCAAATGAACAAAGTTGCAGAACAAAACCGCAGAAATGAATTTTGCTCCTACGAAGATCTGGTGGTCCACATTCCCAAAGACCATAAGCCAGGAACATTTCCCAAAGCACTGTCCATAGAAAGCCTGTCCCCAACTAATGGAGCCTCCATTAACTGGCACACAGGGAGCATGCACCTGGACACCCCACTAATATCATGCAGGAAGGAATCCAGACCTGTCACCCAATGCTGTTCCAGAGGTAGCCGCATCAGCATTTATGATAATGTTCCTGGGTCACATCTCTATGCCAGCACTGGAGACCTAATAGATTTAGAAAAAGAAGACCTGTTTCCCCACCTGGATGATATACTGCTGCATGTAAATGGTCTGCAGCAGATAGTGGACCATTGGTCAAAAAATGTGCTACCTGGAGGCGAAGGGGTGGCTCAGGTGGATGGAGAGAAGGAAGATACAGTAGGGCTGCAGTCTTCTAGTCAGATCACATTGGAATTTGAGGGAAATTCAGTTGCAGAAAGCCAGAGCATACCTTGTGATGGAGACAGAGACAAAGTGTCACTGGTTGAGGCAGAATCGACAAGGCTCAGGGAAAGGAGGGACTCAGGAGTCGGCGCTTCACTCACAAGACCTAACAGGTGAGACTGGATCAAAGCTTACAGAGTATTTGAAAATGCACTACTTTTTTAATGGACAAATAAATAAAAAAAATATTTTCATCTCTTATGGTATCAGGTTGCGATGGCCCAGCTTTCAGATATCTAATCGCCTAAGTCACTCAGTGGCATCCCTGCAGATCACAAACCAGTCAGCAGGCCAGCTGAGTTTGTTACAGAAGTTTTCTCTGTTACGTCTTACTGCAATCATGGAAAAATACTCCATGTCAAACAAGCACGGCTGGACTTGGTAAGTCTTATATATGCTCTCAAAGCCCACTTTGGATGTATTGATGTGCAGTGATTTTAATGTGTTTTTCCAAAATAGTAGTTAGGCCATAATGAATACCTGTTATCACATTCCATTAAAACTCTCTATTGTTTGTGCGTTCTGTGAGATTTTGAAATGTTGTATTGATGTCTCTTCAAGGTCTGTGCCAAAATTTATGAAGAGAATGAAGGTACCAGATTATAAGGATAAGAATGTGTTCGGCGTGCCGCTCATAGTACATGTGCAGCGCTCTGGACAGCCTTTGCCCCTTGGCCTGCAGCAGGCCCTACGATACCTGAGGAGCCAGTGTCTTGACCAGGTCAGAAACAACCCCAATCTCAGGTTGCACTTCAATTTAAATGGTTTTGCTTCTTCTAACACATCTAAAAAGCTGTGCAGAATTTTTCTACACTGGTTTGATCAGTTTTGAGGAGTTGATAAAGTGCAACTGATGTACAACCCGATTAGAAGTTGCTCTCAGTGGTCAAGCTAACTTCCAGTGCTCTGTTTGGTTTCCAGGTGGGTCTTTTTCGTAAATCAGGGGTGAAGTCCCGAATTCAGGCTCTGAGGCAGATGAATGAAAGTTCTCCAGACAATGTGAACTACGAAGACCAGTCTGCTTATGATGTGGCTGACATGGTGAAGCAGTTTTTCAGAGATTTACCTGAGCCCCTGCTAACCAGCAAGCTAGGGGAGACTTTCCTGCATATCTATCAGTGTAAGTGCATCACTTTATACTTGTCTCTCTTTGTTTTTTGTTTTTTTTTATTATTATCAGGATTTAATTTGATTTTCTCTGGCATTCCTTTTATAAATTTACTGTGAAATTGCAGGGTAGGGGGATATGAAAGCTTTTCTCTGTGACTGTCGGTTTAGAAGGAATTATAAAATCTGTCTTTCACATGTGCAGATGTACCAAAAGACCAAAGGTTGCAAGCTGTCCAGGCAGCCATCATGTTGATGTCAGATGAAAACCGAGAGGTGCTGCAGACGCTCCTCTGTTTCCTAAGTGATGTCACTTCGTCCGTGGAAGAGAATCAAATGACACCCATGAACATCGCCGTGTGCCTTGCCCCCTCACTTTTCCACCTCAACATACTGAAGAAGGACAATCTATCACCAAAGTACTTTTTTCCCCCTGTTTTCTTGTGTTGGATTTAATTCGGTGTCTATGATATTGAGACCACCACTTTGCCTAATAGATAATGATCAAGACTTGCATGGATTCTATTTACTCCTGTGTGATTATCATCACCTATAAATCCATAAAACAGAGCATAAAATGAGTCACAGATACTAGTCAGGCCTCAGGGATGCTGTAGATTACTCTCTCTGGGACAGTTTTAAAAGGAAATTACTTTTTATGCTTTAATGTTTAATGAGCTCATGCTGTGTACAAACAAAACAAAGCTCACTAATTTACCATGTTAAAATTGTTGCTAAAGGCATCAAAGGGGTTTCCCGCAGAGCGGAAGAGGGGTTTATATACTTCTTTATTGGGGATGTTGACCTGAAGACTGCTGGCCTAATCAGTTGTCTCTCTACTTAATCTCCAGGGCCATGCAGAAGAAGTACGCCACAGGAAGACCAGACCAAAAGGATCTGAATGAAAACTTAGCAGCAACACAGGGCCTCGCTCATATGATTGTAGAGTGCAATCGTCTCTTTGAGGTAGAACCTGTTACTAATATCTTCTGAAAATTTCATACCAAAGTTTATCACTTTTAACTCATACGTTTGTTTTTGTTTTTTTTACACCCATCAGATCCCTCATGAGATGGTCACTCAGTCACGCAATTCATATGTGGAGGCTGACTTACATGCACCAACAATTGATGAGCTGTGCAAGCAGTTGGAAGATGATGATGGAACATACCAAACGCATATGGATGGGAGACTTCAGAATCTGCTGAAAGAGGCCAGAGAAAAGTCCAAATACTGGGTGTCATGCAACAGCTCTGATAACACAGAACTTTGCTACAAGAAGGTTGGTGTTCATTCTCTGAAAGTGGACCTCTGTCTCAGAAATGATTTGTATTTGTTTCAGGATTATTGGTACATCAAAACCAAAAAAAAGCAACAAAAAAAAAGTAATAAGCATTGCTTACCTTAAGCATGGATTTTAAAATGGATTCAGGTTAGTTTGATGGTTTGTATATTTGGATCAACCAGGTGGGAGATGGAAACCCTTTGAGACGTTGGAGAGTGTCTGTGGAAGTGGAAGCGCCACCATCTGTTGTGCTGAACCGGGTACTGCGAGAGCGCCACCTGTGGGATATGGACCTGCTTCAGTGGAAAGTGTGTGAGACACTGGACAAACAGACAGAGGTGTTTCAGTATGTCCTCAATCGCATGCCCCCTCATCCTAGCAGGGACTTTGTAGTTCTCAGGTTAGTAATGTCAGAAAGAAAACGCTTTGACATGTAATCATTTGATTTTAAGTAGTCACACTGTGTGTTTTTAGAGCATATGCTTAATCTCCTTTTGTGTATCTAAGGTCTTGGAGGACAGACTTGCCCAAAGGGGCTTGCTCCCTGGTTTCCGTGTCAATAGAACATGAGGTCTGTTCTCCTGTAGGTGTGGTACGAGCTATAGTCCTGGAATCCAGCTACTTGCTTGAACCCTGTGGCTCAGGAAAGTCCAGACTAACTCATATCTGCAGAGTGGACTTGAAGTAAGTTCCACTGAAAACACACACACACAAAGAATATACATCAATGATTTCTATGTAGGATTGTAGCATTTCTAAAATATATTTCATAGTTTAAAAAAAAGTGTATGGTACATTTGTATTAAGTTTACCATTTTATTTCAGGGGAAGGACTCCAGATTGGTACAACAAAGCATTCGGTCATCTTTGTGCTGCAGAAGCTGCCAGAATCCGCAACTCCTTTCAGCCACTAATCACAGACGGCCCAGAGACCAAAATCTAAAATTCTTTGTAGTTGCGTCTTTTCAGCCTTTGAGTTCAAGAATGAGCCTTTGAGTCACTGCAAACAGACAGATGCAAATGCATAAACATGACCCCAGAACTAAAGCACAGTTTATTTTTTTGTACAAATGCTCCGAAGATAAGTTCAAGCTTTTCTGTACTTGCACAATGGAAAACAAGAGGACATTTTTTAGGTGCTGAGCATAATTATTCAATGGGAAATTAATGATCCTGCCAAGGTCCTCAACATGATTTTATTTACCAATATTTTGTTAAACTTGTATGTAAGAATAATTATCTTTGATAATATTATTGTTTTATCATTTGTTTAATATACAATGTCTAGGACATTTAATCTTAAATGCTTCTGAGAAGCAGGTATGTTATTCATTTTCAGATTTAAAGCTATAATAATTATGATGTACATTCAAGTGTCTGTATATATCTATGAAAATACTGTAAATGCAAACTGTATATATTGTAAATATGTGAAGGGATAAAAAAGTGCATATGTTAATTTCTTATATATTGATTCTTTCACTGTGTCAACCTTCCTGTAATACACAAGGTACAAGATTGTAAGCTGGTTTTACTTTGCTTCAGTATTGACATGTTCTGATTGGGTGTAATTTTATTCAACTCTGACCTCCAGTGGTTGTGAAAAGAATGACTTAGGGTTTGACTTGATCATACCTGCTTTAGGGTACTAGATTTTACAGTCAGGTACAAGAAACATGTTTTTAAAAAAAATAAAACTATCAAAATGATAAAATGTTTGTATTTTCTGACTTTTTACTTGTACACATCTGATAGCATAGCCATATGGGAGAAAATCTTATTGTGAAGTTTGTTGAGACTGCTAATCTTATTGGTCGGATTACTAAAAATAATAATAGTTCATATCAAGAGGAAATCCAAAATCTGATTTTGGAAGAAATATTTACATCTGAGGAGTAGCCTCTTTCTGAATAATGATAATTTAATGCTGCAAAATACTACTGTTTTCTGACTGTATGCATCCTTGATAACACAAAACCTCACTGCTCTGGGAATAGAGGGACATCTGCTTGACATTGGAGAGAAACATGACCGGAAGGCCTTTAGTCTCATGGCAGAACACATAGGAAGGTTCATCCTGTTTTGATGCAATTGTTTCAGCAGTTAAGGATGTTTATCGGATCTGGCTTTGTCATAAATACACGCAAGTCAGAAATTTGAGGTGAACACAAATATGGTTGATTGACATTTTTCTTCACTAGAAGGCTCCTTCAGATTAGTAAAATGATTGCCTGTATTATGTTATTTTACCGTATTTCCCTTTAAGATAACATCAGAATGAATCTCCCATTTATCAACAGTTATTTTTAGGTACTTAACATCGTTAGGAGTAAGAAGAAAGATCTTCCACTGCTGATATTTCTAATCAGGAAGTGTATATGCCTATTATGATAAAGATAGTAATTTTTTAAGTATTTAGAGGTGCGACACACACACACACATATCTGATTTCATCCTAGTTTTAATATTGTCTTAAAATTATTTTTAACTTGGGGCTGTAGTTCTATGCAACAAACTCATTTATGATGGACGTGGCAACAATGGAAAAATGTACTATTGTCCACGTATTTTAACTCTTGTTAGTTTCAATTTGAGTTGTGAGTACTTCTGGACAATTGCTGACTGCTCTCAGGTCTACAAAAGATGTGCTACTACACTATGGCAACAGGACAGTGCATGCTTTTTTCTGTTGATTCCAATGTCCAATGTCCAATTTCCAATGGTGTCTTCCCCCACCGTCAAGCATCTCACACATAGAGAGCACAACGATTGTAAGTTTAAAACTCTGGTGAACTGAACTGATTCTGCACCTCACTTTGTTCATCTTTATTGGTCAACAATTGATGAGCCTGTGAAACTCTGAAGCAGTGTCCCAACACATGGACCGGTGCTGATTCAGTCTCTGAAAAAACACATAACACAGCCAATTGTGATAGCATGAATTTAAAGTATCTATTGCTGGGTGTTGTCAGAATTTACTCCTTCAACACCTGCAGTTGTTTCCTCAGAATAAGCCAGAAAAGGCAAATTAAGTCATTCCTGTCATAACTATTTATTACTGCTTTGTGTATACAGTCATGTGAAAAGAAAGTCCAGCTACTTTTAAAACAAAAAACAAAACCAGTTATCTGGCTCGTCACATCAGCCACTTTGCTTTGTTCTACCACCACTTTGTTCGCTGGAAGTATATGAGCTTGCAAAAGTCACGTTACTGAACACCAGCCATTTTTTTAAAGCCATTGCAATATGGAGGAGATGCATAGAACTGAAGATTCCCAGAGGCAAGCACCTAATGAAGAAACAAGCACATCAAAATGATTTAATTACAAATCTGAGTATTGTCACTTCATGCTCCCAACACGCCAGATAAAATGGATACATAGTGTTGAAAACAATAACCTGGGGTAGACTATTTAACACAAGCAGTAAAAGATCTTAAATATTCATAAATATCCAAGCGATTTCTCCCGATATTCCCAATATTTTACAAATCAAGATGTTCCACTTCACCTCACAACCTGTTCAACTCAGTATTTGACAATCTCATGAAGACGTTAGACTAATAATAGATAGCCTCGTGCTCTTTCTCCCATGTCCGGGATCAGCACATTAATGAAAGTGCCGAATATCTGGCCGAGTGTGTTGAAGTCCTCCAGAACTTCATCAAGCAACACTGGTAAAATGAGATTATGAAAACTCAGTTGTCACTGCTAATATAAACTTGGATATTTCTCAGGAAGGATTTACCATATTAATGCTGGCCAGAGCAAAGCCGTACACCTTTTTAGACTTGAAGCAAAGAAAAAAGATGCTCATGTTATCATTATAGTTCACAGAAAGCAAGAAAGTTGGCTTAAAAGATAAACATACCTTTTCCATAGACGCCAAAAGAATTTGCATTGGCACAATGAGCTATAATGCTATAAGTTGTAGGACCTTACCAAGAACAACAGTGAACAGTCAGCAGACCACAAAAATGTTGGGCTGGATGAAGTACAAAAGTCCTCTCCAGTCTGGCCAGCCATTCCCGATGAAGTCCATTTTTGTTGCATTTCACTTGGTCACAGCAAAGAAAATCACAAAATAAAAATGAGGCAAATGACATGGTTACTTATTTGTTATCTGATTTTAAAATGATGCAATTTAACTTTCCAAAACACAATCAGGCTTTACTGTGGAATGATAATTGGATAATCTTGTCATAAATAAACAAATCTTGTAATGAGTAAATTAAGTAAACAAAAATATATAAATGAGGTGATAGCTTAATAGATGAGTGACATTTGAAAAAGTGTATCTCAAAAGTTGACTTTGGTTTATCATACTGGAGAGGCTTTAAGTCATCCCTAATTCTATGTTATATATAGCCAGAAATACATGAAATATGTGAAGTGACAGAATCAAATACATTATGTAGAAGCATCTATGGAAATACTGTATATGAAGAAAAAATAGAGTTTGAACAGTTCTGGAGAGGTTCAAAGTGATATTTAGAATGAGCATGTATATTCTAAAACATGGCCTTAACAAGCTTTCTTGTCATTTCTGTAAGTTGTCTTTAATAATGGTTCATCAGGCCTCTTGAAGGACATCCTAAAGCTCCTATGTTGGATATTGGCTGCTTTTGTTTTGTTTCGCTGTCTGGATGATCTCACACTGCTTCAGTAATTAAGTCTGGGTTCTGGGGAAGACTCATTACTCCACTGAACTCGTTGGCACTGATTTCCAGGCCAGATCTTCCGTCATTCTTCCTTTTCGCCATGTTTATCCATTCTTAAAAATAGCAGTGACAGCCACTACTCCAATGAGACCATTTCTGATGAGGCTGGACTATTGTTTTCTATCTCTTCATCCTTTTTGAAAACTGTTCATCTTCTGTGGACAGCTTATCTATTTGTTTAGTTATTTATTTTGGCCTGCCAGCACTTCTTTAGCAAAAAGAAAGAAAGAAAAAAAAAGTATTCCTCTAAAAATGGTCAGGCACAGATGCTTCAGCCAGCTCTTGTGGGCACTTGTTCCCTACCTGCCTGCAAAGCCCTGATGTCAGACCTTGATAGCCCAGAAGTGCTGCCTCATGCACTCCTCTTTCAACTCCTGCTAAATGGCACATTTCCACTCTGGAGCTACATCCATGCACTCCTCCCAGGATCCAATGAATCCCTCCATGATTGCCTGTTCAGTGGAATCTGAAAAGATGACCAAGTCTGGGCACAGAGTTGTTGAGGGGATGTGCTCTGGAGAGCACAGCTTCTTGCAAAGATCTACTTTCAGAAGTCAACTGGCAACTGATGCAAGAAGGACAGTTGCTAGACTTGGCTGGGGCGTGCTTCTCAGCCTGTGTTGCTTGCTGACTATTACAATCAGGGCTACGAACTCTGCGACTGCCTTGAGCACCTGATTGTGCCGCCAACGATAGCAGCCTTTGGCAAGAGCCCTTGGACAGCGGCTTATTATTTGCTTGAGGGATCCGCTGAAGAGTTAGTGGAAATTCTATTCAGTCTATATATATATATATATATATATATATATAAACCTGGGTGGAAGTGGTGGACATTGACTTTTCCATAGAACATCACTGCCATCTAGTGTATTTGTTTAATTACTGGGTGAATGTCAATGGTCCTCTTAAAGTTGAAATACTTTCTGAGCAGATTTTTATTTGAAAAACAGGTTAAGCTATGGAACAAAACTTGGAATTTCTTCCTTAATGTTTTCTTTTCAACTAGTTATTACGGTAAACTCCATTTGATCAGTCAAATGTTGATATGCTGCAGATTAGAGAAAATTAACTAAAATGATTAGTTGTTTTACTTAAGTGTGTAACACCAACATATATAGATAATATATGTAAAGTTTTAAAATTGTTGACTTCTACTGAAATTTAATGAGCTGGTCACCACAGGAAGAATGCTGCTGTCTTTAGAAACACAGAGGGACTGTTTTCAGTAATATGAGTGACAAACACCTGGAAGTTCTCTAGACTGAAATCACAATGTGTATTTGCTTGCAGGGTAAAATGCAGGTGATGTGTACTATAAGACTGACGTTTTTATACCGTCAGGTAGAAATCTCTGCTGACAAGGTTAATACGTTTTATATCTTATATGATAAAATCCCCAGTAATTTTAGCTTTGAAATGGATGGAGATAAAACAATCATTTTCAGGTAAGCGCCCATTTTCACATTTATAATCACTGCACAGAACATTGCAATGACATTTGGATATAAATGTAAATTTATTGTATAGTTATGCAACTTGTTTTCTTACCTGAATAAGAATGTGTTTGGTTAGAACCGAAGGACATGATCAATGATATAATGCTTAGAAACCTAAAATGATCCCCTCTATGATTCTATTAACCATATCTGGGATAAAAATTGATTAAAGAGAAGACAGGAAGAAATTGCAAGGTAGTCTGATGATTAAGCTATATTTCACGTGCAGGTACAAGGTCGATATCCACTTGACCTTCAAGTATTCATTAAGACAACATTCAGCACTAATTAGGCACACCTGTGTTTCTCATGTTATGCAAAGGAAGTAGAAATTGCTGTAGCTCTTCGAATTTTTTTAACTAAGAAAATTCTAAACTAAACTCCAATCTTCGTTTAGGTGTTCCAGTCTTTACAGTGTAGACCTACTTCCCGAAGGGATAAAGCAAACCTGTAGCCGGCGCAGACGTGGAACCACAGGCAGGGGGCGGCAATATGGCGGTGACAGACTGTAGCTCTGGAGCGGTACACACGTACACACGCAGCTATATGTGTTCGCAGCGGAGGTCAGTCAGCTCGGTTAACTGGCTGGTACCGACTCCACGCTAAACCCACTCACTGGAACTCTCTAGAGTGGGTTTGCTTGTCAGACTTATTTCTTTCATGTTTTTTTTGTGTTTGTTTTCCCGGGATTTACGTGTGTCTTTCTGTTTTTTCCAGGATGCTCCAGTGCACTGATTAAATACATCAGAGCGAGAAAGCGTTGAACAAGCACCTAAAACCTCCCGGTTAGACTGAGAAATGACAAGCGACAGACCGGTGACAATGCCGGGCTCACTGTCGCTCTCGGACCGTCAACCTCCTCCAGGTCACCGGCAACACGCGGCTGCAGTCTCCGCTACAACCGGCGAGCCAATGATGATGTCCGGCTCGGGATCAGTGGTCCTCCCGGCTGGGATAATCAATCCCGTGCTTCCTATCCGGAATATCAAGATGAAATTTGCTGTTCTCATCGGACTTATCCAGGTTGGAGAGGTTAGCAACCGGGATATCGTTGAAACTGTGCTCAATTTGGTAAGTACTCTCTCCTATGATTGCATACATTCCCCTAAAATCCACATCTAGAGTCATTTATATTGCTGATAACAACATAATAATGACATTTAACACAATTGATCTTTTATCAATCCTAATCCTAAGAAATAATTTGCACTAATTAACGCCTTGAGATATGCGAGAGTAAATGAGTGAACATCTGAAAGTCTCTCATGCACAGACAAGGTGGTTTGAGGACTGATGGGATATAACCATTTCGAAAGTTTTTAAGTTAAGCAAAGTTTTCACCCTACCTGTGTTTCTATCAGTGCAGATGATATGCACCTGAGTACTTTATAGACTAATGGGCAGATTATCAGAGGCAGGAAGCATCTGCAGCTTCTCTGTGGAGATTGGGGGTCAAGACCTGAGCATCTTTATAGTCTCAGGCACCTTGGGTGTTATTTTCAGGGAGCCCAACATCAATATAGCATGCCCCAATTTTCTAATATGCCGCTCTTTATAAATGTGCTAAAGAGGATTGATATAATTAATGTATACTGGTCTGCTCCAGAGTGACAGTTTGTGAAATTATTCTAGACTCATGGTAGATTTTATATTGAGTCAACATGAGGTGACTGATAATTACAACTTTTAATAAGATATGCTCGTAGAGTCAGTTGGATTTTTGTGCATTTCTAACATGTAACTGAGAGACTATATAGTTGGGTCATACCCTGTGCTTTGCCCATCTGCAGGACTCCTGTTTGCTGTAGTTGGCCTCTCCTTGTTAGCGCACTAGAGATTAATTACAACCTGTTCTAGCACAACAGAGACCCACTTTGTGGAGCAGAACAAATTGTAGCCCTTGGCATGTTCAGACATGAGAGTTTTACTGCAGTAGCTGGAGTCACTAACACCTTGCCCCTCACATTTTGCAGTACTTTAACTGGACGTTTGCATAAAGAATCAGTCTGCAGACTACTGATCCTTTTTAAAATGTTCTATTTTTACATCAACCATAACTATCCAGAAAAGATTGCTGATTTATTTTTCACAGATAAATCTTTGAGCCATTCTCAAACTTTATTAGCAGATGCCATTAGTGCTGTGATGTGGTTCCATTGCGTATATCAGGCTGAATTTCACTGTGCACAACAACAGAAGTTTGAGATAATGAGATAAATATATATCATGCTGTAATCTTGGAAAGAGATCATAAAGTTACTGTTACTCTGAAACTTCTTCTCAATAGCATCCTAAATTTAGCATCAATACATTCTGCTATCATATAGAGTCGGAAATTGTCAAACACTCCCATTTGTCAGCTTTAAATGTTTTGTCAAGAAGACGTGATATTTTTAACAATCCTCAAAAGTTGTTGTTTTTTAAGTGTAGTATTTGAGAATTCTGAGAAATCCTTAAATTTTTCTCATGAGATCCAATTTATGGATTAATGAAATAATCATTTTCCCTCCATCTCCAAGGAACATCACAAAGAAGTTGTGTTTCAAGGATCTTGGCTTAAACATCTGCCATGAAAATGTTTTGGATTCAGTTTTTTCCCAGATGCACTATTTACTCTTGTCACCTCCTTTGTTACCTATCAGCCGACACACCTCTTCCTCCAGGAGATAAAATGAAAGCTGATAATTAGGACTAACATTATCTATACAATGAGTCATCAACAGAAGTCACATTAATCAACTTGCATTTTCATGATATAAGTTAAAAGTGTTTTGATGGAAAACGACTTGGAAATTGGTTTACAAAAATATTGTGACCTTTGAAATGAGGAAAAGGTTTTCACATCACATTTTCATCTTGACTTTGTCATAAGGCTAACATGTTCTGTCAACAGCCGGCTGACATGAATTCAAAAACATGATTTTCAAGACTGTCATCTTAGATCAGTTATCAGAACATTTTTAAAGAGTTATTCAACCTTAGTGTTCTTTTAGTATCAAACAGTTACTAACAAGACATGAAATGAAGATATTACAAATGACAGACTTTCACTGAAGTGTGATCTTCTTGAGTGTTATACCAGTTGGAGTCCAATGATTTTTTTCATCGAGGTAAATTATATCAAAACTATAAATGATACCTGATATTAAGCATTTTTGTAATTTACCTAGCTCACCAGAGGTGCCGTCTGTCTCTCCACATGTGTTTTTCAACTCGTAGACCCTTTTGGCTATGTTTGTCTCAGTGTCTTAACATAAGCGAGTCTAACTGACAGGTGAATTGTAGCATATTTTATATATTTGATGAATGAGTCTGGGTGTAAGTGAGCCTGCTAATAGAGTAGGAGAGAGGAAATTCTGCAGGGTTTGATTTATGAACAGAGATGCAGTATGTTGATATGAATTCAAGCACACTAGAACCACATTTTCCCCTGAGACAAAAGCCAGCATGATCTTTAAGCTTTTGGTTGATGAAAAGACTTTTAGATTACATGTTTCATCAAGCTAACCAGGGCTTTCTATAGTGGTAATGAAGTCCTCTACTGGTTACCAAACATCATCTTTCATTGAAAATACCTCCAGAAAATTCTCCCAACAGAGTTTACTGCTGCAGTGTTCCTTTTTTATCTCTGTTTGGATATAGCATATACTTACTAAAGCTTGTTACATACTCCAAGAGAAGTGAGAACTTTGTTCTTGTTCTCGAGGCCGCAAGAATAATAAAAAAATTTGTTTTGGTCCGGTCAATTCATACTCCACGATAAGCTTCGTTTGAGATGGGGTAGGGATTACAGCGGGGGTGTTTTATTTGCAATCGGCAATTGACCCGGTTAATTAATATCAAACGTGAAACTTTGCCCGTGGCAGGGCAGAGTTTTGCACACGTCGGTATCCGTGTCTTTATATACCACATGTGTTGGCTACATTTTTGTACTTAAGAGCTTTAATTTTTTAATGTAGGGAGGCTCACTTGCTGCTTTAATAAAAAAAAAAAAGAAAAAAAAAGAAGGACATAAAATTGGACGATAATCGTGTCAACCTCCTCCTGTTGTGTTTTGTTCCCAGAGTGCTACAGCCTCACTTTAATTATCTACCGTCAGGTGCCCACATACAGGAATCATAGACTTTAAAAAAATATGGACAAACCCTCCACTACGTGACTCGTAGGTTTCTGAAGAGCTGAATTTAAGCTCGTTGGAAGGTTCCTACCTTCGCCATCTTGGCAGCGTCATGTGTCTCGTCACTCCCGGAAAACACAACAATGGGCAACGAGATGGCACTGAGAGGGGGGCTGTGAGCGTGGGAAGGGATGATTGACACCCATCAAACTCTGAGCTGCTTGTAGCTACGAGCTAACAAAGCTAACCCGGAGCTAATGGGAGTCAACCAGCTAACGGAGGTAGGCGGGCTAAAGCCAAGGCGTGCTGTTAGCTGGCTAAAAACCCAGGTTGTGCTTTCCTCTGCCTCCTTTTGCCGGATATATGGCATATGTCAATCAAAAGGTAACGCCCCTAATTATGAAGACTTTCAAGATTAAATAACATCTAAACAAATGAGTTATAAATAAATTCACTCGCCCCCACAGTTGTCACAAAGGTAAATTTGACATATTAAACTTAAAATGGTTTTTTGAACCAGGCTGTAAACATGTTTATTTCTGCTGTGAAGTTGGCCTTTTT
>JBBBVU010000009.1:10838878-10849318 GCA_037177055.1 Atherinosoma microstoma | reverse complement strand
TCTATTTTTCCGTCATTGTTTGAAAAAAACGGTCAATGACGGAAAATATCCGGTTAACGTGACCTCTGAGATATATATATATATATATATATATATATATATATATATATATACAGTTTTTGGTGTGGAGTTCTTGTTGCGTCAGAGTATCACACTGCCAAGCATGTTTAGACAGGCGGCTCTGGTCACAGCAGTAAATCTGTATTTTTTTCTTTGTTCAGTAGAGATACTTGGCCAACTGTACTGTGGCTGATGCAAGGCTCTGTTAGTGGTAGAGAAACTGCTGTTTCATCGCTTGGGGGTAGCGGCTGGGGGGATGGGAAGTGGGGTGAGGAGAAGTTCAGGACAGCCTCAGCGCTACTCTAGGACACAGCAGGACCGCCAAGCCAAATCCGTGTGGCTGCTGTGCCTGCACTTTATATCATCAATATGTTCACAGTGTAGGTTCCTGTTGTCCAAAATCTCCTGATGCTCGTCTTATCTCTTTGCCTGCTTTTTTACACTGAAGCAAGAGCCATTTCCCTGAAACCTTTTTTCCTTTTTTCTTTCGTTACTTTACAATGTTTTGAGGAAATGGGTGAATTATTACTGGCTAATGCATGGATATTTTTGAGGCTTGGGAATATCTAACATTGTCCCAAAATCCCAAATCTGCAGTATCCCTCCACACTGCACATAGTTCTTTCTTTTAATTTCCGTTTTTGTCCCTTTGTTTGCAAAATGTCTTGAAACAGTTTGATTATGGTCAAAGGAAAAAGCTCTTAAATATTGGTGGATCTTTTTTTTTATTTTTAATTTTTAAATGCTATGAAAAGCTTTTAAAGCTTTTATAGGTCTCAGAAGATTTAATTTGTTTGTGCGCTTGTAAAATCTGTTATTGGTTCTTCAGTGAGTGATGCTTTGTTTTTTATGTTTAAGTCAGTGGGGACCTTGAAGGCTGTTTTCTTTCAAAGTTAAATATATTTTTTCCACCGTTTCTGCTATTTCACATTATTTTTGAATATTTTTACTGTGTTTAACTACTTCCTCCAAGAAGAAATATGGTTGTTTCTGTTTTCTCTATTTAACAAGATAATGAAAAAAACCCACTAAGCCATATTTCTTTTAGGAGTAATTTTCACATTTTGTTGTGGATCTGGTGGATTTTTATCAAATTAGCAAAATACAGCATTAGCTCTGGTTGAGAATGCATCTTCTAATCTTTTGATCCAGAAATTTTGATCCAGTTTTGGGGCAGGTGTAGAGTTTCAGACAGCTCTTGTTGAAAATGTGAATATTTAACTCTGACTGACCTTATAATAGCCAAATAAAAAAGGCGAAAAAATAAAGCTCTTACTTTTTTAAAATGACTATTATCAATACAGAGTCTAGGGTTCATTCACATTGGTGTAATTTGTCTACTTCATGTTGTGTTTGTTTAATTATTCACCCTGCATTTATGTTAAATTCCCCATTGCCTTTTCTCAGATTTTTTTTATTGTGGTCACAGCAACCAATTAACAGACTTTGATTATAGTTCCTGCTTACAAAAAGCACACCAGCTTGTTGGCACACAACAGCCCCATTTAATTTGGGCTTTTCATCAAATTACTGATGGAATTAAGACTAATTTGTGACAGAATGGTGTTTTGTGCTTAGATGTTTACTCAGATGAACTTAAAATGTGAATATTTGTCATGAAATGGCTGCTTATTGTTCACATTTAGCACAAACTGAACACATCTAAACATGTGATCTACATATACAGCCCCATTGAGTTTTCAGCTGCTGTTACATCTATGAAATCCTGTTTGTTCATTCCCTTTGACAGCTGTCATTTCAGTCACTATGTGGAAATGTTGCCTCCAGCAGCGATGCAAACTTAAAGTTTACACCAGCATTCTGTAGCTTCATTTTTGAGACCCCTGTTACCTGGGAGGTCATCTTAAACCTGGCAGATGATACAGAAGGGATAAAAGGAAATGGAGCAAACAGGAGTGGAGAAAATATGTTCAACACCTAGTTATCATTACCCGCCTCTTGCCTGCAACTTCATCAGCATGATTAAGATACAAGCTCATTTACAGTCAACATGCATATCAATGAAAAACATGAGAACTTTTTTGCAATCAAAGAATATTCTGTTTTTCATTAAAACAAGCACAGCATCATTAGCATTAATGAAACTGCTTCCATTTCTATAGAATACATGTACATTTAATCTTTTTAAATGAGCAAATTTGTTGAAATATGTTTGTACAATGTTTGAGGGATTTATTTTTCCTTTCAAATCTACCATGAATTAAAAATGTAACATGGTCAATGTTGTGGTGCTCTTTAATTTAGCTGTATTTTATCCCATTAGGCAGGATGGAGCCCTTTCATTGTTCATGTCTAAGCTCCGGTGTTTTCAGTTAATCTATCTGCCACTGTGTCATGCAGGACTTCACATAAAATTATGGATCTAAACACAGCAAGCATTCAGTTACTGACAGAGGCACCATGTTATTATGACATCAGTCTATTATTCAATGTGATAATATCATTTTAATGATATTCGGTAAAATGTCTATAAGATCAAGTCCTGGCAAATAAATTTCAGAAAAGTTGAGATAGAATATGAGTTGGGCTCTAATTTATATTCCATATATACCTGTTTCTTAAATCAGAATCTTAATTGGGCTGCATAATAGGTGGAGAAAAGATGGTGATGCTTTGCCAAGTGCTTCTAATCAGCTTCACATTTGCACCCACTACATAATAACTAGATAACTTGAGTAACCAGATTTATATTTAAGTTCCTATGCCCATTAAATGTGGCCAGGGACTGAATTAAAGTCATGTTCAACTATTAGTTCAGCTCCTCTAACCCCTCTGTCTGGATGGTCTCTTGAATCACACTTTAGGGGGAGGCAGTCTGTCTGTCACTGCTCGTACATTCATTCTTGCTTAAAAGGCAGCTGGTGCTTCCAGGTCCGACTCAGAGTCGGTGGTGTTGTGGTCGATGTGCCTGTGTTTCTGCACTGAGCCGTGAGATTGCCATGTGGCAGAGAGCATGGCCAAGTGTCCATTGGGGCATCTGCAGATTAGTGCGCATGTTGCCTGAGTGATCATGTTTCTTGCCTGTCCAATCCTGTCCTCTGAGTCTAAAGGTACTGGCACATAGTCAAACTGTGCATGCTGTTTGGAGCCCATCATGGTGATGATTAAGAACTTTAGCTTTATCTGTTCTTGTGTTACGCGAAAACATCCTCACCAATTAAATGAGACTGTATTGGAGACTGCCAATAACTTTCTCTTCCAAACAGCATAAAAAATGATATTTCTAAAGCCTTTCCTGACGTGAAACCATTGCTCAGCTCAAGAAGCAACATCTTGTTTTTCAACAGAAAATCCATTGGGGTTCTGTACTGGAACGGTGTTTTGATAGACGTAAGCTTTAAGAAGTGCGGTTGTACACTACCAAATCAATAGCTGCACCTAATAAAAGACAATTTGAGCCAGAATTTTTTAAATTCAATCGTCTTTTCATATGGTTGTTACTGACCCCAAGGAGAGAGCTGATTCTATGTTCATTTGCTTTTCAGAGGCACAGAAGCACCTGTGTATGCACAGCCTGTATACTTACAAAAGATTTATACCACCAAATGTGACTTTGGAATCTCTGTATCTTCAGGTTCTTCAGTTTTTCAGTAGTAGGGTTTCTGAAATATTAACTTTGTTGTTTTCTATATTTCTGTTGGAATAAATGAAGCAGTGTTTGCATAAGGACATTGTTTGTCCTCAGAAGGCAGCAGCGTGACTAGTCTTTAAATAGTTTTCACTTTTTTGATAGGTGGTCTTCTGCCCATTATGCTATGATGGCAACACTTGTTTGCTTGTTCTCATATTTTAGGAAGTAAGTGCTGTGCTTTTAGAAGATGAGCGAAGGGTTTTATGCTGTGGATAAATTCTACTGTTTCCGCTATGGTGCGACTTTGCTGTTTCACCACCCAGCTCATTCATAATTAAAACAATGTCCATGTATGCTTTTATCTGTGAATTCTGAGATCTTGGTCTCATAATTGCACACAGCATCCGTCCTGCATGTACAGTGATTACCATATTGTTTGATACTGTTGCCACAGCTGGGTGAGGCTCAGTTTTTGGTTTTTGGTTTTACTAAAACCATGACAAGAGACCACAAACATGCTTTGCTAATTCTGAGTGACAAATATTATTAGCCTTTTTCTGTTTAGTTTTACTTACTCATCATCATATATTTTTACAAATGAATCCTGGATCTCATGGGCAGCCTTATTGCAATGTGTTTCAAGTGCTGCAGAGTAGAAGTCTCTGAAGAATCAAGCATGACTTTGGCTAACTGACCCCCCCCCCCCATTACTTAATAAACAGATCTAATAGTTTTGCTACCTGTGAAGTTAAATCTAGTTGAAAATGTATAAATATGCCACTAAAGGAGTAACAAACCCAAGCTGTCTGCAAAGCTGTCTGGAGTTGATCGGTATATGTGCATGAGAAGGACGCATTTTTACTCCCACTTTCACTCAGCAGCATTCTGCTCAGCAGCTTCATGACATTAGGCAGATTGAAGCTGACAGATTGTGTTGATGCAAGTAATTACACAGTAGATCAAATAAGACCATAACAGAGCCATCAATCACTGTGCTGCATTCATACCGTGTTCATACTAAATGTGTAAAAATGCATGAGAGAGGTTTTGGTAAATTATCATTTTAGTTGACTGTGATTTGATATACTTTGCTTTGAACTGCTGCAATATGTTGACTCATTTTTTCAGTTGATTAATGAGTTGTTCCTCCAATGCTTCAGTGCCATGAAACTGTCAATAAAAGTTTCCCATGCAGATGACTCCTGCTTGTTTTTGCTGTGTTTTATTTGTTCTTTGTGTTTGATAGCCTATTTGACATGCAGCAGGAGAGGAGAGTGAAAAACACTTTGTCTTTGCCTGATATAAACTGAGCATGGCACCTGGTTGTGTTGTTTTAATGTTGTTTTGTCTTGGTTCCAAGGAGCCTTCAGAGCTTGTAAAAATCTCTGCTGCGTAGGACTGTCTCCCCCTGCATCTCTGTCCGCTATTTGTTTCAATGCATGTATCACCAAATATCACAAACTGTTAATATCCTGCAGCTGACAAAAAGACACATTTTTATGTTGGTGATGTTTGAAGAGTACATATTCACATTTTTTAATGTATGATGTGTGTATATATCCCTGCTTGGCTCCCCCCCCCCCTTTTAAATCCCAGGCAGAGCTTGAATTATTCATTCTCTTTTCACTTTCTCCCAGCATGAACATGACAGTGAGGGTTGAGTTTGAGGTTGAAGTGCAGGGGAGCCACAGAAAGATTTGCCTTTTCCTCTCCTGTTCACTTTTGTAAAGCTTCACTGAGTGAATGAGGCAGTTTGGAGTCTATATCAAATCTCTATAAATATTTGGTCAGGAATAACTTCGGTCGACACTGTTGTTTGGGTTTGAAGTGAGTGGCAGAAGTTCAAGAATGGAAAAATAAGTTTTTCCACAACTTTAGAAAGCAGTTATCGGCAGCAAAATTTTCTAATATCTGAATTTGGTGCATGGTGCATGGTGCAACATGAATTTGCAGTTCATTTTATTAACTTTTTTTTTTTTTTTTTTTAAATCAGAAAGTGTTATATTTTCATACAACTGGATTTATAGACGTAAGACAACAATTTTGTGCAGCTGGTACATGTTAAAATCTTTCATGTTGTTACAGTTAGTTTAAATGATAGTGTGTGACAATGAAAAAGTTCAAGGTTTTATTGGTTTATAGGTTTTTATTGTGCAGACCCATCATATGAATTTGTAGTTCTACTTCAGTCTGGTTCATTATTTTGCTGTTTGTTTAAATCAGATAAAAAAATCTAATCAAAATTTATTTATGAAGCAAAAATCAGCACAAAGTGCTTTACATCATAAAAACAATTGAAAAATTAAAACACTAGTCTTCACACACCCAAATGAATGACATAGCAATTTAATTAAAAAAAAAGGTCTTGAGCCTCTTTTTAAAAACATCAATAGTCTCTGCAGCCCAGAGGTTCTCTGCAGGCTGTTCCACAGACGAGGGCCGTAGTGGTGGAAAGACGCCTCGGACATAAGTTTTAGTCCTGACTTTGGGAACAATTAAAAGGCCAGTACCTGAAGACCTCTGGGACCGCGAGGGCCCATAATTTAAAAGCAGATCAGATAAATAAAAAAGTTAATGGCCCAAGACCATTAAAACATTTACAAACTCCTAAAAGAATCTTAACATCAGTCCTGAAATGCATGGGGAGCCTGAATTCGGAAGTTGTAGGTTTGAAATAGTCTTTTTGGGAATACCAGAGAGCAGGGCAGTACAGTAATCTATTCTATTAAAGATAAGAAAAGAAGATATTCCACATCGTACTTGTTTGCTTTATTTGTGACTGGTTTCAGAAAATTTGTTTTGATTCACTAATTCTCCAAACCTTCTTTAGGTCAAATACTGACGCCCACACTGGTCCTGATGTGTGTGAATAACTTGTAAGTCACTTTTGATAAAATTGTCTATTAAATAAAGAAATTTAGATGTAGAAAAGGCAATAAAAAGCTTTGTGTTGCTTCAATTGACATATAAACAAAGAGAAAGACGACACATAGTATTTGGATGTTGGTCCTGCAGCAAATAATTAATTTTGCCATGGGTAAAACAAATACCTACATTAATTTCCTATGATTTTTTTGTGACATGTTTTTACTTGCTGTTTGTACATACAGCATATTCTCTTCTTTATTAGCAGGTTAGCTATATCTTTGCAACTGTGCAAAAAAATAACTAATATCTTACTTAGACCTTAGATGAAAAACACAACAAATAATGCCTCTGAAAATACAGAATTTGTGGGATGTAACCCACTCCAAGCAAAGTCATCTAATTTTTCTTACTTGCTGTAGTTTAATTTTTCTTCTTTTGAGTCTTAAATGCTCCATGTAAGCTGTTAGGGTTTATATTAGCATGCCTGAAGGACATCTTGTTTTAGATTGGAAATACTACAAATCCACTGAGTCTAATGTACTTTTGATCAATTCATTTCTTCAGATTCTACTGGCTTCAGAGGAGAATCATGGATGATGCTTTGAGCCAGGGATAAATCCTCTTCATTTTCTTATGAGAAATGGCCTTAAATACGCTGCTCAAAACATTAAAGGAACCCATCTTCGATCTTGATGAATGAAATATTCCAGTTGAAAATCTTTATTCATTACATAGTGGAATGTGTTGAGAACAAAATAACATAAGAATGATTAATGGAAATTAAAATGATCTACCCATGGAGGTCTGGATTCAGAATCATACTGAAAATAAAAGTGGAAAGATCAGATCACAGGCTGACCTGATTTCTGTGGCAATTTCTCACACAAATTCTTTAGAAAAATTAAAAATAAAATCATCCTCAGGACAATTTAAAATGATGTTCAGTAGTGTGTGTGGCCTCCACGTACAACGTCTGGGCATGCTCCTGATGAGATAACAGATGTTCTCCCGAGGGATCTCATCCCAGACCTGGATCAAGACATCAGTCAACCTCTGGGCAGTTTGTGGTGTGAGGTGGTGGCGGTGGATGGAATGATACATGATGTCTTAGAGTTGCAAGATTAGATTGAGGCCTGATGAACGGGCAGGCCAGTCCATAGCATCAATGCTTTCGTCATGCAGTAGCTGCTGACACATTCCAGCCACATGAGGCCGAGCATTGACCTGCATCAGTAAGAACTAGGGGTGCACCGATCAACTGGTTAATTTTGGGGGATCGGTGATCGGCCGATCCTTATGTGCAATCGGCAGATTTTATACAGTACAAGAAAATGAGCAAAGATCTGAAATTTGCAATTCATGAAAGGCTGAAATAAGACATTCAATGCAACATACCTCATTGGCCAACCTTTTCATTTATATTTGAGAACACTACCTCATAGTTTGTATGCTTTCACAAGTATTGTTAATTGTTTTTCAATAAAATAACATTGGAACATTGAATCTGTATGCTGTCACTTATTGAGAAGGAAAAAAAAGAATTGGTATCTACCAAAATCGGAATTGGCAGGTCAGGCTTCTTAAAGATCGAGATTTCTGCAATTGGGATGCACCGATTTGCAGTTTTCTGCAATCGGTGCATCCCTAGTAGGAACCCAGGTCCCACTGCAGCAGTGGGCCTGAGGATCTCATCCCAGTACCTAATGGCAGTCAGGGTACTTCTGGCTAACTCATGGATGTCTGTGTGGCCCTCCAAACCCATTGCCAAACCAGTGACCCTGGAGGATGTTACAGGCAGCAGAAATCTACCAATCCTGGTCTTCTCTGGCAAATGCCAATCAGACTGCACAGTGTTTGGCAGTAAGCAGATGCCCCATTTATGGATGTCATGTCAGGCCCTCATGCTACCCTCATGGAGCACATTTCTGACAGGTTGATAAGAAACATGCACATTAGTGACTTGCTGGAGGTCATTTTGTAGGGCTCTGGCAGTGGGATGTTGTCCTCCTACAGCCCCCTCTTGGTCTCCTGGTATGCTGGCCTGTCTCCTGCTATCTCCTCCGTGCACTCCACACTGTGCTGGGAGACACAGCAAACCTTTTTGCCACATCTTGGATGAGCTGCACTACCTGAGCAACGGTAGTGCAACGGGTTTCAGACACCACCTCATGTTACTTCTAGTCATGAGGGTACTGGCAAAATGCAAATGTCACCAAAGATCAGCCAGAAAGGATGCAGACGGGG
The DNA here is from genome assembly GCA_037177055.1 of Atherinosoma microstoma. NCBI lineage: Eukaryota > Metazoa > Chordata > Actinopteri > Atheriniformes > Atherinidae > Atherinosoma > Atherinosoma microstoma. Next base: position 10,840,554 of record JBBBVU010000009.1, on the reverse strand, counting down.
AAGTGGTCTGTGGCCACCAACTGGAGGACCATTCCTTTATAGGGGTTGGCTCGCTAATTGCCTCTCATTTTTACCTGTTGTCTGTTCCATTTGTACAACAGCTTGTGAAATTAATTTACAATCAGTGTCACTTCCTAACTAGACAGTTCCAGTGGAATAATTCCATTATCTGCACAATGTCTGACTTTCAGTGTTCATGTGTTAGAACTGTTGACCAACAGTTTTCACCAGAAGCATGCGGTGAAGCTGCTGGGGTTCAGCATTAAAGGACACTTGCCCTTTTGTCTTTGGGTAATTACCATGAATTTTCTTAGACTGACAGGTCAGACAGGTGAGGCAGACACCAAGCAGTGAAGTAATTAAAGAACAGGACCAGGAGTTTAAACTGGCTGGAGTTACTGGACCTGTGAGAGAGGGCAGTTGATGCGTGAAGAAATGGCAAACAATGAGAATAATGACAGGCAGTCAATACAACACTGTGGAGCTGTGCTGCTAATTGCATTTTATTTTCTGTTGCCATTTTTGACTTTCATTAGTTAAAACCAGTTATTGTGCAGCATTTCATTTCATGCCCATGGCATGTTTTTCCATGTTCTCTGGTTATGCTTGTCAAAAGTTTGGACACACTTGCCTATTCATTTTGAAAGGGCAAAAGTGTGTCCGAACCTTTGACTGGTCCTCTTTTTTAGTATGTCTGAGAAAAAAGTAACTAGATTTATCCAGTAGACTTAAACTATCCCTCAAGAATCTTTTTCAACAACCTGGCTACTAGTCATAATGCCCAAAGCATGCACTACAACTATCTTAAGAGATTTTCAAGCTGCAAAGAACATGTGGACCATCCCACTACTTGGAACACAGCACTTTGTTTTTGTTTCAGAGATACCTCTAGGAAAATATATTTTTGGTTGGAATGGCAGGTTGACCCTTTTCAGGTTTCCTAAAGACCCTTTATGGACTGGTCTTGGAATACAAAGGCTCTCTAAAAGAGTCGTCTGTATTTCATCGGGAGATGCGGTCCCTCTATGTCTGCTGCAAAATGCTCCACATGTTCTACCAATCTCTGGTGGCGAGCTCACTCTTCTATGCTGCTGTCTGCTGGGGGGCAGCATTAAAGAGAAGGACAAGAGGAGGCCGGACAAACTGGTGAAAAAGGCTTTTCCAGTGGTGGGTCTAAGGCTGGACTCACTGTATTCTGTGGTTGAGAAATTCACACTGAGGAAGGTGCAGGCTGTGCTGGACAAAAAAGACCATCCTCTCCACAATGTATTTGCTGGTCAAAGGAGCAGTTCACATGAATGAATCATTTCACTGCGCTAGAACAGATAGATTTAGATGCTTGTTTTTCCCTGCTGCCATCAGGCACTTAAATCTTACTGTTTTGTCATTTTCATCCCTTGTTTGCTCTGTGTGTTTTTATCAGATTTTCTGGGTGCACTGCTATTTTTTTTATGCATTTATTGTCTGATTGCACTGCTTATTTTATTTTTATCTTTCTGTTTGAACTACATTTAGTAAGTTTTTATCTACTTAGTTATCTTTTTTAACTGTAGTCGGGCCTTTTAATGTGAGCTGTTGGACAAGTGAATTTCCCCTTTTGGATCCATCCATCCATCCATCCATCCATCCATCCATCCATCCATCCATCCATCCATCCATCCATCCATCCATCCATC
>JBBBVU010000009.1:10789562-10816222 GCA_037177055.1 Atherinosoma microstoma | reverse complement strand
GTGTGTGTGTGTGTGTGTGTGTGTGTGTGTGTGTGTGTGTGTGTGTGTGTGTGTGTGTGTGTGTGTGTGTGTCTTGCTCTGTAAGAATTGCTGGTGGAGATGTTGGGTGTGCTAGCCAGCTACAGCATCACAGTAAAAGAACTGAAGTTGCTCTTCAGCATGTTACGAGGAGAAGGAGGTGTATGGGTAAGTTCTGTTAACAGAACAGAGAGATAAATATTATTTGACACTTGAATTGTACATATACATATGCATATATAATTAGATGAATGAACGTGGTAGGGTGTGCATTTGGTACCTGGGCCTTCAGTGGGGACTTACCCGACTTAATCTATTTCTTATTACCACCATTTTACTGTTGCTATTAAAGAAACCATCAATACTATACAAAAATGCAATGTGGCATTACACAGAGAGGGTCATTTCACGTATCGAGGGTGAATACCATTATCAAGAAACCCAGTGAAGACAACTCCAAACCTTTAGACTACAACCACAACTGTGCCACGTACATCATCTGGAACAGTTTAGAATCAAAATTTATCTAATAAAATTACAAAAACATAAAAAATTTTAATAAAATGCATCACACTCACAAGAAATAGTGATTATTCTTTACGCAGGGGGACTTCAACAACTCAGTCATAGAGGTGATCTCGACGTTTCAGTTCCATCAGTAAGTCCTGCTATAGCCATGGAGGCCAAGGCTGTGAGTCAACTCTGTCCAGTCGTATTCCTGTAATACGTTTTTATTCTTTTTAATGGCAGAGAATGTCCGCTGGACAGTGGCAGCAGATATAGGGATAGTCACAGTCAGACATGCCAATCTGTACAGTTATGGAATGCTCTCACTCAGATTCTTTTGGTGTAGGAAATCGAGGAGATCAGTGGGAAATTCCCCTTCAAAGTCTGTAATGGCATACATCACAGTCAATTCCGTTTTTAAACAGAACAGATCAAATAGTGTTCCACGGCTCTGCGTCAAGCTGGAAAAGCCTGTATGTGGGAACATTTTCCCATACGTCTGAAACTGCTGGTGGTTGAGGAGGGAGAGAAACATTAATTGTTTGTGATCTTGACATTTCCTTCACACTCGCAAGACAAAACTGTACATCCAGTGATTTGTCATTCAGACCATCAAAATGACTTTTTTGCACACATTCAATGGAATTTTTGGAATACTACAGAACAAATCACTGGATGGTACAGTGATGCAATGGCTTGCTATATTGGGTTTTTGTATGGAATTGATGGTTTCTAGAATTGCAATGTGAAAGTGGCCATTCACTTATTTATTTACATATATACACACACACAAATATATGAATGAAAATTATAATATTTTCTCTTTGCCACCTGTGCAGCCAAAGCATGCGGTCAAAATGTTGTCGGTGCTGAACCAGATGCCCCAGAGACACGGACCAGATGCCTTCTTCAACTTTCCTGGTCGAAGTGCAGCAGTAAGCCTTCATATTAGATTATTAAAAAACAGTGTGTCGTGTTTAGAGGGCCAACATGTCTTCTCTTGCTTTTCTGCATTTTTAATTAACACACAGCAGGATGCAGATTGAAGCAAGTAAATGAAGTAGAGCAATTCCATTGAATGTAATCTCTATGTCTCACAGATAATTAGAGAGTTGTTTCAAAACTGCAGAATCTGGTGATCAAAAGCAAATTTACTCATATACCGAAAGAATAACATCATGGCTGGATTTGCTTTAAAAAAGCTGGACAATTTCCATCATAAAGTGTTAAGAATGAGAAGAAATAATAATTTGATAAACTGAGGTTTGGTCTCTAGAAGTAATACACAGGATTTTACACAGCTCAGTTTCATACTAAACTATTTTTCCTTTTGTTCTTTATTTATTTTAGGCAATTGCTTTACCTCCTATTGCTAAGTGGCCTTATCAGAATGGCTTTACATTCAACACCTGGTTCAGAATGGATCCACTGAATAATATCAGTGTTGACAAGGACAAACCGTATCTCTACTGGTGAGTGCACATTAACATACATTTGTGCTCCACAATTCATCTACGGTAATTACTTGAGCTTTTTTTTTGTCAGAAATCATCCCCTTCCTGCAGCGACATATAAAGCTAACAGCGGCTTTATTGACAAAGCAACATGCTGTCCAGTATTCTGACCTACAGTTATTTTCTCATCTAAGCAGATTATGACTGCAACTTGTTTTTCAAGGTTAAACTAGTTTTATAAAAGCTATTTTTCACACACTGACAGCATTTATGCAATGTGGTTTTTGAAAAGGCTTCATTTCCCACATAATGTTCATGAATTATTATGGAGCGAGAGGGAATTAGGTGAGATTATCTAGATTAAAAGTCATGCAGGCATGAATTACAGCGGCTGGAGCACTGATTGCTGCTGTGGGAGACACTATGGAGGTATTAATTTAGATTTGAATAATTGTCACAAAAGGCTCACATACCAGCTCCTGTTGGAGCTTGTGGGTAATTATTGTTCAAATCAATAACTCAAAAGTGCAGTGATGCCTGGCTGCTGTTCTTTCTGTTCAGAGAGGAACTCTGGAAGGAAATCACAGAAGACAATGCAGCATATAAAGCAGCTTTGGGAATGAATGACAGAGAAAGTGGATGATGAAGATGAAAAGATACAATTGCCTGACAGGGATGACTGATTGGTCAGATAAAACAGTTTGTGCTTATCATCTGTTGGCTGCCATCACTTTACCTTGATCTAACAGTTAAAATGAAATAATTTCCTCACCTTAGAAAGGCTTGTTCTGTTTCTCTGATGTTTTACATCAAGAAGGAAAGACAAAATATTGGCAAAGCTAAAATTTTGGTATTCATGTGGCAGCTATTCCATACCGACAATCACAAAAAAGGGTGAGATATGCCAGGCTAATCCTGTTTATGCATTGCTGTGAGTGCCTCACAGCTCAGTGGCAGGGCATGTTAACAAGAATGAATTGTATCTGCAGAGATGGACTATAAGTCTCCAAGCAGTGTGTCTTGTCTTAGTGGTTGTTAGGTACGAGGACTCTGTCGCTGGCTCTGCAACAAAGCCACAATATAAAAACCAAACCCTGCTTTCTTTACCTGCCTCAGCAAAGATGTCTGCTTCAGATTATTTTGATGAGTGGCAGTGGAGGGGAAGACTGCTTCAGGTCTAAAGACTGCAAGAGTGCATTAAGTTTGTGTTAGCAGCATAAAATATGTTTTGTTGAATCAGGGAAGGGATGGAGAAGAATTAAGTTGTTTAAATCTGCACACTGGACTGTAGAGGGTCTGCTAATAATGTACAGTTTTCATTTTCCTTGTCATATTTCTTTGATGGAGCCAAGTCAGTTAGACTGGAGGGATTAGACACAGTTGTTTGAAAGCATTTAAAACCTGTAACTACTTTTAGTTTTACCCTTACCTATTTTCCAGGTTATTATTACCTCCGCCAAGGCGCAGAGGTTATGCTTTTGGTGGTGTACGTCCATCTGTCTGTCTGTATGTCTGTTAGCAACATAACTCAAAAAGTTATGGACGTACATTTTCAGGAAATCTCCAAAATGGTACAAGGAACAACCGATTAGATTTTTGAGGTGATCCGGATCACCGTCTGGATCCAGGAATTTTTTTTTTACATGAGAACCGCCAACATTGCAACAACCCCAAGAAACACCAGAGTGGCCGTTTTGACACCCTGTCAATGCAGCATAAAATGATTTTTTTTTAAAAGATAAAGGTGGCGCTTACAGAGTGCTGGATGTCAGCTGATATTGATTTATTGTATCACCTGGAGAGCTCAATAATGAACGAAGACCGGGTCATTCTGACATTGATGCAGCTCTGATAGACTATGCATGCATTCAGCGCAGCCATGTCCAAAATGTTATAAAACACTGCAACAGCTCCAGATGAATACTGCCTTGGCATCTTGTTAGGGATGTCTACTCTTCATTCTTCTTCTTCTGTTAATTTTTAAATTATGTTTTCGGTGGCGTAGTTTGTCTGTCTGTCCTGTTCTGCCACCCTCAGGTCCTCTGGCAGACTGTTCCACAAATGTGGAGCAAACTCAAAGAGGACTCAACTGTGAGTCTTTGTGCAACTGTTTGGGATTTGTAGGTTGCCTATTAGAGGACCTGAGGGCTCTGGATGGCTCATAATAATTAAGAAGTCTAAAAGATAACAAGGCCAAGACCGTTAAGAGTCGTAAAAACCAGTAAAAGAACCTTAGAATTGACTCTAAAACAGACTGGAAGCCAGTGCAGAGACTCTATGAAGGGGTGATGTGAGCTCTCTTTCTGGTCCCCGTCAGCAGACGTGCTGCAGAGTTCTGCAGCAGCTGCAGGGGTGCTAAAGTTGTTATTGGGAGAATAGAAAGAAATGTGTTGCAACAACCAAATCTGCAGGTGATAAAAGCATGGATCAGAGTCTCTGCATTGACTTGAGAGAGAAATGGATCAACTCTGGAGATGTTCTTCAGTGGTAAAAAGAAGTCTTAGTGACATTCTTGATGTGGGTGGGAAACCTGAGTTTGGAGTCAACTCTGAGGTTTCTCACCTGTTCTCGTGGTTCTAATGCCAGAGTTTAGTTTCTGTCTCTCCGCACCAGTGCCAATAACTGAAACCCCAGTTTTATCCTGGCAGACCCAGATCATGTTGATATTCTGGATCTGGTGATCCAGAAGGTTCAAAATAGGCTATGTGGGTACTGGATGGGCTGTTGGGCATTTTGGGGTTTTTCTCAAGTGACTGGCCCTATGGCTTGGTGGAGACCCTTGCTCTCTGAATGCCTCTAATGTTGTTTTTAGCACAATATTTTTTATTGTTTAAAGAATATTAAGAGTTGCTGATCCTTTACACCTGCAAATAGCTTTGTGTCTGCACATTGTATGGCCTTAAAAAAGATTTTAACCCCAGATATATTGTATGAGGGGAAATGCACAATTTTATTTTATTTATCATTTTTATTAAAAAATAAATGACCAAAAAGATTACTTAAATTGGTATTCAAAATGTTTCGGCTTCAGCCTGTTTTTGACCTTGAAATTGCGCTATGCTTGAGCATATATAATTTTGGGTTACCCTTTGTCTGTTTACAGCTTTCGCACCAACAAAGGTATTGGTTACTCTGCCCATTTTGTTGGGAACTGTTTAATTGTGACATCACTCAAGTCTAAAGGAAAAGGTTTCCAGCACTGTGTAAAGTATGATTTTCAGCCCAGGAAGGTAAGACCTGTTTTGAAAAATCTTTGGTTTTCACATGATTTTTGCATTCATCTGGGATAATGATGATATGAAAAATATTTGTAGTAATTTAAATTCAGATAGTGAAAAGGTAAGACAGGCAGACTTTAATAAGTACTTTACATATGAACAAGCCACATCAGAACCTAAATTGCATTTTACCATGTAATGAATGCTGCTGCATGGTGTGAATTCCACTGCAGGTTTTGCTACATTTATTCCTTTCCCCCGATCCATCACCTGTTCTTTTCTTGGCAGTAGCTAGTGTATTTCATATGTCTACACATAAATTTGAAGTGTTTAAAACCCCGTGAGGAGTTACGCAGGAGTAAATGTGGATGAGAAAATGAAACTTAATTTAGTTTGGTAGATCAGTGCAGTGTACCTGTTCCTGCAGGGTAGAAAAACTAATGGAATGCATGTGTTAAACAATTAAAGGCTTCTCATAATAGTTGGGAACAACTATTTGTCTCTTTCCAAGAGACACAGTCCAGGTATTGTCTTGAAGCCTATTAAAGATGAAACACGCTTAATTAACTTTTTAATTGATTTTACATTCAGACATCAGCAGATGGGGGAAGTTCTGAATTGTCTTCAGGCAGCTTGCCCTCTTCTGCTCATCCATGAATCTTCTTTGAGGTGTCCTTACCTTTGGATGTAGACAGCTGTAATTACACTGCACAGTGCCCTTCTTGGGTTAAACCAATAAATAATGAGCTCACAGTCACACAAGATAGACAACCTATTATATAATGCTGTGGAGGGTGGCACTGGTCTCACTAGTCCATACTATGAGCAACTTGAGTGCTTTGAGTCACATGGTGTGGTGTTTCTGCAGCTCCAACAGTCTCCTCCCATACACACACATACATACACACATTTTTTAATTTTAACACAATGAGCAATTTCCATAAAGTAAAATTCAGTGGCATTTCAACAGTTCACAGATCTGTGCTTATTCTTATTTACAATTGAAATAGATACAATTAGCTGATCTTGTTCTAAATTAGGTGCACAGACTTGGATAAATTCTTTTGTATATTTATTAGGATTTAGGAAAATGCTTGAGACCTTGAGAGCCTGTAATGTGCTATCTGCTCTGAGTAACCCACATAAGATTTTAGCTGTTTTTCTTCTTTTTTCATACACAGTCCATCTACAATTTCATCTCTGGCTGTGGTTAGCGCTCTGTTCCTCTTTCAACCAGTGACTGATGTGGCTTTGTACGGAGTGAAAAATGAGTTGTTTTGCTCCTTGTTAGTGTTTTCTCTGATCTATCATTCACTGTTTCCCACTCCAAATTTCTGAACATTACTTCTCTAACTTAAGTGCTTTGGCTTTATATGAGCTTTGAGGTCCATCTGAATGTTTCAGTTTAAAATATAATAACATGTATAATAACAGAGATGATTTGAATGTTCAAAATCTTGTCCTGTGATCTAAACTCTATTTTTTAACAAATGTACACAGAAGGATAACAATTTGACTTAAGAGAAATGTTCTTAAGCTCAATTACTAAACCTTTTCAATCTTTTAACCGCAGTGGTACATGGTCAGTATAGTTCACATCTACAGCCGCTGGAGGAACAGTGAAATAAGATGCTATGTGAACGGGCAGCTTGTTTCATATGGAGACATGGCGTGGCACGTCAACACAAATGATGTAAGTTGTCTTCCTTTTAACTCCCACTTGCTGCTGTTATTTTGTCCTGATTTGGATGTCTTGGGCACAGGATCGACTGAGGCTGACACATCAATGTTTTGCATTTCTGACACTTGAAACAACAAAATATGCAGCCTCAGTATTGATGTCTTTACCAGTCAAGGTTTAATTTATCTTGAATTCACTCTAAAACCTAACAGGTATGTAAATTTAAACATCTTTGACAGACTGCTTTAGATGTGAGAAATAAAGTTTTGAAAAACTGGACTGCATGGTTTTGTACAGAGTGAGAATGTGTGCATAGATTGAGGTTTGAAAATCTTGCTTATTATTTGCACAACCAGAGGTGGGATACTTCTTCAAAGATGTGCATGATCCTCTAGCTGTGCAGCCACATTTGTTTGGTCCATGAAATATTCTACGGCATTACCGGAAGCTGCCTTCATTTGTGGTGGTATAATTTTTGTGAAGGATTATTTTCCACACCTGAAGAGAAAAATCATTGTGACTAAGCATTGCTCTGAGGACAATGATGCTTTTTTTTCTTATATTCTTTGCGATAGTTCCATGATAGAAAGATTGTTTCAGCCAAGTGGATATGTGCACAAATGGATAGAATTAGGCTGCATTTGATTACCATCCTACTGCTTTGCAGCTTATTAATCACTTGGACCTTAATTTGTTCTTAAATCATTGCTTTCTTTTCCATTGCTACAATAGTTAAGATTAAAACATTGTTATGCAGGAGGTATGTGACAGCATGATTTAGTTTAAAAAATGCAAGGAAGTTGTAAATGTGCATTATCCTTCAATTTAATCCTGGTTGCAACTAGTGAATATTTAATTTTATTTTCTGAAGATTTTTTTCTTTAAAATGATACTGTTTTGGATAGGTATGTTAAATTTTGGAGCCAGAATAGAAAATATAATTTGCAGGAACAAATATTGCTGTTATAAACACTGCCTGTCAAAAACAAAACAAACAAACAAATAAAAACCACACACTATAATATTTCATGTGACAGCCTTTAGCTTTGATTAAGGCATGCATTCACTGTGGCATCAATTCAATAAGTTTCTGCAATGTCACAATATTTATGTCAGTCCAAAGTCGCTTTCATTTTTTGCAAAGATCTTGTAGTGATGATGGGAAAACTGGACCACTGTGCAAAGTCTTCTTCAGGACATCCCAAAGATTCTCAATGGGGTTAAGTTCTGAACCACTCTTTCAAAATTTGACCCAGATAAATCCTGGCCTTATCATTTGGAAATATGCCCGTGCAACCAGGGAAGAAAAAAATCCACTGATGAAATAACCTGGTCATTCAGTATATTCAGGTAGTCAGCTGACCTCATTCTTTGGACACATATCATTGCTGAACCTAGACCTGACCGCATGCAGCAACCCCAGATCATAGCACTGCCTCCGCAAGCTTCTACGGAAGGCACTAGGTGTGATGATCATTCATCTGCTTTATTCTTACCCTGATGTGCCAATCATTTTGGAGCAGGGTAAACCTGTACTCATCAGTGGTTTTCTTAGGGCTACACAGCTTTTAAGTCCCTATCCCTATAGTTCCTTTTGCATTGTGCATGTGGAAATGCTCTTACTTTCACTATTAAACATAGCTGTTACCTCAACTGGTGTTTTTTCACAATTTGATTTCACCAGATGTTTGAGTGATTGCTGACCACGATTATTCAAGATTTTTTTTTACCACATTTCTACCAGCATTTTGACCACTGCGTTTAAACTTCACTTAAGTCCCCTAAGAAGTATACAGCTAATATAATATTAGCCTAATCATAATCAAATAGAAATAATGTTTTACAGAACAATATAAAGCAACAATTGTAGCTCTATTTACCACAGAAACAAACAAAATCCATTTCAATTTGCGCAGCCTAAACAGGTCTATTTGTAAAAAAGACAAGAAAATGTCTATCACTTCAGGCTTACATAAACTCCTCTACTTTCCTCTGTAGCTGCTGCAAAAACCCATTTCAGCTGTTTGGGTTTCAGTGAACTTATTGAAGATGATGTGGACATTTATTCCCTCAAGGTTCCATATGTTATAAAATCCAGCTTGGATCCATCTCTGCACCTTTTCAGAATACATCCACATTATCTGATCCAGAACGTTGGGGATATAAAAATAGAACAGCGTGACTGAAATAGATAAAAAATAATCCTATTTCATCTGTTCTTTAAATACTAAATATTAAAACTAATTTTAATGAAAATTTATGTAATTTTAGGAAAGATCAGGAAGCAGCAAGGCTTCATAATATTACTTGACAAAGTTATTGAATATGAAAATTGTCACGTGTGGGCTTAGGCTGTTTATCTGGTATTTTCCCAAATCATTTTTTTAAGTGTGTCAGTGTGCACGCCAAGCGATAAGCTATCAGTAAGCTATTTTTATTTGTTTTAGGAATCTATTATAATATTCTTTTTTGCAAATGGGTTAATTCTGAGTATTGAACATATGGCTGCTTATGGTTAGATGAAGGTTTGAGGTTTATTTAATTATTTTCAGGGTCTACTGTGCTGCACCACAAATCCACACTGACTCAAACTTGCGTACACAATCTCAGACCTGTCGTGAGACTTGATCGCATCCTACACTCACGTCCAAATTGATAAATGCCGAGTCTTGCGTGGAAATGATTGTGCACACAGATTTCTGTTGTACGTTCATTTGATAAATGACAGCCAATGTGTCTTCTGACAGAGTTGTTTAGGAAATGAGAAGCAACTCACTGCATTAGTTACAACTTGTTGCCAGCTGAATAAAATCAATATGCAGTAATGATCCAATGGGAGTCTCTTACCTATTTCCTTCATTAAATCCAGGTGGGGACTTTTTTTTGGATGGGCAGTGTATTTAACCCTTTGCTAAATACAACTGTGTGTGACCTTTTTTTCTTCAGTCTCAAGAGTACCAAATGGTATAACCCCCTTTCTCTATATTCTTCTTGCAGAGTTATGATAAGTGCTTCCTTGGGTCCTCAGAGACAGCGGATGCTAACAGAGTATTCTGCGGGCAACTAGGAGCTGTCTATGTGTTCAGTGAAGCCCTCAATCCTGCACAGATATTTGCAATTCATCAGCTAGGACCAGGCTATAAGGTATGTGCTTGAGGGTGGCTAAATTAGATTACATGTAAGCAGTCCGCATCACCTATCCATCTGTGAAATCAATGAGCAGTGCTGCCCTGCTGTAGTTCCTTTTGCCTTGTATCACCGTCCTGCTTTTCCTCCCAGATAAACAGCTGCATAATTTACCCGATCTTGGGGAATAATAGCACAGTACACAGAAGGAAGCAGCAGGAACTCCAAGGGGGATAAAATCCTGAGCCAACCTATATCAGCTGCAGCAGGTGTAGCGCTCCCAAGCGTTTTGACTGGGATCCAATCATGAATGTGGATGTAGAGCATGCTGACCTGCCTAGAAGGAGATTTGATTGAAATTTGGAATTGAATTGTGAAAAAAAATGTTCTTTGTTTGGTATTTTCCCTTTTCATTAAAAAGTAGTTGTATTTTTTTAAAACCGTATCACATTTCTTGAAAATTAGAAACGGTATTTACCTGTTTATGCTTAGATGCTTCTTTTTCTTTATCCTGTCTTATTTTTGCTCCTGATAGTCACAAAATACAGCTGTTTCTTCACAGTGTTAAGTCCTACAGTTTGCCCCAAATGGAGCAACGACTGCCAAATGATCTCAGAATATAAGATGTGTCTCAGACAATTTATGATATCTCTGGCGATTTTATGCCACTTATGTTCCCCTCTTTCTGTTTTCAAGGCATGACAATGATTTTTCTGTGGCAGCAGACAGAAGTGTTGTGTGGCATCACCAATGTTTCCGAGTAAAACCTTAATTGATGAGAATGATTTGGATCAGGTCTGTGAATGTCAAGGGAATCCTGGGTACATTTGTCTTTTTAATCCCCTTTTTTTTCTTTTGCTAATGACTGTTGACCTGCTGGGCCTTTACTTAGCTGCGGTTCTGGGCTCTATTAGCACACCTACAGTGTGAAGTAATTGTTCCGAATTCTGAAAATAATGAAGACAATGTAGCAGGAAGAAAATTGTAACTGAGTTAGCAATGAAAAGCCAGGTGAGTTGCTATAATAGGAGAGCTGAACGGATGATTAGAGCTTTGTCTGTTTTATTTTAGAACAGCATGGTTAAGTGAGTGCAATAGGCTGCAGGATACATTGGTTCCTTCACAGCTCAGTGCAGCTGTTAGAAAAACATTTTAACTTATGTTTGATTTATTTTCTAAATTATAGTTGCTTCGTCCATGTTTGATGTTTGACACACTTTCGCTTGCTTACAGGGTTTGAATATAACTGTAACCTCTGCAGTTAGTTTAAATGCAGAGATTATTGCTGCCAAGAGTTACAATTTCTCCAGCATGCTGTGATTTATGGCTGTAAATCTGACAGACCTCTTAGCAGAATCTGGTCCCCAGGCTCTCTTCAAAATGCTGCATGCAGAATTGTACTCTGACTTGAGATGGACTCTTGGTTATTTCATTTAAAGTACGGTACTAACAGGCAACTTATGCAATATTCTGAACTTCATATGTGATATTAAACTTTCTCAGCACTTCAGAGATGGAATTAATGGGTGTTGGTTGGTCTATGGACACCATAGTTGACAAGCAGCTTACTGTAATCTTTTTCTGTCATTCATCACTGTTATTTTTATCAGAGTTAATCTTTGTGGAGTGCCTAAGAAATTATATAAAAAGAATCATGTCAGAGAATTGCCTTGCAATTTCTGGGAATGTACATTGCTTGAAGAATATAAGACATGTAGTTTACAAAAAAGAAAAAAATGTTCTCCATATTTCATGCATATTTTCAATGATTACTCGTGTGTTTCTAGCTCTGCCATTTACTGCACACCAAGTGTTAGTCATTGGTTTGACTAGTCAAAGCAATTAAGCCATGACTGTACATCTTTTAATATGATGCACTTAGTGTTATTTTTGTCATTGCCCTCTATCACCACTACCATATGTGTGCTGCATGAGCAGATTAGCCTACTGAATTTCTGCCAACACTACTCTGCAGTGCGCACCACAGTGTCCAAGAGGAGACGGAGAGAGTCTTGTTCTTCCTTACAGGGAATGCAAATGTTGTCTTCAGAAACTACAGCATGTTTCATACAATATTACTCAAAATATAAGTAAAAATATCTCAACCTTTAAATTCAGATGGAATGTAGTTAACTGGTAAGCCCAAATCACTTCATGTTCAAATCATGTTTATGCCTGTGTTCTACAATCTGTTGCTTGATTCCCTGATTTCCGTGGCTTTATATAATTCTTTAGGACTTTGTCTTTAAGAATGTGGCACTGGTCTCTTATTTTTTTCTCTGTTAGAGAATTAAACACCAAACATCCAAAGAGCACCCTTTACTGGATATACATTCAAATGTGGGTCTATTTATCATACACCTGCCATGTATGCTCTTTTGCTGTCAATAGGACAACTACTTTGACTTATTCATAATAATGGCTCTAATTCTTTTATATGACTGGTTGGTCTGCAGAATGATGCTGTCATGCTACAAGGTTTTACAGTCAAAGCCCACGAGGTTCTTATTTTCACGCTGTTGCAGGGCTCCCTTACAGAAGTGCAGGGCACTGGAGCTTGTTATTTCTTGTCACTTGGGCTCCATGAGTAGGAACGTTTGAAGGATGTTAGAGAATACAAGAGGAGATGCACGATGACTGCTGTGTGAACTTGATCATAGCAAATGAAAAGAAATCTCTGATTCTTTTTTTTTATCATTGAACTTAAAGGAACTATATCTTTAAATGTGACTCATCCTTTATAGTTTCTGGACCTGTACCACAGCCAATGTTCAGATGATCAATATTGTTTGAAAGATGTTTAAAAGACTAAAAATAAATTTCTGCGATCACTAAACAAACATTTTTCTAAGTAGAAAATGGAAGGTTATTTAAACATGGTACTGTGCAATATTTTTTATCAAAATTTCAACATAAAAGAATGTTAAATTAAATTGTTTGTATTTTCTGGACTTTAGAGGCACCTAAAATTGAATTCACCATCTATGTAGAATTGGCCAGAGCCTGAATCAGCTCACTTTTTAATGCATTTACCCCTTCACTGAAAACAAGCAATCCAGATTTAGATGCATTTTAGTCAAGTGCATGTGTTGCATAACATATGTTACTTTCTTTACAATCTGTCTTGGACCAGTTAGTGTTGCCTCACTGTAACTTCATCTCTTCATCTTATCACAACATGCTTGCTGCCTATAGTTCAGAAAAAAACAGTTCTGTCATTCATTAATAATTCAGCGTTTTTGATCAGAGGAATTGATTTCAGTATTGAGCATAGTCCATTCACACAAGTTTGACAGATTAATACAGTTCTTCTGTCAGCAACTAATTGATTGAGTAAATTAAGACTAGTCTTTTATTGACAAGCAATTTGTTATGTTAGCCATAATGAGTGTACTATTGAACCATTGACTGACTGAACCTGCACTTTTATGCAGCCATCAAAATGCCTTGAAGACATGTCTCTGAAGGTATAATGACATTTCTTGCCAAATATGGAACATTAAAAATATTAACACACAGTCCCGGTAAAATGTTTGATAATCATTGCAGTTTTTAGCATTAATGAGAATCTAAGACAAATGTCTAGAACAGCTTATGCAAGATTTACTAATGAGATTGTGTTAATACTAGCTCAATGTATTTTGCAGTTTTTCCATCTCTGATTAAAAGGTTATAGAGTAACACAGTAATTCAAAGCTTAATTGCACACTGCCAGATCTAATAAGAAGGTTTTTTCAACCGTATTATAACCTCTTAAACTGCTTGTGCTGCTTTACTGAATAATAGTACTTATTCAGTAAAGATCCAAAAGAAAAGCATTAAAATGTTACTGTGTGGTATGTAAAAGATTATTCTCGTGTTTCCATTTACACATGTCCTCATGAGAATTCAGTAGTGGCTGCAGAGGAGTCCAGCATAGATTACTTGGTGAAATTAGGTAAACAGTCATTTGTGGTACCAAAGCAGCTTTGATCCTTCTTATCAGCCCCTATTATTCCTAATCATTGTGCTACGCTGTAGAACTTGATGGTTGCTATCAAACGATGATCCTCTGACAAGAAAAAACAACAAAAGACTCTTGTGCAAACACTCAAAATAAAATAAAAGCAACAGGACAAATATATGTAATTGGTATCCATATTGGCATTACATAAACATCTAATGCCATATCCACCAAACTATCTGGGTAACATAATGATTTATTAACTTGTGTCCCAAAGAGATGCGCATGAAGGATTAGATTATTATTTCACTCCCTGTCTAATTTGTTTTCTTATTTTTCATGTAGCTTTTCTGATTAAATGCTGCACTATAGTGCTGCTTCATTTCACTTTCTTGCTCAGCTGATAAATTTGTCAAGAATGGTTTGCATCACCAAAAAGTAAATTGTGCTGCCCTTTGTTGCAGATTGCATCAGAATGATAGAAATGAAAAAGACAGCTTTAATGAATGGAGAAATTGCATTTTTTTTTAATGTTGCATTACTGTAGTGAAATCGGTTTCAACTAGTTTTCAATTTTAAATGGATATTTTTTTCATCAAGTTATAATTAAAAGATAAAATCCAAGTGACACTGATATGGTGGCTGAGCAGCAAGGAGCTACTCAGTCCATTGCTTCCCTTTATCTCTCTCATTCCCCTTATGTTCTCTCTTTTTCTTACAGAGTACATTTAAGTTCAAGTCAGAGAGTGATATCCACTTAGCAGAGCATCACAAGCAGGTGTTGTATGACGGCAAATTGGCAGGCTCCATCGCCTTCACCTACAACGCCAAAGCCACTGATGCCCAGCTTTGCCTGGAGTCTTCTCCTTGTGAAAATGCCTCCATCTTTGTACACTCACCACACGCCCTTATGCTTCAGGTTAACTACATCACTCTTCCTCTCTGCACACTATCTCAGGCACTGATGCATTCATTCATGCACCCTGATATTTTTAAAATTCAGTCAGTATGAAGGTGTGTTGATGGGTTTTATATTATCACAGGATGTGAAAGCTACAGTGACTCACTCCATCCACAGTGCCATTCACTCCATTGGCGGTATCCAGGTACTCTTTCCACTCTTTGCTCAGCTGGACTATCATCAGCTGAAGGACAGCCAGGTGGAAACAACAGTCTGGTAAGAAGCAGACATAATGTTGATAAACAATACACAATTTGACTTGATGCACTAGAAATTAAAGACATGACATAGATGACACATGATTTAGTTTGTAGTTTATTTTAATTTAATAGTGTTCCTTTTTCATTTGTATGGATTTGTTTGACAGATGGAAAGATTAATCAACTATTTTTTAAATACACACATCGGGAGATTTTCCTTAATTTGGTTTCTATCTGTGTTATTAAGCCCAAGAAAGTGTGACTGTACAGGAAGACATCTATTTTAGTTTTTGGTTGCTTTCCTTATTAGCACTAGTAAACTTATTTTGTGATTATAGGTAGTTAAACACTGAGCTCTATATTAGAAATCAACTAACATGGCAACAAGAAGGTGTTTTTTTTTGTTTTTTTTAACTATTGTAATATACATTTAGAAATACCTAAGCTCATCCAGGTAGTTTTAATTGGACAGACCACCCCTGCATGGTCCATACCAAATGGTGGTCTCAGCACCCATAATCTAATGCAGGTGCAGAGGGATAAATAATGTGGCAATGAGTTTCTCTGCATCCTGCAAAAGCAGTTTTCAAGCTGTAGTCTGCTTTCCATCATTATCTTTGCTCTCTGGCTCCAACATTTCTCGTTCCTGTCATTCTGAGCTTGTCTGCCCAAAGCTTCCCGACTCACACTCCATCCAGCCGACCGTGTGCTGGATAGAGTCTGAGCTCTGCTATAATCCAGTGTTAGTTTAATGGCATGGATGGAATCAGGAGTGGCCACACAGCAGTATAAATCCCTGATGCCCAAAGCTCTCTGCGTCTGTAGATTCCACTCATCTCGGCTCTTTGTCCCTGTCCCTCTGCCTGTTTTGCTCACATGTTAGCTTGTTTAGCTTACAGTATTGGACTGTTCCAAACACTTTGCTAAGTCCTTGCTTTAAATTGAGTTCCTGTTTAAAGCCTGATGGGCTTTGGAGTTCAAAGCTTCTGCAACAATTAGCACCCTACTCTGTCTGAGGATTTACTGCTCTCAATAGTACCCTCAGATACTGATTTAAAAAATAAATAAAAAGAAAATATAATTTTAATGACGTTTTTCTCTAATATTGTCCTCTGCCAGCTTGAAGTCCAAACAATGGGGATATAACTTCAGTTATTACTGCTCTGCCAAATTTGAAGTAATCTGTGCTTGCAGTAAGGATCAGAGGATCAACTGAAAGCACACAAATTTGAGTATCATGCAGTTCAGCATTTTCCTCGGACTCGTTTGTACCAAAGGTGGAGCAGAAGTGAGAAAGGAACATCCAATTGAAATGGCAGACAAGCAGACACACATCAGGTTGAAATTTGCACTGATTGCATGAGTATGCATGAGTATGTATGCATGCAGTGTATATTCACATTATATGGGCAGGCCTGCACGGAAGTGATTGTGTTCTTGTGATTGTTGCGCTGGAGTGGAAACCTCTAGAGGATGTGGGGGAAAGCCGATTAAGAAGTGTCACCAAGCACCACTGTCACTCAGCCAAAATACTTCAGCTGAAAAGAGCTACAACAAAGAAAAAAAAATGCCTGCACTGCACTGCCTTGCCCTCTTGAACCCCCCCCATACAGACACATACACACCCTGTCACAGCTCACCTCAAAGACCACCCTCTGCTCCCTGCAGAACCCAGCAAACCAAGCTTTTCTTCTGATTTGAAGAATGATGAAAGGAGTGAACTGAAGTCCCCAGCTGATTGCTGGCATCCTCTGAAAATGACCTTGTTGTTTTTCTCTGCCAGTGTCTCCACATGCTGCTGTAGTTTATGGAATAATTCCTCCACCACCTTCAGCACCTCCATAATTCCTTCATTTCCACATTTTCAATACAGCATCTTTTTCCATGAATGGGTGGATGTGTTTTAATTCATATTTGAGACAGGGTATGTTGTGTTTTTGCAGTGCCACCCTCCTGGCTTTTCTGGTTGAGCTGCTCAAAAGCTCTGTGGCCATGCAGGAGCAGATGTTGGGAGGAAAGGGTTTTTTGGTGATTGGATACCTACTAGAGAAGGTATGGTACAACTTTTATAATACATCACCACTTTCTTCCAAAGATACTGCATCACCTTTACGGAAGTCACCATCACTAAATTATTGCATCCTGCGTCATAGGAATGCTGTCTTTTCATGGCTGTGCTCTCATTAAGATTTTATACAAGACATCTCGATTCATGTAAAATAATATGCTGAGACTCTTGCAGTCACTGTTTTTTCTTACTCTGAACACCGTTTGAAAATGAATATGCCCGGCCCTTCATTTTCTTATTGAATTAAGGATGGATGGAAAATTAAAAGCAGTTTTGTCAAGCTTTCTTTGAGTAATGGATCAGCTTTTTGAAACTTCTCTCGCTGTACCTGTTATCAAGGTTAATTTTGTCTTGTCTGTACTCTCAAAGCCTTGTCAACAGTCTGATCATCCATTGCCTGCAGCTGAGTCCTTAGTGTGTTTGAACTTAACAGTACTGAAGAAAGAACACGTCCCCCCTTTCTGTATCAATCTTTATTTCCCATTTTGTGATGCAGATCTGACAGCCGGCGTCCCCAGAGAGCTGGCTCTTTTTGTACACTGAGAAATGACTCCACTTTGTCACTCAGTGACTTGCCTGCCTGCTGGCTTCAGATGCTGTAAACTAACAGCTAGGCAGAGTCGGCACCTGAGAGCTGCCATTTTTTTGCTTCCTAACCTCCTCCTGTTGCCAGGTTTCACACTTTCACATATCGCACCATCTGTTCGTGAAAAGTTTATGCCACACCTTTGCTTTCTCTGGGGCCTTCATTTTTCATTCACCCGTGCCATAACAAAGTCTCCACCCTGACGGAGAATAGGTGCCAGACATTAGCGATAACATTGCTCATCAAAAGTAGAATTGTCTGCAAAGTTCATGCAACTTATTTTACAGGATTGAAATAAGTCTCATTTATTACCAGTGTTAGAATGCTGACCTAATGCTCCACTTCTTAAGTGAATGGACCAAAGTGAGGACAGGTTTACAAATATTTGTCTTCAGTCTTTCTCACAAACATAATTTTTCTCTACTAAAAGGTGTTTTTTGTTAGTTTTTCTTTTTACTCACCAAGCATCTGAAAGGATAAATGAATGCTTACAGCAATCTTGGCAATAGATTTATTATTTAACACGGATTTGTGCATCTTTCTACAGTCTTCTCGTGTACACATAACAAGGGCTGTACTAGAGCAATTCCTTTCTTTTGCAAAATATCTGGATGGTCTGACACATGGAGCACCACTGCTAAAGCAGCTGTGTGACCACATCCTGTTCAATGCTGCTATCTGGATCCACACTCCTGCCAAGGTGAGTCCCTGAAGGTAACTGTGGCACAAAAGGATGCATATCCAAAAGCTTTAAGCCATGCAAGTTTTTAGGGATAATTTGTTTCATTATCACACGTTTAAGCGGTAATAAAACAAACTAGAAGATACCAAGTGAGAATAAAATCTTCCCATATTTTTCCCGGTAGAAAAGTGAAAGAAATAAAGTAATGAAGAGAATAAAGCACTTTTAGCCACACTGAGACAGATCTATGCTGGCTCCTTCTCTTGGGTGACCACAGAGTCCAGATTTGAAATCTAACCCACTATTTGCACAGCTTACAGAGCGCTGACAAGTAAAACAAAGGACCTCTCACATTGTCCTATGGGATAAAAAAGATTATATGACTGTATTTTACGTGTCTGTTTTCATAGAAATTTCATGAATAATTATTTGGTTCTTTTTTCTTTGAGACTCTAAACCAAAACACAACTATTCTACCACCTTTTTTATTTTGACACTTTAAACTCTTTACTTTCCATTAATGCAAGTAACAGTTCAGAAAAAAACACTATATTATTTGTCAGGTCTGCTGCTAATTAGTGTGCATGCTAATCATTACTGAACAGCGTGGAGCTCGGAAAGTTATGAAGTTGAATAATACCGGCTCATGTGGCCATCTGCTACATACATCTGAAACGGTAATGGTCTTAATTAGGGCAAATCATCACAGTATAATGTCTTGATTCTTATAAGAAGATTTATGAATGGTTTATAAATATTGCTCAATAGATAAAGCTGTAATATGTTTTATTAGCTTCCATTATTGTGTAGTTATTAACATGAATACATGTGTTTTTATGTGTTCTCCTTTCAGGTGCAGCTTTCTTTATATACATACCTTTCTGCTGAGTTCATTGGCACAGCAACCATCTACAACACAATCCGTCGCGTGGGCACCATCCTTCAGCTCATGCATATGCTGAAATACTACTACTGGGCCACCAACCCTGCAGAGAGCAGCGGGATCACTCCAAAGGGTCTTGGTGAGCATATTTATAATAGTGGATATTAAACTGTGTTACTTATTCTTCTGTGGAACATGATTTGATTTGATTTGGGTTGATGTTTATATATTGTTTCTCTTCCAATGTAGTTGAAAAAGGATGCAGGTGAAGCATAGTGTTTTGGAAAGGAGTTGGAAGTGAACCAATCGCAAACATTGTGTGTAGCCACAAGCCTGCAATCAGTGTCTTCCTGAAATGGCAACAGCTCCCCCACATTATAAATGTCTCATCTCCTTATGGAAAAAAAAAGCTTGTCTGTCAGCTGTTGGGACTGTATTCATCTCTGGAGATGACAGCGAGACACAAACACCATATCAATATTGTCACCCCACTAGGGTGCTTGGTGTGGATGTTCCGTCTCTGAAGCGCTACCCAGTTGTATGACTTGCACGCTGTCTGTGAAACGGCATGGGTCCATGCAAACTGTGCAGGAAAAGAAAGTGTCCTTGAACTGTCATCTCCTTTTTTACTAACCATTTTTCTTCTCTAAGATGACCTGCATTGTAATATAAGAGTTGTTTTTATTGGTTCTGAGAGCCCAGTTTATACTGCACCAAGATGCAATGAAATTTACTTGTTGAAGGTTACAGCTTGACAGTGTTGATGTAATAGTCCACAGTCACACAGTCAGAGGTGATTTCATCCACAACTTTCTTCCTCATTCCTCATCTTCCGCATGATTTTTTTCTACTATTATAATGTCTTTACTGGTGAAAACATTAACACTGCAAGATGAAAAGTTATTCTCATAAGCAGTGTCAGAGCATACAGCTTTTGAGCTTGTTTAACCTGCAGTCTGGATCAGTTGAGGCTGGAAGTGATCATGATAGATTACCTTTTAAAACTTGTAGTGATTTCTTAACTGAGATTAACCTTTTATGTTCACTTTCAAAGAGCAAATTCAACTTTTGCATTAGAGCAACATTTCTTATTACATTATTTCTGTTTCATGTTACCCTGTGTTGAACATATGGCTGGGTGATAAAACAATCCTAGTTAGATTTGATTAAGGGTTGTATCTGTGTGACTTGATGATGATTTTGGTATAATGTCTTCCAGGACTAGCTCAGTGTTAAATAGTTGGGATTAAAGCCTTTATCATACCTGGGGCATGACCATGGAACCATAACCATAAAACAGCAGATTACCATTTTCTGGTGTAGATGAGGGCAGTGGGACAGGGGGGGGCAAAGATTACATAGTTGAACAGCTGAGGGGTAAAAACTCCTCTTTCCAGAGGGCAGCAGTTTAAAATCATGATGGAAAGGGTGAGTTTTGTTACCGATAATTCTGCAGGACTTGCTGTGACAGCGTGACCTGTAAATATCTTTCGAGTCCAATGATTTTTTTGTGCCGTGCCAACCACCCTCTGGAGAGCGGCTCTGTCTCCCTCTGAACAGTTCCCAAACCAAGCCAGGATGGAGTAGGTCAATACACTCTATTGAACATGGATAAAAAGACTGTTCCTCATTATCCTGAGGAAAAGGATAATGATTCTGCAAGGCCTGCAGAATGATCAGTTTATCTTTAGTAGACTAGACGACTGTAACACTGTCCTTACAGGTCTCCCTAAAAAGTCAATCAGACAGCTGCAGTTAGTCCGAATGCTGCTGCTCGAGTTCTCACAAAGACCAGGAAAGTGGAACATATAACACCAGTCCTCAGATCTTTACACTGGCTTCCCGTTTGTCAAAGAATTGACTTCAAAATTCTGCTGTTAGTTTACAAACCACTGAATGGTTTAGGGCCAAAATACATTCAGGATCTTCTGGTTCGTTATGAACCAACCAGATCCCTCAGGTCATCAGGGTTAAGTCTACTTTCAGTTCCCAGAGTCAGAACTAAACACGGAGAGGCAGCGTTCAGTTTTTATGTTCCTCACATGTAGAACAAACTCCCAGAAAACTGCAGGTCTGCTGAGACTCTCAGCAGTTTTAAATCAGGCTTAAAAACGTTTCTATTTGCCGCCTTTTATCAAAACAACTGATAATTAACTTTTATTTCACGCATTTTATCCTTGCCTTTCCTTGCCTTGCCTTGAGGAAGTGCAGTTTTTACTAGGCCTTCTTCACTGCAGCAGTGGTGTTTATACTCCATTTTTGGTTGTTGCTGAATGGGTCTCCAGAAAATTGAAGCTATTCACCTGCTCCACTTCTTAGTGTACTATCCTGAGTGGCAGGTGCACATCCTGTTCCTTTGTCTTTTTGTTATCTAAGGACCAGTTATTTTTGCACACCATCCCGTCAATTTGCAGACTTAAGCTTTGAAATTGGTCTCATTGTCATTTGAGATAGGACCCCCAAATGTTGTGTCATCTGCAAACTTGGTGATTGTGTTTTGTAAAGTGAATGGGTGTGCAGTCACAGGTATAAAGGGATTATAGAGCAGGGATGAGCACACACCCTTGCTGTGCTCCTGTGCTGAGTGTTCGGACTGGGGAGGCGTTAAGGACCAAGTGTAACTGTTTGTGAACGGTTGGTCAAAAAGTCCTTAATCCACAGACTTAGATGTTCATGGAGACCCAGATCCTGTAACTTTCTGACTAGTATCCTGGAGATGATTGTATTAAAAGCAGGACTGAAATCCATGAACAGCAGCCTGACATATGCCTGTGTTTGCTCCAGGTGAGATAAACCAATATGGAGCACAATGTTTAACACATCCATTTGTGGATCGATTTGCCCTGTAGGCATACTGGTTCTGGTCCAAAGTAGGAGAGAGAGTTCTCTTCATGTGCCCCAGGACAAGTCTTTCATAGCATCTTGAGATGATTGGTGTTAAGGCCACTGGTCTGTATCAACTGAGGGAACTGATGCTGGATTGCTTACGCACTGGGGTGATGGTAGTAGAATTAATGATTTTAATGTGCTGAGAAACTACTGGGGTTTCTGAGGAAGGCATCCTAAAATGGATCACCTCCCTGCTTTAAGTAATTTTCAAGCAGCCTAGTTTCATACATCTGGCTGGATTTGTCAGGCCAGTTTTTCTCTGTCCTTCTAAACTGAGAAATGACCAAACACACACACTTACAAAAAGGGATAAAGCCAAGTAGATAATGAAGTGTTGAATTATAGGACACAAAGAAGACATTTAAAATGGATTTCCTCAAGCTATTAATTCTTTTTCTGCATCCCGTTTTTTTAAACTTTTATTCCTGCAGGTCTTAATAGACAATACTATTAAATTAAAGCCATGTATCATTTGGCCATAACATAGAATTGGTCCTGTCCCTCATGGACAGATGCTCATTGTTCAACTTCCCCAAGCCTATGACATGTACCCACAGCCAACACATGATCTGTCTCAATCCTTTTTCTTTCTCCTTTTGTCTCAGTCTCTGCCTTACTCCATTTTACTAAATGAGTAATGAGATAGCACTGAAGCTGCTTGACAAGTTACCAAATTCTGTTCAAGCTCATTCGGGCTGTCCTTATTGGAGAAATCACAAATGACTGACAAGGAGAGCAACCTCAAAGGTTTGAACCTGGTATTGCTCAACCTTCCATGATATTATTTTAGATTAATTATTTTATTATTAATTATGTTGAGTGTGAGAATGGGGCTCATATATCACAGAATTATTTGGTCATTGCAACTTAAAGTCGACCTACTCCAGATGCTGAGCAAACAAAGCATGCATTAATTGTGTTTCAAGACTCTGAAAAATCGGATTGATACTGCAATAAACGCACTTGTTGTTTTTTTTGTTTCTTAAATAGTTTGTTGATTAAATCAAAAGTTCTCAGGGATCTGAAATGCAATCATTCTTGTGTTTATTGAAAGCTTTGTGCAGGTATGAAGGACGCTTGTTATTGTCTTTATCTAGAGTTTATTATCATTCATCATAAGCCGAAATAAGATTTTGCAATAATCGCATGGACATAAATTGTTTTTTAATAAACTCTTTATCCTTGTGCCCTTGGGATGCAGGAAGTAAAGCAATATGTGAATAAGAAGCAGGAACTATGCAGAGCTGCAGAGCATAATTGCTTGTGAATAACCTAGATGTGGTGGCTGTTGTAATAATGTTTTTATCATCCCTTCCTTGTCATGCTTTGTTCCCGTGCTGGGTTTTCCTCTCCTGCTATTAATCAGTGTCAGGATGCAGCAGCACTTACCTTCCTTCTGTAACCTCTGGGAGCCTCATCATTGATTCCATTGACTAGCTGTAGGAGCAGGATAGTCAGGTGTCGGCTGTCATTGTATCTGTCATCATGGCTCTGTCCCTATTTCAAATGAACATGTGTTCAGTCAAGCTGGGGGTTGGAGTTTATCAGGACTGCAAATAAAAAGGGTGTATTGGGCAAATTGACCAATTTTTCTCTGAATTACTTCTCCAGTTCTGCTTGACCCAGTTACTGCCATATAATACCTCTGCAATTGCAGAAGATTTTGTTAATGTCTTAATACGTAATTTTGTTTCACAGGGTGAATAAGAAATTAGGTGATATACCAGGATTTATTACTAGAATTGAGCCTTTGCATCACAGTGAGAGTGTTGCTAATTCTAAGAGGATTGGTTGGTATTGTCATAAGAGGAATGGGGAGATGTATGCCATACCCTGTATTTTTTTGTGCCTATTGTATGCTATATTGATCCGACTTTTGTTGAGACCTATTAGTATGTTTACTCAGTGTATGAAAACAGGTTTTGGTTTAAAACCGTAACTATTGTATAAAATCTGATTGTGTAAAAACTGATCCCTCTGCCAAGCACACAAGTAAAACACCAGAAGATGTTAGATATGATGGTTAAACAGTCTGTTTTGTCCATAATCTGGCATCCTTTTGTAATTTATACAGGATACATAAAGCTGTCGACAGCACTAAGCTCATCAGATGTGAAAAAAGGTTCTTAGAAAAGAAATAAGTTCCAATTTGAGGCCAAGTTCAGTACGTCAAAGTGACCTTAAGTTGGCAGAGAGATTCTGGGTAGTTTTAATGAGGTGTTGGCCAGCATGATGGGCAAGTGTGACTAAGATGGCCTTGGGCTGGCTGCCTTGGCATCAAGTTGTGGTTCAGACTGCCTGGGAGTTTGATGCAACATGTATGATGATTACATTTGGGATTAATATGCCAAATGGCCACCCTTGGACTTGAAGCATAAACTATGTCCTTATAATGATTATTGTGTGAGATCATCTCCATTTAAAAACAGAAAAGATGTTCATGTTGCTTGAGTTCTTATTTCAGCTGTATTTCCTCAAAAGCTGAAAGAAAATTGTAAGCAAGACAAGAAAATGGACAAAAGAAAGTAGTAAAAAGTAGTAGAAAGTACCATTTCATCCAAGTCTTGTTCTTTTTTTTCCTTTGATTGCTTCATTCACTTTCTTTCAAACTCCAGATGGTCCACGGCCAACCCAGAAAGAAGTCATTTCTCTGCGGGCATTCATGCTTCTCTTTCTCAAGCAACTCATTCTGAAGGTACAGCCCACCTGTCCTCATCCATCACAGTCTCTCACACAACTGCACTGAGAAAGTATAGAGATTGCGTCTGTGTTGTCATTGTAAATGTTCAACTGGTCTGCTCTTCAATAGATTAAAAAAAACACCAGCTGTATTGAAAAAAGATTAATTAATAATTTAATCAAGAGGAAATTATGCTTTAGTTTTGATACCTAATTAATTATTTGAGTCAAGATACCAACCATTTGTGTGGTTCAGCATTACAAATTAGACTAATTGCTGTCTTTGTCTCAGTTATTGTAATTAATTATGTTTGGATTAGCTGATTGTCAGTCAAATGAATTTAGCCCATTGAATGTATTACTTTTTGGTTATCAATGGCTAGCAGATGAACACTGAATTATCTATCATAATTAATAAACACTTGCGAATAAAAGAAAAATGATGACACTGGACCAAATTATCCAGGGTTTTTAGTGTTTTAAACGACATATTTTAAGTTGCCATGTAGTTACACATGTGCACTAAGTCATATTTCAACAGATAATTGTCCTGCCACATTCTATAAGAGGCTTCCCATGGCATGGTGCAAGTAATGTAAATTGTTAGTCTGTGAAAGATAAACTTAATCCAACACAACCATCAAACCTGATCTGCCAGACGGTTAAAAAAATTGCTTGCATTCTTTTCCAATCAATTAAGCACTAAATGAAATACAAAAATCTTGTCATATTTAAAAAAAAAAAAAGATTTGTGTATTATCTTCAAGCATTTTCATTTTGCATCAATAATATTTTGCTTTATTATTTTTGCATTCTCTTAGGATCGAGGCGTGAAGGAGGATGAATTACAGAGCATCCTGAACTACTTGCTGACAATGCATGAGGTATATGGGTCTTCTTTTTTTCCATGTATATTTACTCTGCATTTTGTTCTGTCACTTTCCTTCCATGAGCTTCAGGACAAATCATCTTCAGAGTTTCTACTCTAACAGAAGTTTATTTTGAAGCCAAATTAATATTTTTTCACTGCCAGTGCACTAGTCAGCCATTGTTCTTTAGCTGCTTTAAGATTTACTAAGGACCTTCTGCAAATATAGGTAGTGAAATTGTAATTCTCCTTTCCATTGGACCTTTATGAAGAAGATGAAACAGAAAATGTTATTCTGCCTGGAACAGGGAATCTAAGAATCTCCTCTGGATCCAGGCCTTGGGAGACATCTTCCCCCAGTGTCTGCTGGTCATGTTGACAGAAATGTACAGGCTTACCACACTTGAGATCCAAATTGGTCCGATGCAGTGATGTCCAGATGACAAACAAGACTGGTACTCTGTTTGGCAGATATTAATATGAACTGATATGGAATCTTACTTTTGGAAAAGAGCCTGAGCTGGCAAGGAAGGCAATGCTTACTAGGTAATGCTAACCTCCTCTCTTTGGTTCCAAAATCAAACTTCTTCATAAGGGATGGTCTCTGTGCTACCTTTGAAGTGACAAGAAGCAGATGTGGGGATACAAGACTCCAACAAGCTGCTGCATAGTTGTGAAAGTGGTTGCATTTGCTGTGATCTAAATCCATTTGGTGTGACAACCCTAGGTCCACTGGTGGACAACAGAGATGAGTGAAACTAAATAGTATTGTTGAGCCTGGCTGTCATGGGGCTGCTGGTTTGGCTTGTCATTTTAACTCTGTTGAGTCTAGGGCAGGATGTTCTACAGCTGGGCGGTGCCTCAGCTGCTTCAGCCTTCCCCTCTACACCTGCCCTG
>JBBBVU010000009.1:10737737-10789462 GCA_037177055.1 Atherinosoma microstoma | reverse complement strand
AGCCAGCTAGACTAATAAACCTTTTGGTGCTTGCATTTGTGGTCTGTGTCTGTTTTCTGGGTCCATTATATTCCTGCGTTATGACACTGGCTAGCGCCGGGTATCCAGCAGATGGTTACTGAGCAGAAAAGGTTCCTACAGTTTGCCTCAAAGATATTCAGGAAGATGAATTGGTAACTTAGAAGAGAACAGTGTTATTCAAGCTACGTCACTCATTTGCCCATCTGGTGGTGATGCCACCCATTGGAAAGAGCTGTTTCAGGAGCAGTTCTAGTCTGTACCAAATTTAATTGTGATTTTCATGGACAGAATTTAAACACAAGTGGTGAAGATGGGACTAAGCTCTTGGTTTATCTGCTGATATAAATCATAGCCCTTGTTAATGGTCATAAACCTTTTCTGAAGAGCAAAAGAACAAGCCAGTGGAAAGACAGAGCATATAAGATCCACCACAGGCTATCTGGATGGATTCACCACTGTTCTGCTTTATCACAGTCAAATGCACTAATCTTTCAGAATTATGTACTGAGTTGTGGGACTAAATTGTACTTCCAATTGCTTAATAGATGCCCATCTGTTTTTAATCTGGGGTTAAGTTTTTAGTTCCAAAACTTAACCCTAGATCTGATCATTCAACCAGATCAGTAACAAATTGACTTCTGCCGCTTTTACTCTTTAGGAAGTGCTATGGACAAAGATCTTTCTTTTATGTGCTGGCCAAAGCCTGGAACAACATTCCTCATCACATCAGGATTATAACATCAGCAGGACTGTTCAAAACCACTCACAAGAACAAGAACAATTACTGACAAATGGCAGTAACTGACTGCCATTTGTCACCTCTGATATGGCCTCTACAGCCTCCTCCAACCATTGCTTTCTCCCTCTGTGTAACTGTGTGGTTGTTCTGTCTTCATTCTTTGTCTTTTAAGATGTGTTATGTGTCTGTCTATGTTTCTGAAGAACAGGAACCTGCTGTAAATCAGCTTTGCTGAGTCAGGCCCAATTGCTTTTTAATCTATTCCTGCATAAAAATGAATAGATGACAAAATAAAATAAAGATTAGATTTCAAGTGTAACTAGCTGATGTGCAGGAGGTTTTCTTGGCAGAGTGGCTGAGATTACCTGCTGAGATTGGATCAGAAGTTGAGAGAAATCTTTAAGGATTTTTTTTTTACTGAATTAACTGTTTGTTCACACTGAGGAGTCAGTTGAGGTGGTTTGGACATCTTGATTCTTCTAATTCCATTAAGTAACCCTTGGTGCCTCTATTTAAAAGTTTACCAGGTACTTATGCAGTGGCCCCTTTGTTGACCCAGGATCAGCTGAAGGAATTATATGTCCCACTTGGCCTGGGAATAACTGGTGATCCCACAGAGGGATCTGGAGGAAATTGCTGAAGACCAAAAGGCCTGGTCAACTTTGCTCCCCATGTTGCTGCTGCTAAGCATACAGAGACGTTATGTCTGAACAAATGAAAAGGTGCACATTGTCTCAACTGCCTGTTTCTAACTTATTGCTGTTGTTGTCTTTCTGTCCTGATTTGCCTTCAGGATGACAATCTACATGATGTGTTGCAGTTGGTGGTAGCCCTCATGTCTGAGCATCCAGCATCCATGATTCCTGCTTTTGATCAGAGAAATGGAATACGGTAAGCCTCGCAGGGGAAGACACAAGACATGCTGCTCAGGCACAAAATGAAGCAGTGATATGTAGTATTTATGTTGTATTTGTGCTGTTGCTGTGTGCTTTTGTGATGCATAAATGATTCATATGTTTACTGGCAAAAAAAAACCCTGAAAAAACTTGTCATATTAATTTACAATATTTACACACTAATTTCACAATATTAGATAATCAAGCTTGTGATACTGTATTATACTACAAAATATAAATACACATTTGTAGCACTGTGTAAGTGTTCTAAGGAGACAGCTGCTATTTTCATTAAGACTTGAATTTAATGCTAATGGAATTTCATTCTCAAGGAAAGAGGTTGTCAGCCAGCCAGTGCACAGCCTTTTCATCAGCAGGACTACAGTTAATTCTCTTAAGACCATGTACTGCTGCCAGTTTCCGCTGATATGTGTCTATTCCAGGGTAATCTACAAGCTCCTGGCCTCTAAGAGTGAAAACATTCGTGTACAATCCCTCAAAGTACTTGGATACTTCCTGAAACACCTGGGACACAAGTAAGTGAAGCTTACCTCCTCCAATAGCTATGATTTAGATTATGATTGTGTACTCCAGTGTTGTTGTTGTTGTTGTTGTGTGTGTTTTTTTTTTTTTTTTTTTTTTTTTTTTTGAGAAATAGTTAAAAATAGTTTTATGAATCCTTTTATAGTGTTAGAAAATAAGTCTTTGATACAAGCTCCAGTTGGATTCTGGCCTTATTATGTCCATGTGATGCCTGTATCTACATACCAAAGGCAGTAATAGAGAATGTGTACTTGCAAAAAAGAGAGGGTAGCCTTCTCAGTATCCAAATGAGCAAAATAAATCACATTTGAGTCGTTATTTAATTAGTCAATATCCAATAATCTTAGTCGTATTCATTAAACAAGGCACTCACAGTTACATACAATTTTCTGTAAAATATGGTTATGTCCACTGAAATGAACAACTATTATACTATAATAAAGCAGGCTTCACATTCAGAGAGAAGAATCATTTGCCCATGCTACACAGAATCCAGTAAAGGGTTCTTGACTAGATGCCAGTTTTGTAAATTGGGGTGCTCCATTTTGAAAAATACCTCAAGTCTTGGCTTTATGCCCTTAAACTATTAATTCACATTAGAGACGAGTGGAAGGGGACCAAGTCAGTGTCCCACAGAGTAAAATAAATAAAAAACTGTCTACTAGGATGGAAACAGATCACTTCTTTACTTCACATTCAAGATGAAAAAGGGAGAGATAACTCTGGCTGGATATCTTATAGTTAAGGGTGAATGGGGAGCTAAAGGGAATGTTGCTGTGCATACAGCAGTGGAGCACCAGGTAGTGTTAACCCTATAATGCCAAATGTATCATATTTGATATATTCAGTTTGTGAGACATTTTGCATTACTTTATAGTAAAAACTTTGCTCCAAACCCTCAAACTCCAAACCTCAAACCTCAAAACCCCAAAAGTCCAAATAAATTCCTGTATGATTTCTCCTTCACCGAACCGCCGCAACACATACTTTGCTTCACCAGAGTGAATAACTACAAAATTTAAAAATTTAAATACAATATACAAAATATTTAATAAGTATATACAAGGAAGTAAAGACAAAATCCTGTCTAAGTGGGCAAATTTCCAAATCAAATAAAAACTGCAAAAGTTGTACCATTGTATAAATCTGTGGACAGACACTACTTTACAAATTACAGACCTGTTTTTGTACTTCCAGTTTTCAAAAATCCCTGAAAAACTGGTTCATTTTCACACCTTAATATTAAGGTATAAAATAAAAAACAAACTAATCCCAGACAACATTTTAAAACTATTTGTTAAAAAAGATCAAAAGTTTAATTTCAGGGTAGATTTAGACTTCAAACATTCATATGTAATAACAACATTAAGAACGTTTAGCATTTATGTCTGTGGAGTGAAATTGTGGAATGGATTAGGTGACGAACTAAAGAAATGTCCAAGCATGACTAAATTCAAAGAATTGTACAAGAAATCTGTTGTCAGAAAATATAGAAGAGAATAATATTCTTTGAACAGGTGATTACACTAAATTACTGTTGTCCTTTTTATCCTTTCATTTTTTATTATTCTTATTGTTTCTGGTTTGCACATATATATACACCTAATGTTTATATGGATATAATTTATCTGTCTGTTTTGTAAATATGAATGTGATGTAAATTGAAAGTAGCACTGGATGTAAATAGGGACTGGTTGGCTTAACTACCTGAGGAGAAGGGGTGGGACTAAATAAGCTATAGCTTCTTCACACACCCTTTGACCATGTTAGCCTACATAACTATTGAATAGTGATATTGGATTATTCAACATTTTCAAATAAATCACAAAGCGTTCAAATAACAGTCCTGGTTCGCATTATAATCTCTATTACCACTCATAAAGAATTAAACGCCTTCCCTCAGTAGTTTTTGATCATTTAAGTTGCACTTTATAAATGATAAAATAGTGACATTAGTTATTAGTGATTGTTTCAGTTAATGAGTAAATATGTCACTGATCTGTGTGGGACAGTGTCTTATGGTGGTCATGTGGTACAAGGAAACTAAGAAAAAGTATGGATGAGAATAAATTGAGATCATTCCAATTAATATTTTCCTTTGAAATGTTCTAACATTACTGTCATGATCATCTCTGATTAGTGTACCAGATTCTGATGAACATTTGCTACTTTGGAAATGTGAAATGCAAATTTTGCTTGAACATTGTATCTACATAACCTTTTAAATAGAGATTTCAGTTTTATTGAATTGGGCTATGCATAGCTCTTACATTTATAGTCTTATGCATAAGTGCCACTGGGGAAAAAATGTATAGTTCTCTCTCAACCTGCTATGAAATCTTTGAGGTTTGTAATATTTTGCATGGTGAAAAACCCACTGTACTCATGCCTCGCTTCTGAGCAAAGCTCTTAGCTTTAACTTATCCTTCAGGAAACTTTTAATTCTCTAATTTGAGAATGTTCTGATTGCTCTGTGCTGGTGGTAAGCCACTGACTGCTAATAAGCTCCACACATAACTCCACTTAGAAACAACCCTCAACAAAGAACAGATCTTTAATCTTAAAATAAAAAAAAATTGAAATGTCAATGTCAATATGACAGATAAGGTTTGTAGTTTTACAACTAAGTATGCTTCCTGCTGTATGATCACATTATCTCTCCGATAGAAGGGTCTTTCATTTTTTTTTCTTACTGAATGTTACACATCCAATACCATGTTTTATTCTACCACCATAGTCTTTGCTGTTAATTAAAAAAACCCTTTTGTTGAAAAGAGAACAACTTTGATTGAAATTTCCTGTGCACAGTAAAAAAAAAAAAACAACTAGTCTTATTAGGAAAGTCACAACTTTTCTTGGGCCAGTGGCAACAGAATAGAGCAACATTGGATTAGCACTGTGACAGCAGTCCTTATGCTGTTTGCAAATGCAGTTATCTGCAAACAGCATGCACCTATGCTCTTGCGGTATGCCTCAGTATCTTGGAACTGTTCCAAGTGACAGGCTAACTTCGTTATCCTACACACCTCTGACAAAGTCCAACCAATTTATGACAGCAGGCAATTTCTGACACTTGTCTCCACTGTCGGGCTCCTTCTGGGAGAGAATAGGGAGGCAAGCTGATGACACTCACTGATCCTTTCAGCAACATGGGAAGTTCCAAACAAGCCACTTCACCATTATGTCTGTGCGTGTGTGTGTCCACAGAAGAAAGGTGGAGATCATGCACACACACAGCCTTTTCACTCTTCTGGGCGAGAGGCTCATGTTGCACACCAGCACAGTGTCTGTTACAACCTACAACACTCTGTACGAGGTAACAAAATGCCTTCCTCACAAATGTCATGGCAGTACTGCGATATTGCTCTCTGTGTACAGGGTAAATGACTCATGTCTGCTTATTACTTTCTGCTCCAGATTCTGACAGAGCAGGTATGCACACAAGTTGTTCACAAACCTCACCCAGAGCCTGACTCTGCTGTCAAGATTCAGAACCCAAGTAAGCCTGTTTTTTTTTGTTTTTTTTTATTTCCATAGTATTTTGTTATTTGTTCAAATTGACAGTCTGTGTATGTGGATCTGTTTGCATGCTAGTGATTCTCAAGGTGGTAGCAACTTTATTGAAGAACTCCACTCCCAGTACAGAGCTTATGGAGGTCCGACGGCTTTTCTTGTCAGATATGATCAAACTCTTCAGCATCAGTCGAGAGAACAGACGGTGAGCAGAATATTTTACTTTTCCACTCTTTTATTATCTCACTGATTGATTTATCAAACTAAATCAGGAAAAACAAGGCATATAGTTTACCTCCTTTTGGCATGTTAAATAGACTAATATTGACTTTATGTAATCAATAAAACTTTATTTATAAAGCACTTTTTGTACAAAACAAATTGCAGTGCTAAGTGCTTTACATTAAAAAACAACATCAGGACAATGCTTTATCACCCTGCATCACACAGTTTGACTTGACTCGCAAGCTCACGCCTCAAAGTCAACAGAAAATTACCTGGACTCCTTCCTAACCTGATTTAAATCCAACTCAGAACTTGGTTTCCTGTTTTAGACCTGTAAAATAGCCTGATAACTCGTTTCGAACAGCATATGGGAGGCTGTCACTGGTGCCTCAAAAATGTTTGACAGACATAAGGGATTTATTTTTGTAATCTAGCTCCCTAATGATCTGGTACAATAATACACGGTGGGCCATAAGTTTTCATACATTTAAAAAATAAACATTTTATGTTGGACAACCATTTTTTTTTTATATAAAGATGTTTAAAAAATGTCCCAGCCATCACTATAATTTCAATTTGTCGCGCTTTCGTCAAACGCATCTTCTAGGGTATCTGAAACATAAAATGATATACATTTTCCTATGTATGGAAACTTATGGCCCACCCTGTAGTTGGCTAGTGGCAAGGGACACTTGTAAATTCATAAGAGAAAGATTAATCTCATTTTTCCTTTTTCAAACATTTAAATTTAAAGTTCCATAAAGCATATAAGAGAATCAGAGTTGATTTCAACTTCTCAAAATATTTTATTCAGTTTATATGAAGCAGAGTTTTGTTGATGTGCATATTGCAGATGTCTGCTGCAGTGTTCTGTATGGCAGGACTGGATGCTTTCTCTTGGATACATCAACCCTAAAAGCCCAGAAGAGCAGAAAATCACTGAGATGGTGT
Organism: Atherinosoma microstoma; assembly: GCA_037177055.1. Taxonomy (NCBI): domain Eukaryota; kingdom Metazoa; phylum Chordata; class Actinopteri; order Atheriniformes; family Atherinidae; genus Atherinosoma; species Atherinosoma microstoma. The sequence goes on along the minus strand of JBBBVU010000009.1, from coordinate 10,782,574 downwards.
ACAACATCTTTCGTATTCTGCTCTACCACGCCATCAAGTATGAATGGGGAGGATGGCGCGTGTGGGTGGACACTCTCTCCATAGCCCACTCTAAGGTGAGCATAGCACCAGATAACAAAGAGAAACACTGACCTCTGCTGCTGAGGGAGACATTTTTAGCTGTTCTGTTCAGCCTATTCTAAACTGATCTTCAGTAAATTGTATCATTCTGTAAACATATGGCTCTTTATAGCTTTGATTTCTTTTTATAGGTAACATATGAGGCACATAAAGAATACTTGGCCAAGATGTATGAAGAGTACCAACGTCAGGAAGAGGAGAATATTAAAAAAGGAAAAAAGGGTTTGGTCAGTACCATCTCTGGTCTGTCCGCCCAGGCCTCTGGTATTAAAGGTGTAATTGAGATCAGAGAAATGGATGATAACTCTCGTACACCTGAAAGTGAGATGGATTATGAGAGTGGGGACTCACGCAACCTCCTGGCAGAGGGAAAAGGGCCTGAAGATGGTTACAGAGGATCAGAGAGTGCTGTCAATGGGGTTGGGGTTGAAGTTCATGACCTTCTGGTGGACATCAAGGCTGAAAAGGTAGAAGCTACAGAAGTTAAACTGGATGATATTGAGTTGTCCTCTGAAACTTTGGGAGTGTCTGAGAATGGACCACTGGTTGAGGTGGATTCTCTGTTGGATAATGTTTATAGTGCTGCTGTGGAAAAGCTCAACAGTGATGTCAGCAGTATGTTGCTGCCAAAGGGCAGTATGGATGACCAAAATGCTGCCCCTCTTATTACATTGGATGATGACAAGGACAGCATCCCTCATAACTTCCTGTTTGGCAAGGCAGCAGTTGGCATGGAGGACAAGCTACTGCCTGATCTCTGTCCAGCTGAGACTCTGGTCCTGCCCAGTTCGGCACTGCCTGTTCACATCAGCCCCAGTGAGGAACTTAGCCTTCTTGCTCACATGACAGGCAGTGCTTTACCCAGTATCCTGGAAAAGGATGAGTTTGAGCTTCAGACAGTCCTTGAAGGTATCAGTTCTGTGGCTGGGACTGAAACTCAGAACTCCTCCAAAATCCCAGAAGCCACTGAGGGTGCAGCTGCATTCGAGGGACACCCCTCAGATGGTAAGACCAGCAGTGCGGTAGATGCAGCAAGCAACACCTCGGACACAGAAAGATCAGATAATGGCAGAGAGAAGGAGATGAAGAAGATTCAGACAACAGCCACCACACAGGTTAGACTGTCACCAAATCATAATGTATTTCATTCATGTAAAGTAAATAATATTTTAGTCTCTGACACAAGAAAGATTTGTTGTTTAATTAATGAAAGCAGTAATACAGGTTCACTGCAATTTTTTGACAGAGGGAAGTGTAACAGTCATGAAAACTGAAAAAATGGCAGCACCAGAGTCAAAGAAAGGAAGTTGAGAAGAGAGACTAAGGTTATTGCCAGGATGTGTTGGCCCTTAGTGAACAGTTCTATATTAACAAACCCAGAGAGATAATTTTCTTCCTCTGACTGTGCATGTAATGGGGACAGGAAGGCCTGGTGCACATCAGGCATCAACCCTCTGAGACTCAGGAAACTGGGCTGCTGGAATAGTTAACTGAGCCAACAGGAGGCCAGAAAGACACAAAGCATTATTCTACAACAATCACCTGGGATTTGTTTATTGCTCTGTGCTCCTTTTCAGAGGTCAGGCTCTTTTGCCTAGACTGGGTCACTGATGCCAGTGGGAGGCAGGATTTATTTTTAAACCTTTCTCTGCTGTTACATAATTGCTCATGTTGAATTCATAGCTGCTTCTTAAACAGGCTTTTTGCAGCACCTCTCTGTCTAATTTATCTTATGTTAGAGGTTGCATTGAGCATATTTATGTACCCACAGGCATGAAAAGATTGAGGACTCACATTAAACTTGCATTGTATCTGATTATGGAAGTGCTATTGATCAAAGAAATAGAATTAGCAACTTCTCTATACAATTGAAAGGGATTTTTATATCACTATCACTATATAATATATACCCTATATAATATATATAATATCCCGCATAAAAATGTATTTGTTTTAGTGATTCATTTCTGTCCTCTCAGGGTGTGCATGGCCGCCTAGTCTCACAGATGGAAAGGGACATATGTGTGGACCTTGGCTTTAGGGGGGTGCCCATGACAGAAGAACAACAACGGCAGTTCAGCCCTGGTCCACGTACTACAATGTTCCGCATTCCGGAGTTCAAATGGTCTGCCATGCACCAGAGACTGCTCACTGACCTGCTGTTTGCACTAGAGAGTGATGTCCATGTCTGGAGGAGGTGTGTGAAGAGATTTACATGGACTTAAGAATTACAGAGGAGGTTGAGCATGGTGCAAGTAGTGATTCTGTTCCTGTTTTGTGCCTAGGCAGGATTGATATATGTAAAAAAAATACACTTGTGCCCATAATAATCTTCTTTTTTCTTCTTTTTTTCTATTTTGCAGCCACTCCACCAAATCTTTAATGGACTTTGTTAATAGTAACGAGAACATAATTTTTGTCCACAACACCATCCATCTCATATCCCAAATGGTTGACAACATCATTATTGCTTGTGGAGGGATTTTGCCCCTTCTCTCAGCAGCCACCTCTCCTTCAGTAGGTGCCCCTCTACAGCTTCAGTATAAGTGAATGTTGCCATCTAGTGGTTGTTTATTGTAACTACTTAGAATGTGGCTATCAAGTATATATTCTGTAAACGACAATGCAGCATGTGTCTGTGGGGAATAGGACTTGTTTGTGCTTATTGATTAGTTTAACCTTACCGTGCTCATCCTGGCTTTGCTACAGTTAATACTGAGGACATTACTTTGGTATAGCTTCTTATTTTTGTAATTAACCTCCTACAAGTCATTTCATAGTTCCCTGATCACTCTTGCAATTATCAGATTTTAATTTGATGTGTTAAATTCAGATTGATTTTAATCATCTTCCTTTTTCCCCATGCATGACTAGACTATCAAGGTCAGTAATTATGTTATTTTAATTTCTTCCTTCATTTCTTATTTCGTATTGATTTATCTCAAATAAATGTGTCTGAAAATGTACTGTTCTATTTCTGAGCAGGACTTCTCTGTTTCAAACTTTCTTTGGAAGTTCTGCTTAGGTCTTTCCTACTGTGTAGAATGTCAGTCTTAAATCTATCCACACTTAAAACTATAAATGTGTGATATGCTTTTCTTTCCATATTTGCATGTTTCCGTTAACACACAGACGCAAAAAAAATCTGTCACAGCTGGAGGGGAAAACTTGTCAGAGAAAATGCATTCATTTTACTTTCCTCTTTTCTTTGTTCTATATTACTTGTTCTAGATGGAGTTGGAAAACATAGAAGCAACACAGGGCATGTCCTCAGAGACTGCCATCACTATCCTGTCCCGCCTCATGGTTATGGTAGATGTCTTGGTGTTCTCAAGTTCCCTAAACTTCAGTGAGATTGAGGCCGAGAAAAACATGTCCTCCGGTGGCCTAATGCGCCAGTGTCTCAGATTGGGTATGATCTTTTTGCTTAAGACCATTTGCTGCAGTGGATGTAAATGGGAGTCAGTGCAGAGTTGTAGTGAAAGAACTGCTTTATCATTAAGTGGTGTATGTACTCTGGAAAGTGAATGAATTGGAAAAAAGCCATTATAGTATTCTCTTCACACATTCTAATAATTCCTTTAATCCCCGAAAATCCTCTTTTTTTCTTTTTCTTTTAGCCAAGCTAACTGAATGAAGAATTGTGTGCTAATTATTTGGTAAATTGTAGAATCCACAGGGTTTTTTTTTTCTTTGCGTTTTCTGCTGTGGAAAAAATTACATGGTCTTTATTTTAGAATTTACAATGAGCAGGGAGGCTGATTTATATTGTAGTCAGGTTCTCTTTCCAAATGGTAGCTTTTTGTGTTTCTCATTAGTGTTTTATATAGGACTCCATCCGGTTCTCTCTGCCCTTTTGTGTGTTCGTTTGTTTTTACTGGATATAAACAAGAGATGATGAATATCATAACTTCTAAATTAAGAATAAATTCATTTTAAAAAATGTAATATAAATTATGTTGGTAGAATTATTTTAAACTTAAAGCAGTCCAACACATTTCTTTCAATCTGTTTTCATGTGTGCAAAAAATGTTTTGTCCATATCTGCTTGTGCCTCTGGGTTTGTGTGTTTGTGAGTCTGCGTTTGCTTGATTGTTGACTCCAAGTTGTGGTCTGGGGGATGGGAAATAGCCCTCAGACTTCAATGTCCTTGTGAACATACAATTTCTCATCACTGGCTTCAGTGTGAAATCAGTCTGGCTCCTGATTTTACTCCTGCTCTCTTTCCCATCAGCCTGGAACAAATAGTCATCAGAAATAACTGATTAGGTTTAAAGAAGTCATGCATGTTATCAACATTTAATTTCCCTTGACTTTGAAATTAGAGCCTGCTTGTATGCTTTGTGTATATTTGTTTGTGTACAGTGTGCTGTGTGGCTGTAAGGAACTGTCTGGAGTGCAGGCAGAGACACACCAGAACTCAGGAAATCCTGCAAAATGCTGTGACTTCCTGTAAGGTAGGATGTAATATCACATAAACAAAACAATATATTTTTTATATAAGACCACTTTTTCCCCATTCTTAAAATGTTCTCATAACACTGTCACAAAGTCAGTTATCCCAGTTTAGGTTGTCTGCACATAAAATCCATCTTTGAACCCACAATTTTACCGTTCTTATTTTCCTCTCCTGCCTTTACTTTTTTTTGATCCCCGGAAATTCTTTATAACTCAAACAATAGCAAAAAAGAAAAAGGTTTAACTGAACTTTGATTGAACATAGAAGCATGTCAAATTATGTCTGTGCTTTAGACAGCCATGGAGTCTGTCTCTACTAACCTGTCTCCGATCAAGGACCCTGACCGCCTTCTGCAGGATGTGGACATCAATCGGCTCCGCGCTGTGGTGTTCCGTGATGTGGTGAGCCTTGTCCATATATTTATGTGAGATGTGCAAAGATAAAGAAATGGTAGTGAGGATTAAATCTACTTGAGTTTGTCTTTGACAAACTGGTTGTATAATGTAACACCCTTCATTCACAAAGTGAAACACCAAGCTCAAGCCATGGTCATTGAATGACTTTCTTTCAAAGATATTTGTGTTCAAATCAACATTTCTTGAAGCTGGTAGTTGTGCTATATGTACATTTTCATTTTTATATAAGACACATTTGGTGTAAGAGAGCAATTTAGGCAGTAGATTGTGAATAGAATCTCTTGAATAGAAAGATGATTAACTGTGCTTGTGATTCCTCTCCACAGGATGACAGTAAACAAGCCCAGTTCTTGGCCTTAGCAGTGGTATACTTCATCTCTGTCCTCATGGTTTCCAAATACCGCGACATCCTTGAGCCTCAACCTGAGACTGCCAAGATAAGCAGTCAGTCAGGCCGCATCATGCATCAAGAGATCAACTCACCAACCAGCACAGGTGTTGGCCTCTGTCCCCTGCTTTTCTTATATTCATCCTTCTGCTCACCTTGTCTTAGTTTTAGGTGACAGTGCCCGATGTACACAAATACTATGTGTCCGTGGTCTTTTCTCTTACTCTCGTGGCTGCTTGTGAGAGCTTAGAGCTCCTTCAGTAAAACATCAGGGATACCCTGCCTGCACTCCACTGGCTCTTCTATGATTTATTCATGAGCTCTGCTAATTGCACCACACAGCAGTAAATGTGGAAGCAAATAGACTGGTGCTGAAGGTGGCGGTTATGAACTTGAATAGGCATCAACATTCATACTGAAATGAAAGGTAGTAAGTGCCTCAAGTAATAAATAATACATTAAGTCACATGAAAGGAAATCATCGGCTGCCTACAAAGGTTTAACACAATGTCTGCTGCGGTTCCAGTTGCCTTTATGAAATGTACAACTGAGCATACTTTTTCCAACTTTCATTCAGATGAAAGGTGAAGTGAATAAAAGAAAATAAAGGAAGAGCAGAGAGGCCAGAAGGAATATGTAAGTGCAATTTAAAGAGCTGAGACCACTCTGAGTCAAGGAAGAGAAGATGAGCGGCAAGAAGTTCAGAGATGAGAAAGCAGCAGCATGCTTCCCAGCTACTGTGGGTTTTTGGGGCAGTGGAGCCAGGCTTGCTATTTTCAGCCCCATCTGTCAGTGCCCATTAGGCAAGCAATCCACCAGAGGAGAATGGGATCATAGAGGTTGCTGGGAGGAGAGAGGCACACTGCCGCCTTCATAAATTTTACCAGAAAATAGGGGAATTTTCCAGACGGCATGTGGCAGACGATTGTCTGATGGACCAGGAAGCCAGACGACTTGCTGGCTAAATCAGGCCCTGCTGACCTCGTTAGGGGGCATGTGATGAATATTTATATGGCCGCCCTTGCATGTAGGTAACCACTGGGTCACGGTGAACCAGAATCTGACTGGAAAGGAACTTCCTCACCTCTCTGGGAAAAACATTTCAACACATTTCAAGTTATATATACACAGTTTTTGCTTAATGAACATACCAAATGTTACTGACTATATACACATGTACGTACTTACAGAGATGTGTTAAATTATGTTACAGTATAATAGAGCAGCATATTTACTTATCTAACTGCTTCTTTGTCAAAGCAGCTATATAGATTTGGTTTTAGGCTAAAAGAAACTATGGAAAAGGATTCATGTTTTATTAACGTGGAGGGAGAATAAGAGCCAACTAATCTCACTTGAGGATCAGTTTCTAAAGAGAGATCCAAAAATTTCCTTGTTATGTGACTCTTTGTACACATCCTATATTTCCTCTTTGACTTGGTATGTAAAGTGAAATGCATTTTTATCCACTGGTATTTGTCACAAATTATTAAGTTCTGAATCCCTATTTCTTCTTCCCTATGTTATGTTAATATAAAGCTGGCATTTATTTATATTCAGTATGTTTTGCATGGGTGTATGGATATGTGTGACCAAGCTTTGCCTGGTATATGATGATTTATGCATGTCATTGCCTGGCACTCCCTGATCTGTCTATGTTTCTTACAGAAACACTGCCTGTATTTCAAAGTAGTAAGGACTATCTTGTGCCATCTGAAGACCTCCATGTGGAACGCACTCTACCCCACATAGACTCTGGGATTGGAGATGAGCAAGCAGCCAGTGTCCTTAACGGGTCTGAACTGGGCCACAGGATGGGAGGGTCTGGTGCCATGACTGAGCTCATATCCACTCTGTGCTCAGAGGTGAAGAAGTCCCAAGTCAGCCTGTCTGAATCTGCCAACGCTGAGATGCTTAAACCATCATACTCCACCATCAGTGTTAGTCAGTCCAACAAGGGCATTAATGTGAAGGAGATTTTGAAGAGCCTGGTAGCAGCTCCTATGGAGGGCATGGAGGCTGGGCTGGAGCCTCTGTCTTACCCAGACCCCACTGCCAAGGCCCAGGCCATGCTACCCATTCAGTTTCATTCCTTTGACAGGTGAGGAAGGGTCAGTGCTTAGAAACCTACAGCCATCTCAAATTAATGGATTTAATAATGTCTTTTTTTGTGAGTTTTTTAATTCCTATGTGTTTTTCAGCTGATTTCAATTATTCATTGTTTTCTAGGTCTAGATTCTAGTCAGACACTAATACACTTTCAGTTATCAAACCCATCATCAGCTTGCAATTGCTTAGAAAAACTACGGTTATGGCCATCAGCTTCTGAGCTTTATCTATTTGAACTATTTTAGGAAAGCTGTCAAACAGTTAAAACCATAAAAGATTTGTGGTTGTGAGTCTGTGTGTGTGAAATCTCTCAAGTGACTATAGAATGAGAATGTTAATCCTTTGGGTTTATCTAAGTTATGCAGTATACCACTAATGGTTTCTAAGTAGACTGCAACACGTTATTTATACAAGCACACTTGCATTGTATTCTTTCCCTTCAGCAAAAAATTCCTGTGTTTGAAAGGTTTTCTGAAGCACTGGTCTACTGCTGAAGTTTATTTACATTCTTGGATTAGGTAAATCCATGCAGATATCTGTCTGGATTTGGGTGCTTTGGCAGGGATTTCAAGCTTCACCTCACTCTAATCTTAATATCTTATGCCTTATAAAGCTTTTAAAAATAGCTTTTTTCTTAATTCGAGATTGTTCGGCAAAAACAAAATGACCTCCTTGTCAGTTATTTGTTTAAAATATTGTCACTTCATGTTCTGTAGGGAAGGTAGAGGACACACTGAGGTGGAAGCAACAATGGGGTCTCCCCTCTTCTTAATGCATTCTGTTGCTGAACTGGGCTGAGGTGAGCCTGATGAATAGGGGAAGGATGGAGCAGTATGTGTATAGAGGACAGCTGACAGGGTGGGGGTCTCCTGGGCGTTGATGACAGATTGAACAGAAGTGGCCACGGACCACACCATGGCTAGCCATCGTCCTCACCACTCACACCCGTAATGGAAGCTGGCAGCTTGAAATGAGTTGCCAAGGCAAAGTGTATTATTTTTGAAATGCTTTCACACAAAGCCTCCAGACCACATTTACAACTTTGTCTCATGCTTTTCATGTCTGTCCCCCTCCTGCCTTTATTTGCTATGTCTAATTGTTTGCCACCTGCCAGTGAAATGAGCTGCCAGGCATAGAATGGCCTTTCATTTGTCTGTCAAGGCAAAAATAGATTGGGAGTGACAACATCAAAAAAGAAGACGGAAGGAAAAATGGCTTGAAGTAAATTGCACTAGGGCATAGTCTGTCATAGAGGTGGGGTTTAAACTGCTCAAAAACCTGACTGACCAGATGAGAATACAGTAAAGAAATGCCTCAATAATCCTCAACTTCCTCTCTTTCATCTCCAAATTAGCTCTGAGATATTGTTTATCTTTACATATTTGAGTTTTCACATGATGGAGAGCAGTGATAACTGTTCTTTATTGAATTTGGTAGTGGAATGTAAGCACAGCATATTTCCTCCATATCTTTCCCTGTATCTCCAAATAAAGCACTATTGGATTAGAATCGTATTTTGGATTCATAAAGGAAACATTTCTTTGGTTATACTTCACACTGCAGACATCTCCCACAGTCGCAGACCTTATTAATATTCATCCTAAGATTAATCCTTGCTTTATTCTCTGCAACTCAATTAAAACAATCCTATTAATAAAATATGCACTAGATAATCTATACATGATTCATGAGCTCTTGGCTGATAAATTATTCATTAAAAGAGGTCCATGTTTTATCAACATCCTGTAGATCTAATGTAACGTCCCAGCCATGCCAAAGAAGGGGCAGGATTCAGCTGGAATATGCATGCAAAAGATAAATTTGGAAAGCAAGATAAAATCCACACCCAGTTCCGACAATCAAAACATGCTATTGATCTTTTCAAATCTGTCATTGTGATTTTAGGATAGCTCTACATACGTACACAGCTCTACTGAATAAATGATACTTGTTATCAGTGTTCTTCAGAGCACAGCTGTATCCTTGGTGGTATTAATATTTTAGTAAGCTTTCAAGCTTTTTTCCAGTCTTTCTTTCTCCCCTGTGTGATTGAGTTGATTTTGATCTGCTTGGTTTCAAATGTTTTACTTTACTACTATTTTTGTAATTGAATGCCTGTTATGTGGTTGTCCACTAGGCAACACTGCCATTCACCATGTGACATCATCTAATTTTTGCATGTTTTATCCTCTGAAAAAAAAAACTGGAGATCTATTACATCTGCTAAATAAAACTTTATATTTTGAGATTTTGAGAAAAATCTGTTTTACTGCTAGCAAGGATGTAAGATTAACTGCTGAACAACGAGTAATTTTGCCCATATTAGGTTAGTTTCCTATGGTGCATTTCTGTGATGTGATCTTTGAGATGGACAGGAGATATAAAACAGCAACAAAAAGCGACAGTAAAAGTCAGTGTTGTTTTGTTGAGGGAGGATATCTGGGGATTTGCTTCAGATGACAACAGGCTTAGCTTGTGACATAGCAAAGGCCTGGCCTTTGTCACCCAGAGTAACTGCAGGAGATTGGATGAGACATTATCTGGCACCCTCACAAACCCAAAGGCCAACTGCAGACTCGATAAGGACAACCTTTCCTTCTCCTTTCTGTCAGGGAGTTCTTGCAGGGCCAAGTTCATTGCATCATCTTTAATCCTCGGCCAATCAGACTGCATGTGAACAGTTAGTGGTGTCTCTGTGCTTTCCTCTGCTGTGACGCGAGGTCACAAGGTCAATTTTAGTCTCAAGCCTCCAAAAGCTTTTTTAAGATACATGTATAATTAATGAACTCTGTACTTTCTGTTTTTAGTCCTTTGTAGTTTTTGTTGTGGCTTTAAAAAAATTCATTATTTTGAGGTGCCTTTTTATGCATACATGTATAGGCCTGCAATAGCCAGTTATGATATTCTAAGCTCAGTTATGACTTGATTTTCAAAGGTATTTAATCAAAAGCAGATTTTGGTTTTTAATGATTTAACGCATTTTACTTTATTTTTTTATCATATACATCTTCAAAAGAAAAAGGACTTCAAGCAAAAAATTTGGGCTGTGTGTTTTTTACTTACTATCACCCTTTTTGGTAAGCATAACAGTGTTTTTAAAATGTCTTCAAGGGATTTTTAGCCCGTTCTTGTTGCAGAAAGCTTCCAGTTCAGTGGCATTTCTTTCATTTATAAACACTACTTTTTTGAGTTCCCACAATTTTTTCAGTGATCTTTACAGCAGACTGCTGTGAGGGCCATGAGAAATCCTTTAGCTGTTACCTTTTGAGGTGTGTATAGGATTATTATCCTGTTTATTATTGGTGTAAAAATGGTTTAATGTGTCCTTGTAATTTAAATTACTCTCTTCATATTACTTCCATGTTTATTTGCAAACCTCTGACATTGAAACAACATTTTCAGCCTTTTTTTCTCCTTTATTTACTCTTATATGAAATTCATAGTAGAACTAAAGTTTTTGCGTAGTGGAACAATGACTAAATTCCCCTATTAAAGTCACACTTGACTCACTCTTAACTACCATTTAATGTGAACTGAGGAAATGTCTGTTGGAAAACATTTGTCTTGTCATTTTTGACATGGGCATTACCGGTAGTTATTTTCACTTTTTGAATGGCTGGGCAGCAGTTTTACCAAGCTTTTGACTGTTGCAAGTGTTTGAAGAGTCAGAGTGTTCGACCTAGCATTGTTACAAAAGAATTTCTTCATGGGGATCAAAGAATTTCTGAATCTGTAATATTAAATCTCGAAATCTGCCTCATTGGTTCTTCCTAATTATGTCTATGAGCATGTCATCGCTTAAACAAGCTTATTAAGGTGTGTACAATATCCTTTTTGTTTCTCTAAAAACTGCAGAAAAGTAACTCACTAGTCACTAGTATTAAACGTTAGAGAAATATTATATTTTGTCAAACTTTTGCCCTTATTTTTTGCTTTATTATTGGTACAATCTCTTAATCTCTCTTTTTTTTTTTACTTTTGTTTTTTCTTCTTCAGTAAAAAAAACAAAAACATTCTTCAGTAAATTTGCTTTGTGTGCATTTTTTCCTTCATTTTTAGAGCTGTATTTTGTTTGTCTGAAGTAGTGTGTTTTTTTTGTGTCTGCCATTTAGTTTGTAGTTATAATCTTTCCTGGCTCATAAAATGGCAGCATGTATGTCTAAAATGTACATTGTCCATTTGTGAATGTATTGGTTATAACAATAATATATTACCATAAAAATATGATTTTACAGTAAAGCCCATCATTTTTCTTTCTGGGGAATAAAAAAAGATGCCCATATCAGTATTGAGCAAAGGTTTTGGGTTTATTGCTCACAGTTTTAGTTTTGTCTGTTAAACACATTCACTGTGATCAGAGTGGCAGAGGGCAGCAGAGGGCCACCAGTAGCAAAAACAGATGCAAGGGAACGTATAGTATCTTAAATGCTGGTCCTCACGTTTATTTACTTATGTTTCTAGTGTATATGTGTTGGTCTGTTTTCCTTTAATGTTTGACATTGAAAGATGGAGTTAGTATCCAGGATGTTTATCTTTCTAATGCCCTGACTGAGTGAACATGATCAAACTGGCAGCAGGGCTTAAAAGCTGAGGAAGATCATTACTGCTTTCCCTTTTTTCCTCCCTTAAACTTGTGAATGAATATCATTGCTCTGGGGTATTTCAAGAAAAAAAAGGAATAGAAGCTGGAAGTTGAATAGATATTTAAGGACTTCCTTGATTTTCAGTCCCTAGAAAATATTCTAAAAGCCTTGGGGCTAAACACTGGCTGTACACAGTTTTATAAGGACCATTTTTATAGTATAAAGCTTACATGCTATATGGCCTACATATTTCCCCTTAATTTTTTGTCTTTTTTTAGTCTATTTGGTTTAACTGTATCCTTTTCACAAAATTAAAAAAAGAAAACAAAAGTAAAACTGTATTTGAACCTCAGTTCTAGTCCAGCAGTCCAGTGATGGTACATGAATATTTTGATATTTTAACAGTTTGAGTTACCAGTTACCACTTTTGAACCATCAGAGGTTTGTCTTCTCCCAGTTTTTTATCAGTGGTGATTACACTTGTGCAATCTATTATTTATGTTATCATTTTATCCATGTGTACTTTTTTTTAGAGCATGTGTATATTAGATATTCTCTTTCTTTTTCTCTGTAGGAGTGTAGTGGTGCCTGTGAAAAAAACCTCTCCTGGCAGCTTAGTAGTTAACACACTTGGAACCGGCAGCAGCAGCAGCACCTCCCCAGGGCTCACAACTAGCAGCACCCCCAACATCTTTGCAGCTGCCTCGGCAGCCCCCAAAAGCATGATCAACACTACTGGTAGGTGTAGCAAATGACAGCTAGGCTATTCTAAAAAACATTTTATTGCAACATTAAGTTTTGGTAGTGTTCATTTTTAAATAATACAATTTCAGTGTACTTTGAAAGGTTTTTTTTTCTTCATAGCTCTGTATGTTTTTTCTTTCTTTCATTGGTGCTATCCCAAAAATAGAAACAAAGCATTTGTCCTCTTTTTGGATAATGTAATGCTGCATGCCCTTTTGACTACCACTAGATGGCTCTATTCACTCTCCATTCTTCATCAGCATTGGCTTTGTGCACATCCAAGTGAAAACTACAATCTACCTGACTACTATTCCTAATCATGCCCCAGGTTATATGTCTGAATTATGCTGTAGAATAACTTTCTAATACACAGGATGAAATTGTGAACACAGTTTGTCCTTTAGTGCATTTTCTTGTCGGACTGCTTGACCTCTCCCTCCCTCTGCTGTCACATTGTCCTCCTGGGGTTCTGCTGCCTTGAGCCCGTTTCACCTCGGGGCTCATGTAGTCTGGGAATCTGAAAGGGCCCACTTAACACCAAGAGCCATTAAGAGCACCAGGACCTTTTTAAATGTGCTGTATTTACAAAACTCTCTTTCTCTTCTCTGACCCTCTGTGTAGAAATGTGACTACGTGAAAGTTTGCTTTCAGCTAAAACCACAACCTCTCACCCAAACCCCATGATCTCATGATTTTAACCTCTCACAAGGATAGTCAGAATAATTTCATTTATTCATTGTATTTATTTGTTTGATTATTTTGTTTATTATTTTTCATTTTCGACTTACAGTTTCTTTTATTTTTCCAATTTTGACTTTAATACCAAAACAAAAACTGATAGATTTTGTTTGTAATTGTTGTCTGACTCTTTATTTTTGTCATTTTAGTGAACAACGTTTTTCTTTGTTATGCTGCAGACATGAGTGTGAACCAGTGTAGTAGCGGATTCAGTAAAAGTGCACAATTTATTTGATGTGACTGGAATTTGAGCTGAAGTCCATCAACAGGCAACTTGTGACCAATTCCAGGATTTCCATTTCAGCCTGTTATTTTATGGAATTTCATCCAACATATATGTTTTTTTTTTTAAATTCACTGTTGTATTTCATTTTTGACAATGCAGCTCTTGCAATATAAAAAAGTGACTTCATAACCTAAAAGTGAAGCTTTGCCTCTATGCACACTTATCAAAGATTGTCTACATCTTTTAGACCTATTTAATTGCAGGTGGCTTTTGTTGGTCTTTGCAGGAGCCACCGAGGCAGCCTCTGCCTCTTCTTCCTCAAGTTTTGTCAATGGAGCTACCAGTAAAAATCTTCCAGCTGTGCAGACTGTGGCCCCCATGCCTGAAGACACAGTAGAGAATATGAGGTACAATGCAGCTTTTCAACCTTATGCATGTCCTCTCTTACTGATGTTATTCAGCACACTATGGTACGGTATAAAATTTGCTTACATGTCAAGTATGTTTGTAGCTCACACTTTAGTTATTTTTATATTTCAATATTTCTTTACACTCAATCTCCTTATACTTGACTTAATAGATCCTACATCCACAACTTGATTGATCAGTGGGTTTTATGATTTTTGTCTTCTTTTTTTCTCTATGTTGTCAAAATGAACTACACAAAAAAAGGGGCTTTAAACACGAAGACTGGTGATATTTGGCCTTATTTTTTATGTAATTATGTATAAACCCATGTGTTTATCTGGTTGTGACCTTGTTTCATCTTCCCCACTTGCTGTAATAGTTTGTGGCAGATGTCCTTAGATGTATTCGCCCACTGATTGCTGAGAGCCCATGTCTCACTCCCAACTCCCTCTGTCTGTCTTTCTCTTTGCCTCAGTGTTTTCAGCTAGAGGAATAGATTTGGTTGCCATGGTAGCAGTAACCGACATCACTTAGCGTAACTGTGAAGTCAATAATGGTAGTATTTTGCTGCAGAGCTTGCTCCAAACTTATATTTCAAACGAGGTAAAAACATCTAAGCTGAACAACCTGCTCCACTTTTTTAAAAATGATGACATGTAAATGATGTTTTTGATCTATATTATTATATCACGATTATTACTAGCTCATGAGCCCATTCATGAAACGGCTTGAAGGAGGTGCTGCCTATTGTTTGTTTCTTCTCTTTATTTCAGTGCCTTTTGTGAAGTAGACCACAATCCACAGCGTAAGAGACTGACACCTCCTGAGCTCAAACCCTTTAGCTCTCCGACAGGATTACAGGCAGCCTCCAGAGATGCAGGCCAGTGTCTTAGGCAAGGACATCTATGTTAGTCACCTAGACCCCCTCCCTGCACCCCGCCTTTTATGCTGTAGTCTGTCATGCCTCTGCTATGTTTTCCCAAGTTGCTAGAAGGCAGATTACACTACACCACACACATGCTACATTCAGAAAATACTGAACCTTCCTATATTTTCTCTTTTTTTTTCACTATCCTGCTGCTTTCTGTCCATCTTAACAGGGAAAATATGCTACAGCTCTCGTCGTGCTGTATTTTTTTATCTATGTGTGAAAACATAGGAGCACAGAGATACGCTGTGGCTTGAACTGTATCTCTGTCTGTATTCAGTCTGAGCTGAATGGCTGCATGACACCAACTCAGTTTTTCTGAGATGCTTCGATGATGTCGGGCAGAGGCAGGTAGTGAGTGTGTAGAAGATATGGCTCTGCCTCTGCAGTCTCAAACAACTGTGATCTCACTTGCAATCCTGGTAACATATCACACCAAAGAATGCAAACAGCTGGTTACATGTATTCACACTGATTTAGAAAAAAAAATAAAATCTCTGACATCTCTGGTGATGCCAGTTTTTCTCTCATGGTTATCTAGCTTGGTTTGCATCCTCTGAAATGTGTTGGTTACTTTCACCACCACCAACCACAATTCTATGCGCTACACCTACTTCTGTCTAACCCTTGATGGAAGGGTACACATTTTCCTGGTTTTTAATTTTGCACCATTTCAGGTGTATAATTTCTGTTTGTAACTTCTGTTTTTTATTTGTCCTTTTTGACAGCATTACTACAAAACTAGAAAGGGCCTTGGAGAAAGTGGCGCCCCTGCTGAGAGAGATCTTTGTGGATTTTGCACCTTTTCTGTCACGCACCCTGCTGGGCAGCCACGGACAAGAGTTGCTTATAGAAGGTAAAGACATTGTGCCATGGTGTTCTCCTGTCCCTTTCACCTACTCTTATACCGGCTGCTTCTTTGATGGATGCATACGCAGTAGTAGGTGTTGACAGGAAAGTCACTATTTCTCACACAAGCTGGGGGTCTGTCACAGTCTGATTAAGTCTGTTTTTCCTTTCATTCATCTCATGGCATGTGTGTTTTGTTTTCATCACAATTCACTCCGTGTATTGATTATTTCTTGATGCTGTATTTTTAAACTTTGTGTTTCACAGTCACAACAAATGTCATTTTGAAATGAATGTTGAAATAATTGGTGACCTTTGTCTCTATGTTGTGATATTTTTAGTACGCAACTGAGATGTTTTCAGTTCACCTTGTAAAATAGTGATGAAGGATGATGGTTTTTTTTCGTTTTTTTTCTTGTAATTTAAGGGAAGTAGGTTTGTCTACCACTAAGAGTTATAAGAAAATCTGAAAATATCAATTCTGTTCTCATAAAAAGAGCATTTTCTTTTATTTATTTTTCTATTTTGTATCATATATAATTTAGTACATTTCATTATTTACCATAAAATCTAAATTCACTCACATAGAAAGTGAAATAAGATACTAGTGCAAAGAGAGGTAGAGTTACATTATTCAGCTACACCTCAGAGACGATGCAGTTATCATGAGTGATAGTCATAATAAAGTTATGGTACTGTTAGTAAAACCTTAAATTCTAGCGACGAACTTGATACTCTGTCAAATTTACACAGGCATCAAATTTTTATATAAAAAACTTTTATAGATTTATTTATTTATTCATGCAGCATTTGCAGATAGTTAGAGAACCGTCTAGACTACTTTGGTTGTGCACAGTGTTTCCAGAAGGGTGTGATCCTTCCTCTGTACTCCATTCTGGTCTCTAGACTTATTTCCCTGTGCTCTCCCCAGGCCTCAGGTTGGCAGCTTCTCAACCCCATGTGCCTAACCTCATGGATTCAATTTTTGCATATGTGTGTCCTACCACTATTCCTTGGGCTTGCTTTGGCTTGTTCTTCACAAGAACACACTGCCACTGCAGTCAGCACAGGCATGTGTGAGACTCTGTCTGCAGATGTTTGTCTACATATGCACAGTGAAAAATATGTGTGGCCTCAAATCTCTCAACTTCCCAGCGAAATACTATCTCTGCCTTTTCTCATTGCCAAACTCGTTTCTTTTAAGAGTAAGCTAAACCACTAGTAGCTTCAGAGGTCTGTGCAAGGAATGACAGCAGGCTTAAAGAATGCAGTCCTTTGACGTTATTAAAGCCATTCAAGAAAGGAGCAGTTGGACAAAATGAGTAGTAGTTGTTATGAGTATAATTTAAAAACTGTTTATATAAAATTATTTCATTGCTGATATTATTGAGCAATGGATATTTTTGTTTTGCATTGATTAAGTTGCTAAATGTGAGAATTGATTGAACATAAATTGAAAATTTGGAAAATCTCCTTTGTCAAAGTTAATTATGAACAGAGTAATATTTATTCCATACAGCCAATCAATTCAGTCAGTGAAATGATGCCATAAATTCTCCTTCAGGGTTACTAACTGCATCTAAACTCTTGAACACCCAATGTTTCATATTTGATACATACAGTTTCTGTGACCTCTGTGGCACTAAATGATCTAAATGTTTCTTTAAATACTTTTGTATACAATTATGTCTTCTGCCCCCCACTGACTTATTGATGATTAAAAACAGTTCTGAAGGAGTCCTTTTTAAAGTGGTTGTCCCCAATTATTAATTAAACAAAATGTAACCTTTTTTTTATATATAAAAAAGGTTCAATTTAAAGTTCAAATAATGAATTTTTTTTCTTTTATTTCATATTTAATGCTTTGCAGGAAAATATTCGCTAGTTAAGTTTATCAGCCAAGCAATTTTCTTGTTTACACCGTGTTTATACTACACATATCTTGGAATACATGTGAGGATGCCGTACACATGTGGCTGAGGCTACTTGCTCAATGTCAAGAGAAAGGGAAAGAAAAATCAGGTAGCATAGCCTTGACAAGTGTGAATATGTCTGTTACCCTTTCACTCAAAGTCTGTCAGCAGACTGACCAAGCTGACAAACCAAAGCTGATCTCGGGCTGCAGACTGTAACCCCACAAACAAGGTCATAGATAGACAGCTGGAACCTCAGCACTCTTCACCAGACATGTTTAACCCTGTAAAACCCTTTAACCCTTTCTGAGCCTGTAAAATACACTTCCTGACCTGGATTAGGTTTATCTGAAATTATACAGATTTTTCTCTTGCATTTAGAATATTTAACTTTAATAAGGGACCTCAGATTGTCCTAGTTGCAGTTTGTTTGTAGTTGAGCTTATTTTGCTCTCTTCTCACTTCCTCTCCCCACTTTTCTTCCTGGCCTTTCCCAGGCACACAGTTGAAATACTGTGCTGCAGTGCAAAGGCGCTCCATTTACCAGTAATTACCAGCCATCCATCACCCCTTAGATTGCCTGAGGTCAAGCCCTCCTGTGCCCCGTGTGCCCCTTTGCTTCACCCTATTCCTACACCCCCTTTTCAGAAATGTGGTCACTGCGGCAATTATGCTGAGTGCACCCTGAGCATTACACTTGGAGTTGGTGGTAAGGGCTGCGTGTGAACACTGCTGCTGTTGTGATGCCTGCCGCCTGCTTTTGCTGTCCCCTGAGTGGCCCAGCCTGCCGCCACATCACCCCACAATGCCACATTCACCCGTGCCTTAACCCTGCCCTGTTTACAGGAAGGGACTGGCAGGCCGTGTTTAAATAGAATGCATTTAGTTTGTCTACCAGCACAAGACCAGGGTCAGATGGCCACCTGACTCCTGTGTCAGAATGGACTGACTTATGGCTCTGTGTGTCACTGATATAACAAGAGGTCAACTGTGGCACTTGGTGTACAAGAGGAGGGTCATATCCTCCCCAAGTATTTACAATATGTTTCCGCGGGCAGTCTGCAGGCTGAGAAATGGATGGAAGAGCAGCAAGATGGTCCATCCATCCGGTGTTTGGAATATTTTGCATTTGTAATGCACTACAGTATTCCCAAATGCAAATTCTGGGTGACTTTTAAAGCCCTGTACTCAGCTGTTGTTATCAACTGAATCTAAATTAAAAAGCAAATAAGACAATTGTTTCTCCGCCAATCATAGTTGATTGCAAACACAGCAGTTAGTATGTTAATTTATTTGATTCATGTTGTTAGTATTGTCAACCATTTTCAGTGTCATTGCTGTGGCATTATTTTCAGTTTTGTTGTTGAGCTACAATTTTGTTCATAGTTTACAGACGACAGGTTATTTTATATATATAAATAGAAAATTTGGGTTTGAATGAAAGTTAAAGTTTTAACTGTGTCACTCCCTGAGGTTTTTAATGGCAGTTCCATATTTGAGTGTAGAATAAAGCACAGTCTCCAATTTTTTAACTCATTAAAACTCATAATAGCAGATAACGTTATTATTTGACAGTGCAGATGCTTGTGTACAATGCAAAAGTCATTTCCAAGAATATACCTTAATGTCTTAAATAATTGATATTTTGTTCTCTCCTCTAATTGACACCCCATCATCCATGAAACAACAGCAGCTGTGTGATATTTAGTTTTTTCTTTGGTAGCCTATAATTAGTCCTAGAAAGTTGTTCTTGCTGCTGATTGCACCTCTCATGATTCTTGCCAGGTGCAGCAGAAAGGTGCAGAATACGAGAACAGTTTCAGGCATTGTTTCTACAAATGAGCTTTTCACACCTGCCTATGTTTCATTAGACAGTTGTCTGCTTCAGTGGCTCGCAGTCTACAGGATTGAGGTTGAGGAAGAAGCTGTGAATGTCTTCCGTGAGCGTTTGGCATGTGTGAAAGTAGATATGTGTGAGTGAGAGAACGAGGGAGGAATATGCTGCAGTTTTTTTTTTCTTGTAGCATTTATATGATGTGTTTGGAGTACAGTTAATGAGTATTGCAGATTGACCAAAAACTGGCCAGTACAGAAATTTTGTGAAATATTTTATGCCAGTGCCACACTATAAACATAATTTATCTTTAACAAGTCATTTTGCTCTGTCCTATGAATGCCACAATAACTACTAGTTATACCTACAAATACTCTTTGTTTTTCACCTGTGTGCTTACATGTATGATTGACATCTGTCCTGTTCATCTGCTCTGTCTCCAAAGGTCTAGTATGTATGAAGTCAAGCACATCAGTGGTGGAGCTTGTCATGCTGCTTTGTTCTCAGGTGAGCCTTTATCTATCTTGTTCTCTTCAAAGTTGTCCGATCTATCTCAGAGCTTTGTCTGTTAAATGTTACTTAAGCAAACTTTCCAAACGGATGAGACAGGCACACAGCTCTGAATCCAGTGGCTTTCTTACTACACCCTGCAGTTTTAATCCCAAGCCCTCCTTTGGGGAATGAGCCCCACCTCATGCAGCCCTGCTAGTGAGTGATCACCTCTGAGCTGACCCTCTGAATCTCTTGTTAAGCCCATGTTTTAGAGAAGGTCAGAGCCCTGATGTAGCAGTTAGAACAGGAGATATTTAACATACCTTCTGTCAGCCCATCAGTCTTACGTCAGGAGCCCATAAGGAAGTCATTACTTGGTGCCTCTTTGTGGATCCAGACTGCAGAGCCATAGACTTGAAGCCACTATGTATGCTCCACAGTATCCACAGTCGAAAGCGCTCTTCGGCAGGGTGCTCAGCTTATATTATATGGAGGTCATTATTTAAGGGATTTTCTAAAAAAAAAACAAAAAAAAGTACGCAAATGGGGCAGTGAGGCCTGAGTTATTGTTGCTCTTATGATGGTTTTGATGGGCTCCTTTTTTGTGTAGCTTTTCAGTCTGTAGACTGTCTGTGGGAAGTTGTCTTTTCCAGCTCTAGGATTTATTGCAGATGAGAGTGTCAGCATGCTGTTAAGGGTCTGAGTCCACCCCCTTTACACAGATAGCATTACTGAGGCTCCAGAGGTTCCTGCCATTAGGGACTCTAGGGATGAAACCCTGGCTAAGATATTGATCAGACCACGAGACCTTGAAACTGGACCATATAGCTTGGAGACTACAGCCTTTCAAATGGAGATGAAGCATTACTATACCTCTGTACTCTACACCACCCATAATCAGCCTGCTTATGTTACCAACTAATATGATCTAAATATGATCATGTAGAAATGGATAACATTACTGCTCTCAGGTGTCAAATCCATTTATCAATACCAACAATGGTGTTTGATAATTGATCATTGCATTGCAAAACCATCCTAACTGATATCTTTATTAGCATCTTGGATGATATTTAAAAACCACAGCAAGATTTCTCAGCAATGGGGTGAGGTTTGGCTGACATCACTATGACTTACCAACTTTGACACTTCCTTCACATATTTCAGCATTAATGTTTTAAGACAGCCAGGAGGGCATTTAGCTGACCTTTAGTCCCTCTCTGTTTTGTGACCTGTCAGTTTTATGAATAAATTAGTGCTAATGATCTGCCTTTTCTTATTTATGCATACTAATCACAGCAATCATCATGTGGCTGGACTCGGCTGCAGACACTGTGTGTCTCTCCTCAGCCTGGGCAGCTGAATGAAAAGGTCAAGCAGCTCTGTTTCTTGTAACAGCTTAAACATATAGAGGGGGATCTAGAGTGGAGCCACAGAGATTTACTGATGGAGGGCCTCCAGATGTGGAGAGTATAAAAGAGCAAAGCTGAGCAGATAAAAGCAAAGGCTCCCGCATACTGACAGGTTGAAATGAAAGACCACAAATACTTAGTGCCCTGCTGAATTTCAGGAAGATGAAAGTGGGAGGAGAGTGATTCTTCTGAAGGCCCGAAAGCTTTTCGCTGTGATGGGAGTTTGGGGATTTTAGGTGGTGAGTTTTTCAAAGACAGAATGAAGAATGGCACCATTTCCCCCAGTGAGCCCACATCATTATCAGTGATTGTTGAACATTTCCTTGTATTGCATGTGTTTGTGTCAAAGAATTCACCTGCTCTTCAGAATTATGGAGCTTTCACATGATTTTAGCAAATTCGGTTTTTCACAAAAGTCCCAATTATCAATGAATGCAGTTTTAAAACCTGGTTATTTATATCTAAGCTACTGAATAAATGTCCACTGACCAGAGGTGCTGCACTCTGGTCGTGGTCTCCATTGACATCAAGGATCACTCCTTTTTTTTAAGGAGGTGTGCGTCAGGCTTAATTCCCTTCAAATGGGCAGAAGAGGACTTTTTTTTATCTTTAAAATCAAAGACAGACTCCACTGGGAATTCTGCTCTGCAGTAAAAAAGATACAAGAAAAAGAGAGCCTCTGAAGTGTTATCTCAGCTGTCAACAAGCATTCCTCAAACAAGATAGCAAATTTGACTAGTTCATGCCATGCCTCCACTGACCTGCTGCCTCTTTCCTGGCATTGCCAAAGTGTCACGTCTGCCTTGATTTCCGTATTTATATTTGTCACATGAGCGTGTTGAGAGCAGAACCCTGGAAGACTGGCTGTACATGATCCCTGTCCAAATCAACAACAGCCTACTCCAGGAAGATACAGTATTTGAGGAAAAAGGGTCATGGGGAACATTTGGAGACCAGATGCTCAGCAGTTTGTCAGCACCATCTCCCTAACTTAACGCATCTTAGGGTCAGGCTGTGTCGTCTTGCATGAACCAGTATGTGTCAGTCACGACAACTGTTCACAAAAACATTTGCCCATACATAATGTCAATGTCAGTTATTCTGGTATGCACAAAAAAAGCTACTTACTTTGTCTAGACTAGACTAGAGAATAAGCACTGCCTGCCATTATTTTACATTTAATTTATAGAGTTGTATATATTACCATATCTTTCTTTCATGTAGACAGAAATATAATTATAATTATTTTCATTTAGAAACAGCAGTTATAACGGATTACTGATGTTTGAATATTTTTTACACTCATGTGTGTGTATATATAGATAGGTTTAAATTACATATACAATAGAAGGCTTTCAAATTTCAGCCTTTTTTCCTTTCATTTTCCACTGTTTTCCTTCTTCTTTCAAACTGCAGCCTTCTCTGTTTTCCCTTTCATTTGCACCTCAGTGAGGTTACAGGAGACCTAAATTTCCCACAGTGAAAGGCGCGCTCTCAAACTGCTTTTTAATCATTTCCAGAGCATGTTGTGAGACAGCAAGTGCTGGCATTCTGGCCCATGGCTCGGATCCCTTCCAGACGCACACTTCAGGGCTCAGTGAGCTTGCTCAGTAATCTGTCACTGTAAGGGACAGAGGAAATGGCTGTATTTAAGCTAGAGGATACAGTTTCATCCCACAATTACATCTCTCCTGTGTTTACAGATCTTTTCACAGAGGAAGAAAGGATGGTCTCACATGTGGTGCAGAATTTCTGCTTTTTATAGCCATCACATTTTTCCTCAAAGGATATATCAACTAAATGCTTTCTTTACCTACTTGAATTACAAGCTATGAAATGTAATCTAAATTAAAGTTGAAATATGCAATTTGCCTGGTGAAATGTGATTCTTGTCATGCATTTGAGAAAGATAAAGTTGCATATTGGATCAAAATGTTATATTTAATTCTATTTTAACTTTTGGTACGCTTTGTCTGACAATTTATTTAATGCAATTTCCTAATGCAGTTTGCTTTAAAGTAGCCTTATTTTGGGGTTAAATATGGATCTTTTTTTCCCTTTTAAACTGAAATCTAATACCGATTTAAAGGATGTATAAATTGTATTTCCTTTTGCAACTTTTACCAAATAATAAACTCTTTGGTTTCAGGAGTGGCAGAACTCCATTCAGAAGAACGCTGGCCTGGCTTTCATTGAGCTAATCAATGAAGGAAGGTAAAGTACGCATTGACTGTAAAACATAAAAAGAAATGAGATATTTTAAGTATATGTACCTAATCATTTTACGCCTGCCAGGTCTACAAAAAAAGGGGTTGAACAAAGTGTCATGGTATAGATTAGCTCTAAGCCTCTTGCCTCTTCTGACTGCTCTGCTGGATACAAGTAAAAAAAAGTAAAAAAGACTGTTGTGATTGTATGAATTAAGAATACAAACAGTAGAGTTAAGCCAGCCTCTTGTATTGTCTGCCTCTTTGTTTTTGTTGTGCCTCCCTCCCTCTCCCTCTCTGGGTGTGGCCAGACTCAGAATTTTCTGTAGAGCAGATCAGGGGCAGCTCAGCCTCTTTGCCCATCTGCTGACCCATCTGGCCTAGCCTGCTGTATGCCCAGGCTCTAGGTCCAGCCCAGCCAGGCTTCTCTGAGTCCCCCGCTGGCCATGGAACAAAGAGTTTAAGTCAGCAGGGCCACACGGCGCTGTCCAGGGTGCTGCTGACAGACACATAATTTTCCAGTCTTACTTGAGTCTCTGTACACCTACTCTGCTTAACTAGACAGATCTAGAGGTAGCGCCTGGTAGATCTCTTTGCTTTACATGGCATGGCTGACAGAGACATTGTTTCTGCTGGATGCGCAACAACACATGCAGCAAGAAGTTGTGTGCAGTTTTTTTCTGTTTCATAATGTGGCTGTCTAAACGTCAAGCCAAAATCAACACACTAAAGATGCCTATCTTGTGTGGGGAGAAAGGTTTGTTATTCCATTAAGTGATTAGACCTCCAATTTGAAGATATTTCTCCCAGAAATTGGAAAGAAAAATACTTTAGGTTGTTGCGACCTCTGTTGCCATATATTTTAAGGTACCTAATCGGAAGTTTTGGTGAATTTCTTTTTAAATTATTTGTAGCTGCATAGATAATTAGTGATGGGAGGGTATTGATAAGATAAGAGAGGCAACTGACCTGATTGCATTGTCTCAAGGGTCACTCCACTATGATCTGGCAGAAAATACAAAATAATAACGGCAACAATGATGAGAAAAAAAATCGGACATGTTTTAAGTTACTGATTAAGGGAATCAAATTTTTGCTTGAGAAATATTAATGTTGAAGTGGAATGGTTCCCTTCCCCACACAAAAAAACTTGTCTCCAAATATCACCTGTCAGGTTGCTTTCTCATCTATTCTTGGTTTTGAAACAAAGCTTGATGTTGCCAGCTTCTGTCTTTGAACAGTGAACTTCTGTCTATTAACGAGTGCTTGTCAACAGTTAGAGAGGCAAGAGCAGTTGATGAATGCCGCCCCTGGATTACTGACTCTCTTTGGGACCGAAGGGAAAATTACAATCTGTATCAAGCACTGGAGAGGAACAGGGGCTGTTTTAATTAAAACAAAGCTGGCCTAATGGTGTGTAAAATGGCATGTAATCTACACAATATCCAGGGTGCTTTCAGCTATTAAAGATACTACAATTTAAATGTGAATGTGGGTGGAGCTCAGAAACCCTCTAGAGTCAGACTTGTCAGCAGCATAGGCACTGGGTTGATGTTTCGGTCAGTTGGGTGGGATGCTCAGTCAGTCAGAAGTATGCCAGACAGGCTTCAGTGCTCTAATGACGCTCTATTCCCTCCTTAATGCTACAGAGGGATCCGTCCCTGACCTGCAGCCTTGCAGCATAACACAGACAAATGATGCTTGCTGTTTACTTGTCTGTTCTTTCAACAAGCAGAATGGTGCACAATCCTGACCAGCTACAACTGCCTTTAACCCCATCCTTTTGTAGGAACTGCATTACAACAGATTTTAGGTTGAAAAAAAAAAAAGTATGTCTTTGTTGTTTACGTTTGTAAAAACAAAATATCTGTTGGATTAAACTTTGTGTTGTTAAAGGTTGCTCTGCCATGCCATGAAGGACCACATAGTTCGGGTTGCCAATGAGGCTGAATTCATCCTGAACAGGCAGCGGGCTGAGGATGTCCACAAGCATGCAGAGTTTGAGGTATGAACTGTGCAATCCTTCAGTGCTTCTGAATTGCACCAAAGAGAGCATTATAATCAGTGAATAGCACTGTTCAACACCGCTGGTTCCTCAAATTAAAATTTTCCTATCTCCTGTGAAAATAGAATTTGTCAATCTTCTAATGAGCTCTAAACAAATCCTATTAGTATTAAACAGCCATTCAACTTCATATACTCAGTAATTGTGTCCCTCTGTGTCCCTATAAGGATTAACTCCCTACCCTCACAATTCTTATAAAGGGAATGTAATTACTGGTAGCCAAGGGATAGCCCAGCAATATTAATTTAAGACTTTGATATGAGCTTTTACCAACCAACTCAAGGGGGACCTAGTGAGTCCATAATTAGCCTAATCCCATGAAACAAACCATATTTCAAACATGAAATAGAAAGTAAAATTGCACAGAACACAGCAAGTCAAGTAATCATGAAAGTAGCACATGGACTAAATGCTTATCTTGCATTTAGTGAAGTAGTTACAAAAGAATCAAATATTGGTGTGTTAAAATTCTTTTAGTAGTTGTTGCTATGAAAAAACCAGAATATATAAGATAAGGTAAACCTTTATTCGTCCCACGACGGGGAAATTTAGGTGTTACAGCAGCAAGAAGATAGTGCAAACAAGAATAAAGTGAACAAGAGCATATACAAGAAATAACCTAAAATAGTGCAAAACAGTATAAAGTAAAAAGTAAAATAAACAAGAGCCTATAAAAATGGAAATACTAAGTGAATGAGCATGTCTTAAAAAAACTTATGAACAGAATATACGTGAATTTGGATAAATTATGTGTGTAACAGTGAAATCCTCAACACACACAACATACAATTTTCAACCATGTTGGTTTACAGCTTGTACGTGTAGGAAGTGATAATTTTCTTATCTGAGGAAAGCAGCCATCCTCAAACAGCTGTTTGATATACAGTTCTTGAGGATCCTTGACCTCCTAGATAAACTGGAAGAGACGGCAAGATATGCAATGTCAAGAGAAGGGGGGGAAGTGTACCTGGTCCCATCCGCTCTGTCTGCCAACTCCAGACAGCCTACACTTTTCATCACGGTTTGACATTACTTTATTACCCACTCTTTGAGATTGAAGATTCAGGACGTAGATAAGACATTTTTACAATTAAGTTGGTGTCAGGGAGAGGCGTCATATGCTTTAAAGTGATAAATAATGCTTGATATTTGTCACAATATCACGTGGTAATACAAGCTGACAAGCAGAGATTGAGTTATCTGCTTTATGAGGAATATGTTGAAAAATAATATCTGACAGAATTCAAATTTAAAAGAGGAAATTCAATTAACTTCTAGCTTCTGTTAGCAAATTAGATTGTGAATATTAGCAAGACTTCCCCCTAGGGTGGACTAGTAAGACAATCTTGTTTTAGCAGCAAAGATAGTCACATGTGCTCTACTAGTTTACTTTCAGCCACCTGGAGCTCTTCTGTTGCACTACAATCTAAAAATTGATCTAACACTAAGATGGTAATTGATATTCATTATTTTATGCAACTTTTAGAGGAAATTGTATTCCAAATGTTTATCCTATTCTATACAACAGCTGCATTTCTACATTTTGTGCCACTCCTATACCAGCCAACCTTTAACATTCCTTGATATATAAACCTTAATGGGCCTTATACTTTGTGGATCTATTAGAGCATTTCCTTCTTCTTTAATAGCACCATCCACAGCTACCTAGCAGGGAGCCTCATCTGTCTGCAGTTTGGAAATGGACTGCCTTCGTGTGCTTGCCGTGATTTACTGCATCCCTCTAAGGGAGAAGAAATACATCTCTCAGCTGTCCACTAATATCTTTATGCACTCAAGTGTGTTGAATGAAGCCATAACATTCCTCAGAGTGACAAATGCTCCATCAGGGAGATAATTTTATTCTGACAATATTTGAGTAAAACATGCTTAAATGCTATAAGTGCAATGTCAGACATCACTTTGGCCTGTGAATACTCTACCTAAATATGTGAGGAGGTTTACTTTGTTTTCTTTGTTTTTTTTTCTCTCTTTTTCTAACCAATTAGTCCCACTGTGTCCAATATGCAACTGATAGAAAAGAAGAGGAAAAGATGTGTGACCACTTGATCGGCGCTGCCAAACACAGAGACCACGTGACAGCCAACCAGTTAAAGCAGAAAATTGTCAACATCCTTACAAACAAACATGGTGCCTGGGGTACGCCAGGCCAGAGGTAAGAAGACCTTATACATGCCAAGTTCAAATTCAGACTGACGTAAGCCACGACCAGTCTAAAACATGAACAATAACTCTGCAGTGTTGGGTGCAACCTTTAGGACGAATGTTACCTGCTCACAATAATCTTCACTTAAGGGATAGGACCACCAGTTAATGTCATTTTCCCAGGATCCACTAGGGTCAGCAGTTAGGTCAGCAAATGCAATTACAGTGCGGAGTGGCTTAATCCCCTGAGGACAGTTGATTGGCCAGTCATCCAACATACTAGGGGAGAAGAAGGGGGTTGGGCTGTTTCTGCAGCATTGTCCAGCCATTCATTGACCCTCTCAGTAACCCAGCACAGCACCTGGCGGTAGTTGCAACCTTCCCCACGGGCCCTGTTAAAATAACCAACGGCTCTCACTTGTCTCAACGTGGGCCCACAGATATAGTACAGTTTGGCAGAAACACCTCGTTATATACAGGCAGAGGTGTTAGGACATACTGTTTATATTATCTACAGAGCTGAGCATTTGACAACTTGTCTTTTTTTTCTTTCACAGATGTAACTTTACAGTTGCAATATTATGAAGGAGTAGTCTATATGAACAGTCTATATATCAATTTATCAATTATGATAATACAGTTAAAGAGCTATTATGGGAATTCCACTTTTATACAACCCATCAACATTGATGGTCAAAATTTGACCTCTTTTGTTATTATTTTGTGAAGATGTAATACAGATGTTCAACCATATCTCCTTGAATTTTCTTTGTTCTATATGTCAAACCATGTTAACTGGTGCAAAGAGAAAAATTTTAACAGTTCCATTATTATTTTTAGATCTCAATTTTATCTCTTGTTTTCACGTCAAACAGCAAACATAAGCAGCTCTGTTTAAAAGCCCATTTTTATATAATATCCAACTTAATATGTATTGACTTTGTTTATTTGATGACTTTCAACAGATGGAGGCTTTAAAAAGGCAATTAGTTTTGAAAATAATTTTGGAGAGAAAAAGTAAAAATTGCACTGTGCAAAAAATATGTTTAGTATTATGCTAATAGTTTGACCGTAAGTGTGAAGGTTGCCGCATCCAAGAGCAGATTTTCCTAAAACTGACTGAACCTTAACAACCCATAAAAATGTATTGGATTGAATTCAGGGCTCTTGTTCAAATATTTATGGAGCCCCTCTCCGAGGCATAGCATTTGCATTGAAACAAAAGGTTATTGAGCGTGGGTGCATTGTAAATGATACCGCAAAACTTCCAACAAATTCAAATTTAATGGTAACCTGCTGGTGAAGAAAAATGATGCAATATGCTCACAAGCTCAAGGCAGTGTTGCAGTTCAGCAGCTTAGTCTTATTCACTGCTACATTAACTTTCCCATTTATGCTGCTCTTGTAAAATATAAAGCCCCCAGGCTTTTTAAGGTGGCTGTCTGTTATGTCTCTGCACGTGTGTGTGTGTGTGTGTGTGTGTGTGTGTGTGTGTGTGTGTGTGTGTGTGTGTGTGTGTGTGTGTGTGTGTGTATAAGAGGGAGAAAGCCTTTACTTGGTAATGTTTTGTTTTCACCCTCATTTTCAGAAATTGTTTTACCTTTAACTCCTAAATTTTGCCTGGAGGGAGGCCAAAGGATATTCATCATTAGAGTAGAATGTATTATAAACAGAATTATTCTTTGGAAGCTAGCTGGCAGAAACGAGCATGAATTGTTTATATTTGTCCCTTTACTAGTGTGCACTTGCAACTACTCTCATTAGATGGCTTGAAAGTACATATACTTGTTTTTCTGAATTCAAAACATTTGTAGGTAGCCTCAGTGAGAGACACTTCATTTTCAGCTGTTTTAAAAAAAAATTTACTGTAGCAAACAGCATTAGGAAATCATGCTGCAGCACATATGACAACAACTGACTACAAGGTAATAATCTGTGCAAGGGTTGAAAACAGCTGCTCTGCAGTCATGTGTTCTGACTAAAGAATAAGCAGATCAGACCCTATGGTGGCCTGGTTGATCATACTATATGCTTGCCTGATGATGAATGTCCCCCTGTATAGAGTCAGCATAGAAAAATCAATACTCCTCAAATTGAAACAGTATAGGCTTGTATTGATCCACCGCGCTAAATCAAAATGAGGAGACTTTGATACATCTCTCCAAGACAGCACCCTGCTCAGTAATGACACACTATCAATTTTAGCTTTACACTGATAAATCAAGTTGAAAATTGGATGTCAGAGTTTTTTCCAGCAAGAGAGTGATTTTCCCTGCCCTCTTGTCCCCTCTGCTGTTGACCTCTGAACCTTGCCAGCGGATTATAAAGTTCAGGCTCGTCTGAAGTGAAAGTAAATGTCAAGGAGAGACCGATGACTGCATTGAAGACTAACGTCCACCACTTTTTCTGCAAAGGACCTCCTTACAATGACATTAAAATAAATTCTGTCATTCTGCAGAGGAGTGAATTCAACTGCTGCAAAAATTACTTTATATACAGTATATACATATATATGTTTGTACATACATATATGTGTGTGTATTCTTAGTGTCATTTTCATGTTTCTGCAGATGCATCTTTTGCACTTTCATTTGCATACACTCCTCTTGTACACGAGTGAGTTTCTCTTGTCATTCCCTGCAGTTCATTTGTCAGCATTTCTAAGTACTGTGTCAACACACCAACCTGAGACAAATGTAAAAGGGGCTGAAGCACACAAACTCTTTGTTCCAATGCAAGTTGTGTAGCATCACTGACAGCTGACAGAGGAGCCTCCGCTGGCCTCCACAGCAGACCTTAACCTTACCTGACTGCTCTATTGATTGTCAACATTTCTTCTGTATAATTACTTTTTTGTAGCAAAGGAGTAAAAGGAAAATGGCGGCATATATTGATCTGCGGCAAGGCAGTGAAACAGCCGTTTCCCTTGACTAACAGCGAGTTTCATCTCTTGCACGTGATGAATGGTAACAATCTGCCCCTGGATAATAACTTTGTGATGGAATGAACCCTTTTTACTCACTATGAGCCCAGAGTATTTGGTCTTGCCTGAAAGGGTTATCAATTCTAATAGAAGTCCGCTACTACAAGGGGGGTGGGCATCTTTAGAGGGCTTTATGGCCTCACAAGGTTTAAGGTCTGATGTCCCTTCTGGGGGATAAAACAAAGGTCAAGGTTGAGTCTGACAAGATAAACAAAATTTAGCTTGATAATAGAAATGATGGCAGTAAAAGCACTACCTATAATATCAATTTAACTTTTAATCTTAGGAACCAGTCCTTTGCACACCTTTCATTGTTGAATTCACCTTCTAGAGACTGTTCAATAACATGCAGATTAAAGCTCACTCCATGTGAGTCTGCGTTTTTTTTTATTCTTTACTAATTAGATCTTATTTAAAGCATGATGCTCCTTTGTTCTTGCACACTGATATATTTTCTACTTGCACTTGTTCATGACCTGCGCCTGCCTCAATCCCCTCGGGGCAATCTTAGCCTTGTACACTGTGCTAATTATCTTTGGAAAGAGGCCCATTCACATAATCATCAATTTCATTGGGTGTTGAAATTGAGCTGGGCATTGCTTGACTGTGCCACATTTCCCGTGAAAGATTGGTTCTGCAAAGCTGGCGATCCAGGGGGGTGCACCAGCAGTACAGTGCGGCTGCTCATCCTTCGTCTGACCACGTACGTCTGTCTTCATTACACCAGATGACCTGGAGTTAATGTTGTTGCCGCTGTGTTGTCTTCCTTTTGTCTTTGTCCAATATCCATTCTTCAGCGGGTCTCTTTTCTATCTCTTAATCTACAAAAGAAAAGTCTAATAAGCAGAAACATTTGGACCATAGCGTTGTAACCCTCTGTCTGCAGGAGTGTTGAGAGTAGTGATGATAAGAAATAGTAAAATTAGAGAGATGAAAGTCTTGTAATAATGTAACCAGTATGCTGACCATACAGCCATTTGCCATTTAGGCTACAACAGACACATGATAAACCCTGATGTATTTTTATTGAGGAGATTGTTGTATTTTTTTTCTCCATTTTATTTTACTTTGAAAGATATGGGTGCATCACCATATGGTTACCAGTTGCCCCTTTTGCTACTCTGTGTGTTTTTTGTTTCTTTTGTTTTTTTCGTTTCTATTTTTTATTATAGCCACATGTGGAAGAATGTGGCATAGAAATGCATGAAAGAATGTGCTGGTTGACAGAAAATATTTTCAGATTTCTTTGGTTTTGCATCTCTGCTGACTGTCTGATGGGTTTTGTGATGTATCCTGTTCCCATTATTACAAAACTTCATATCTGGTTTGCATTTTGCTTGAATTATTATTTCTTGGCCACATGGAGGTTGTTAGTTTTCTTGAACTAAATATTGTGACAGAACATTTTCAATTAATTTGTTTTTGCATGCACATGTTAAGTAGGTTGAGCTATAGTCTGTCCTGTTGTTTATTTCACCCTTTGTAGTCTTTGTTATGCATTTTCAGGCATACTATTGGATGCAGCGGCACTTGTGTTTCCAAAAGTTTCCTCAAGTACTCGGGGTCAGTCTGTTAGGACAGCTGAAAATGAAAGAAAAGACCACTTGTCTTCCAAATGTCACTTCAAACTGATGCATGCTCAGTGTGTGTGTGTGCGACAGAAACCAGTTGCTGCTTCTTTCAAGAGAATTGTGGCTGATTACTGGTATTTATTATAATTACCCCTACTCATGTCACCAGTGGAAGCCTTAAAAAGGAATATAATGGTGTTTTATTGAATCAGCATGTCCTTGTCCTTCCTCCTGACTGCCTCACACAAATCCTCTTTGAGCACAAGTTGAATAAAAAGGAAATCTTTAAGGAAGAAAAACTCCTCTGTCTGCAGTCTAGCTCTGCACATTGGTAAGCCATTCTGGTTTAAGTGACTCCAAATACATTAAGTAAATTATTGGTTTTTGCAATAGATTGCTGCAGCTAAGTTTAGATAGAAATGTATCTAACTGTACTCATTTGCAGACAAGGAAGGTTTGTGGATTTAATTGACTGAGGCATTTTTAAGTAACTGATCTTGGATAATTAAATGGAGCAGGGTTTCCTTCATTTGCTCATGTTGACCCTTTCACTCAAATAACAATACAATTCTTCAAATAATCAGACAAAAATGTGTGGAAACAAATTGGGGGCCCCTGCTGCCCTAATGTCAGAGCAGCACTGAGAATATATCACCCTCTAATCCAATATGAGCCCTTGTCACCTGCCAGAATTCTTTCTCTTCCCAAGAATGATGTTATAGTTTTCTATAAAACTGTTATCAATCCTTGTGCCCCCTCTCTATTTTATTTTGAATCATGCTCATCTGCTTTCTATTTCCTTTTGCAAACAAAACACATTCCCTGTGCAAGGGGGTGTCTTAGATCTGGCACCTCAAAAATCTCAATTCTGGCACCTTGAGGAAAGACGTGCTTTAAATATCAATATGAAAGAGAAGAGAATGGACGATAGCTCCTTTATACATTTATCCTACTGCACTTAGCAAGTCTGAAAGCCTCCATAAATAATGGTGCTCCTGTTTCCTGTAGGTTATCAGTGCTGGAAAATTAGCTTTTAAAATGCGGTTTGAAATCCATTTGGGTGATTGATGGGTGATGGGACTAATAAATTTTGCCAGTTTCTAGAGGGCTGGCTCACAGCAATTCTTTACGGTTGTCATGAAGCCAGACACATTCAATGTGTGAAATAAGGAGGTCTCAAACCAACTCAGCTTAATGAATCCTACTGGATGGATAATTTGTTACTCGGACAATACAGACAACTATCTTTCTATTAAAAATTCTGAAGCAGGATTTGTCTTTTATAAACTCTATTGATGATTAATCATCTGAATGCTTGAAAATAAAAGAATCAGATGTGTTTGTTTGGCTTAAAGGGCAAAAATGGAAGAATTGGTGTTTTTAATATGTATTCCTGAGTGCCATATTAGTGAAGGCAACAGTAATTTTGACAAAATGTTTAAAATCTTGCTTATTCTTATTTTCTCCTAATTCATGCATGGTAGGGATATGCTCTGAATATGAGCTGGTGCCATCTTGGAAATTTGTTGTAAAGATCCTTTCTTGAGATTTACAGCTTGTGAGCTGAGCAACAGCCAGCTATAGATTGTCAACTCTTGAGCAGCCTCTGGACCACCCCCAAAGAGGAGGTTCATTCAGCACTACACTTTGTTCAGTCCAAATGCAGTCCAGGACTGACCACATATTCTAGGATATCACAAGTCCTATTCAAACAGAAGAATACCACACTCAAACTGGAACCATCTGCGCAGGTCCTCACAGTATCGCTGTCCAGCTCATTAGTCAGTCATTGTAACTTGAGGGTTTAGTTTGTTGTTCATATGATTGCATAAGACAAACAAAGATATTGTGGATTAAACTAAATTTGAGCTGAAATGAGCAACCATAAGCAGACCGCATGAGAGGCAGCAAATGCAGTTAATGCTGCAATAAGGAAATCTTCAAAGTGGGGATCTATCCCCCACCGGCATCTGCTCTCCACTTCCACTAAGAATTAGGAGACATAATCTTCAACAATAATCGGCCAGTTGCCTCCAGTGGATTTACATTTTTCACACTGTGTAATCTTGCGTTTACAATATCATTTACGTGGGTGTCTCCTTTCCACCCACTGACATCTCTGTTCTTCTCAGTTAAGCTTTGAGAGAGATTGGCAGGGGACAAGCTCAAGGCATTCAGTCTTGTTTTGCATACACCAGCTCATGATACTTTGTGGATACAACATATGCACACACGCTCACAAATACTGACTTTTGATTGATATTTAACTGAAACTGAGCTCTTGTTGCTGTCAGAGCCCAGCTAAGTCTCCTGAGCCTCTTGATTTCTGACATTGGTAGATATTATATTCATGGAGGAAGGAGGGTGTATTTTGTGATGTGATCCCCTGTAACACTTTAATCTGTTTAGACTGCTTCAGTACTGTGGTGGGGAAGGGGGCAGAAACTGTACAATGAAGCTGACTGTTTCCTGCCAAGCAGCCTTCCTATAACCAACAAAGACTGAAAACACGATCCAAGGTTTTGTTTGGAGCTTTGGGCGGCTTTTTTTTCTTTCATATTTTAGTTTATTTACATTACATACAAAACAATCAGTTATACCACAGGATATCCTTCATGTTCATGCAAAATAATACCAAGATAATTCTCACTATAAGTTGAGTGTTACGAGAGAATTTTTCAAGATCCCATCAATAATATTGAATTTTATGAAGTTTAAGCTGAATTATGCTTTATGTGTTCACATTTTGATGAAAATAAAATCAAGCGCATGTTGGTTGATGTCATCCGGTTTGGTCTTAATGTCAGCTACGCCAGTTATTTTAATGGCTACTCATGAATGTGTTACATTTCCCTGATAAAGGTAAATTAGAGCAAGACATTTTTTTTGCTATATTTCTCTATAAAGGAAGCATAAAGGCTTTGAAACAGCTCCAGCTAGTGCATAGTTGGAAAAAGCAGCACTTAGAAACCTAATACTTGTCCCGGTGCTTAATGGTTTGCATTAGCTGCAAGCAATAAAATTATCCCAGGTCCTCACTTATGTTGGAATAATCATTTACAAAGATGGTTACCACATGCTGGAACTGTTTTCTTCTTTTTCTTTCTGTTTTTTATGGCCCTAATTCGCTGTTATTAATAATGAATAAAAATGCAATTTTCAATTGGGTTGCTTCAGGGCCCTGGGAATCATTTCAATGAATATTTCAGCACATTATTTTAATCATGGCTCCACATATGCAGCAAGGCAGGCTTGTTTTATAGGCTCATGCTTCAACCGCCCCAAGACCCTGATCATTAAACTCCACGCTGTCTGCGTTGAGGTTCCTACCTTTTGATTTACAAGACTTGTTAAAAAACATTGTAAAAAAGGAGGCAAGCTGTGCCATTTATACTTGTAATTTGAAGCTGTATTTGTAAATGGGGGTGCCTGTGATTTATGAGTGCAGTGGTTGCTCCTGCTCCCTGCTGTTCTGATTCTATAGGCTTTAACAGAGCTAACATTAGTTAGGCCTATGCACAGCATGCCAGTACTCAGCCTAATAAAGTCCGCTATCTGTGACCTGATTTTAACTCAAGATATTTTCCTGTGATATGAAAGTAGTTGCTGTAATCAGATCATCATTGAGGGGAGTGTTACTCTGTCTAACCTGCCTGTCCTCTTGTCTCTATCACAGTGAGCTGCACGACTTCTGGCGTCTCGATTACTGGGAGGATGACCTGCGACGGAGGAGAAGATTTGTCAGAAATCCGTTTGGCTCCACCCACTTAGATGTCACATGCAAGTCCTTGCAGGAGTATGGTATGTGTATCATATTGTTGTGGAATTAGTATTTTAAATCTAAATCCATCAGAATTAAGATAGAAACAAATCCAACATTAGTACCCCTTATGATATGCGCAATTTCAGTGTTTCAATTGAAACATTTTTGAAACAGGATTCGAATGTTAGACCCAGGTTGTCCATTCAGTTTAGCATGCTGCTTAGGAGAAGTTTTATAGGTAGCATTAATTATGAGTCCTGTAAATGGAACATGACACATCCATTTTATTACACTTTTTATTTCCATCCCAACACGTATTGAAGAACAAATTGGCTCTGTCTTTTTACAGTTTTCTTCCTTTTGACTGGAACATTTCCTATTGACCCAGGCAGGAGCGTAGTATTGCCCACCACCTTGTATCAGTTTAGCCTCATATCCTGCAAACCAGACTTAAAAGAAAGCTGCTAAGTGCTATTACAATCTCTCAGTCCTTCTGTCCTGCCTCTATGAAAATACCAAAGAATGTCTTTAACAGCACAAGTTTGACTTTATTGATTGTGAAATGACTATCATAAGAATAATTAATTT
This sequence comes from Atherinosoma microstoma, assembly GCA_037177055.1. Taxonomy (NCBI): domain Eukaryota; kingdom Metazoa; phylum Chordata; class Actinopteri; order Atheriniformes; family Atherinidae; genus Atherinosoma; species Atherinosoma microstoma. The sequence continues at coordinate 10,745,615 of JBBBVU010000009.1, read as the reverse complement.
TGGTCAAGATAACCTTTTTTTTTTCTTAACTGTTCATATGCATAATTATTCATAGTGTTAAATGTTATTGTGTCTCTGTTGAATTTAAGCATACTGTTTGCTGGGTTTAAAATGTATGTTAGCTGCTCTCAGGGCTCTGCTTGTACATCATGGCAGTTCCGTAGATAAACACATGCCAGCTGTTTTCTCAGCAGCAGGTGGTCCACATATAAGACACATGCAATAATTGCACCTTCTGCTTTAGATTTTGTGGTGATTGATTCCGTCTGGGTTTTTTAAGCTTCAAACTAATGTTGCTGGCTTAAAGTGATGTGTTGAATCCACTGTGTGTAGGACGCAAGTCACCAAATGTTATTTTAGCAGTTTTGACTTACTTTGGGATAAAAAAAAGAAAAAGAAAACTTTTGCAAAATTGAGTGTCTTTTGCAAAGAAATTGCATTGCATTGCATCAACACTGCCTGCCATTAAATAAATATCAGTAGACCTGTGAAATGCATTGAAACATCAATAGAAAATTCTTCCCCTCATATTTGAAGCATTCTTCATCTTCCTGTTGATCCAAAGTGTCCTCATCTCAAAAATGGGACCAAATCTCTAATAACATTTCATGACTTCAACTGTTACTGACATTCAGTTGGCCTAACCATTTTGTGCCAATTTAAGTTGTTTGTTTTTTGATAAGGCCAAAGATGTTTAGCGAAATACAAATCATAATATTTGTCTGATTTTATTAATGGTCTTTTAAGGCAGTAAAGCAAAGAAACAGTTAATAAGCAATGTTGTTGAAATATTGTGCCAGGCAAACTCATCTATCATTCAATGCTAGACTTAAAGTTTACTTTTTAATTTGAAAAGAAACTAACATGGACTTTCATCAAAATGAGAATGTCTCTGTTTATATACTAAAAAGATGTACAATTTCTAACTCTCTAATATAGTAGAAGTGTGGTAGGAGGTGATAATTCCAGATAGGGGTATAGTGAATAGGGGATTAGTGTACCATGTATATTTGCTCATCTATGGTATTGAGGGACATAAAAAGCAAACAGATTAAGAATCTCACTTATGGGTGCACATCATCTTTCCTTTCTAACTACCTGCCAACATCATGAAGTTGCAAATGTTTCCTTTAAATATGTATTTCAACTTCTGTTTGTTCAATCAAAAAAGGTGGTAAATTATTATGTAACTGTTTATAAGAAAAGCTATGAAAAACCCATACCGTTGCAAACCTAATACCAATGAAAAATATTATTTCTACCACTGTCTTGCAATGCAATTGCTGGGATAGGCTCCAGCCCACCCGCAACCCTGCATGGATTATGCGGTACTGAAAATGGATGGATGGATGTCTTGCAATGCTTACTTTGCTGGTTAGCGTTCCTTTTTGCACTGTTGCTCATATTTGTATAGAGATGCATTATCTCCTTTAATAACATGTGTGTTGATTTACTAGAATGTTTTTTAGCCATCGGTTTTATTTCTGCTGTTTGGAATTATAGCTTCAGTGTAGTTGACTGAGGACTTGTTGATGTCCTGCTGGCATGCGGGAGTTTTAATGAGCAGAATAATGTATAAACTTGTCAAGTGAAGGGGATTGCATGCAGTCAGATTGCTCTCTGAGAGAGGTGAGCAGCTTTTTCAGGCTTTTTCTGCAGACTTTGATGTGGTAGCACAGCAGAGGCCAGGTTTCATTAGGAGTTAAAATGAGAAGCATTTTTTTTGTTCTTTGTTGGAGTTTCAATAGATGTTGGTGGTGACTGTTGGCAGTTTTTGTTATAATGACTCTTTGTCAGTATGTGCGTGTGTGTTAGTTGCTTTGTTTTTATTTATTTTTTCCTTAAATTTACTTTTAATTTTTATATTGAGGACAGGATCGGTCTTTTGCAAATAACAAATAATAAAAGTTCAGAGATTTGACAGGAAAGCTATGTTCAATGTGTCCCACACCTAGTTTACCCTTGAGTTGTCATTAAAGCTTTAGGATCAGTGACTCTCAAAGAACTATTATGCCAGATGAGAACAGGTTTAAGTTTAGCAAAAAGATATAACATAATAAAACCCAGTCAGATTTCCATTCTGTAGTTGCACTTTTTGATAAAATGAAGGTGTACCAATAGTTTTTTAGACCTCCGTGAATTTCTTGAATCACTTTTGAAAACAATAAGGAATCTTCTTTGTTGTGTCTGTGATATTAAAAGACAGTGCAGTTTTATTTGACATATTAGAAGCAGAATTAATTTGCTGTGAGGATTTCAAAGAGAAATCACTTAAGTAGTTTTTTTAATCACTCACGTCTCATTTCCTTAAAGCTGATATTGATCTTTTTAGACTCGAGTTGCCAAAGGCAATATTTTTAAGCCCACATGTTTGAAATTAAACCTCTTTTGTTTTGATAAGATATTTTCTCAGAATTTTCACACCTGACTTGAAACAAAATGAAAATTGTCCCTCAAGAAATACATATTATTCACTGAAATTCTGCACACTCCACCTTTTTTTTAAATATCAGCTTGGTGTGATGGCAAAATCAGTGCATCTGTGTGTGCAAGTGTGTGTACGTTGATGGGAGGTTAAACTCTGCTTTAAACTCTGCTTCATTGTCTATTAGCAGCACTGACAGCTTAGCCAGCACATTCTGTCTCTGCCCTTTGCCTGTAATAACCTGCCGTGTTACAGCCAGCCTCCGCCCAGTATCAGACTATATTGTTAGGTGATTGGAACTGGGCAAGCATGAAATGGAAGTCACGTTAATATTGATCCAAATGTTTAACGGGGTGTTTTACCTCCGGGTGTCCTTGCTGTCTCATTTCAGGTGAACAGCTTCTCTCAGAGCTGATTGCAACAGGCAGAGATCTTTATAGCTTTTAACTTCTACAGACGCAGCCTCGTGATGTGATATTAACCTTCTCTGGCTTTATAATCAAAGACATTAAACTGTGACAGATTACATCATGGTATTTGCAAAAATGCATGTCCAGACATGTGAATGGAGCCTCTAAGCAAGTGCATGATATGCACACACTCCTAATGTTCAGGTCCAGATGTGAGGATCATCGGGCACTGCTCTTACTGTTATAATGAAAAGACGATGAGATGGTTTGTAACCTCTGGCAACACAGTAGACATGCACTGCACATCCCAGGATGCTGGATGAAAATCGCAGAGGAAGCGTCTGCACTGTGTAAACTACCCTACATCAAAGTTCTAATGTTTACTTTTACAGACTTAAAACACCTACAGATGGTTTGCATCACAGGAAGTATGAAGTTGTCATTTTTTTCCCCTCATTTCATCTTTCAGAGTAAATAAAAGTGAAGAGACACTGGGCAGAATTGCATCGCCCCATCGGTAATGTAATCCCATGAACAAGGCTCATTCTCTCCATGTGGAATGTGGGGGAGTGCAGGATCTGAAACAGAGTCTGAGAAATAGAAGATATGGAGCTCACATTATACGGATGATGCAATGAGTGCAGGAAACTGTTGGAAATGATTGTGTTCTGTTACTGTAGTAAATGAGCTTTGGAAACACAGCAAGTAAAAACACATGCTTTTAACACAGATATGTATGGATGACCAAAACTGCCAAAATCAAAAATGACTACAGGAATATAAAATTGGCTTAATAAACAAATCGATAAGCCAATGAATTGTGCAGAAATTACTTAATTGAATTGTATTTCCATGAAGAAACCTATAAAATGTGATGAATTTATATTTCTTTTGTCATTTTCAAATGTTTTAATCTAATTTTGTATTAATACTCCTATTTATTTACTTTTCCATGTGATTTTCAGTTTATTATTTAGTGATTTTTTAAAAACATTTCATTCCTCCTTTCTGTTTATGCCTTTATTAATTTCTGTGTTATGATTTTCCTTTTATATTTTCTTATCCCGAAAATAATTTATTTCAGTTTTATTTTCATCTAACATTTTCTTTATTTATTGACACTTCATTTATTCAGTCATATTTACGTCCTCAATATTTCTAATCTTGCATTTTCTTCCTCCGTTTATTTCTCCAAGCCTTTTTATTTCTGTGTTTCCAATACATTTCTGTATGCATTTCTCTGTCATTATGTAAATGACGGGGCGGCCTTTCAAGACACATCTTGGAGGCAGATCCTTGCCTATAGAGCTCTGGGAGTTGACGTCACACAATCCCGGCATGCAACACTCAAATCAAAACAAAACCATTTTGGCAGGAAGGCGCGCTATTCAAACTACTGCCAGGTATCGTCGCCGCTTGCATCTTATCTGGTCAAATAAACGTTAAATACGGTGGATTGTTGTTGTGCCAAAATAGACAAGGACAAGAAAAATGAAGAGGATTTTACAGATTTCCCAAAGATCCAGAACGTAGAGAACGTGGATAACTGCTATCAGATGCGCCAGGATACTAATGCATTAAAACATGGAACTGAGGTCTACATATTACAATAGAACTTACCTAGCAGCTGTGGGCCATGGAATCCAAACTCTCAAACTCTCTGGGCCATCTGTGTGCACCATAGACTTTTTTCTTTTTTTAACCATTGACACTTGCCGGGCTCGGCAGAATCCAGCATTTCCTAAACTTTATATCTTGCATGCTTTTATTACAATTCCTAACGGAGGACATACTTTCATTAAATGCATGTTAGACCAAGGTATTATGGCATTGATTTTGCAGGGCTTCCCGTTGCTCACACAGCAAAAACCAAACGCGATGCAAAGTGACAACAGTGCAATCCTTCACAGGGAGACTCCAGATCTGAATCACCTTGATGAGACCAGATTTTGTCCATTTATATCCTTCCAGGCTTTTAGGGATTATCCAGAGCAGGATGAGGGAAAATATAGGGCTATTAAGTAGTTGTATATGTCGGGGAACCGCAGGTCTGGAATAAAGTCTGCTCCAATCGCCTCAAAAGTTTTAAAAAGTATACCAAGGACATGATAAGGGTCAAATATGGTTAATCTATCTAGTTTCCTTGTAGATCCAAAACCGTCCTCTGATTTAAAATGAGACATAAACTCCGACAGCGTAAATATACAGCCGGCGCCGCTCCAGTTGAAGCAGATTTTCCTGCCATCATGGCCGCGTAAACAAAGAGAGTCACGTGACATCCGGAGCTCTATTGGTCAAACAACACTGAGCAGGACTCAGGCTCAGTGGGAAGACTAAAGATGGATTTATACTTGCATGTGTCTGCGTACGATTGGGCCAGCATAGCTGACGTGAGTGAAATGTGCTCTCGCACTCGAGTGTATGCTACTGCATCGTGCTGCAGTTTCTCTCCCGTGGTTACTGCACAAATTCAGTGAGAATTTCCAGAAATCCAGAAACACGTAATCACAAACCAACCAATTACATGGGAGTATTTCTGCATAACCGCGCCGCAAGCAAGGTTGCACATCAGGTCTAAAAGAGGTACGCGTCAAGCCTCCACTGACCTATGCGGAGCATATGGTGGTGACGCCGAAACCAATGTGTAGATGCCATGCGAGTAGCTTAGAAATCCAGTTTATGCAGACAAGCCCGCCTGGCTCTGCCTGGTTCTGCCGCTTGTGGCCTCGGGAGGGAGATGGAGGTTTTGAGTGGGTAGAACCCCCGCAGAAATGGCTGACTTTCAACAGGAGATTAAACAGGATCTTTGGCATGTTGCTTTCTTAGCTGAAAATCACACAGTCACGGGGGACTGTTTACTGTTTCGTGTGTATGCAGAGACTGAGAGAGGGTGTTCCAGCTGCAGACGTGCACAAGAACAAGAACTTTTATAAATGCAAACGTTCACTGAAGGTAGCAACTAACCTTTGGAGAACCTTCCCCAAACCTTTGTTTCCGCTTCTCGCCGGTCCACCACAGTCGCTGCTACCCAAAACACGTTCATCTCGGATTGTAGAGCATATCCGAGTCTTCCTTAATTCGGTCAAAATACAAGTTTTCTTCACATATGAGGAAAAATAAATAAATTAAACTATTTGGTGGTTATTTTATTTTGTTTAACTAATCAATACAGCTCTCATTGTCAAGTCCCATTCTTCATGACAAGGCTGACTGACCGAATGCAATGACCCTTACCTGGCTGCATTTTTCAGCTCTTCCCCAGATAGTTTGGAGCATCATCTCAATAAAAATGACCAATAGGCGGGGAAGACATGTCTTGAAAGACTGCCCCCCTTCATTTACAGAATGAGGCAGAAATATAAAGAGAAAACAGAGACATTTAAAAAGGAAACAATTAAATTTGCTATGTAAAGAGCAAATAAAGGAGGAAAGAAATTGACATGGAAAAGTAAATAAGTAGGAGTATGAATACAAAGTTAGATTAAAACATCTGAAAATGACAGAAGAAATATGAATTGATGTCTCATTTTATAGGTTTCTTCATGGAAAAACAATTTTTCAATATTTTTTGTAGAATTTATTGCCATATCATCAATTTGCAAATTTCAATTTGCAAATTTCAACTTGCATTTGTGGATGTAACAACATACTATTTTCACTGTCAGTTGTTTTCAGAGGTGTTGCTGAGTCCCCCCATCTTTCAGTCCATCCATCTGGAAAAGCTCATTTCTGTATTACACTATTAAATGTTTGTTTGTTTTTTCTTCATGACCACAGTTTAGCTTTTTTTTATTAATTTTTATTTATTTATCTATTTATTTTTAGGAATTTGTCACTTGTAAAATGAGGATTGTAAAATTCCAGGATGAAGCTGAACATTTGAATAGTCCTGCTACAACTCTGGGCTGTTTGTAGATACCTTGGTGGAAGATGTACATCCTCACTGAACCTCAGGGATGAGTGCTCAGAGGCGGCCTCCGTTGGTGACAGACGACAGGTCTTCAGCCTCAAATGTGGTCACAAAAGCTCTGCAAAGCACTTTACGGATTGTAATTAGTGCACTCCGAGGCAGTTTCAGCTCAGTGATTGAACAAGAGGACCCAGGAGACTGGTGATTGGTGACTTCTCTTGGCACCGTTTCTTAGGAGCTTGAAAGCAAACATGAAATAAACCTGCTGTCACTCTGAGAGGTGAATGATTGAAGATTTTTGTGTTACTGCTTTTGTAAAATTTAATAGAGGGATGCTAGTTGGTTCAGCATGAATGTATGTAGATAATTAGCAACTTCTCCCTTTCATTTAATACTAGTTGTATCCACTTAATGTTGTTTGAAAATGCTCATAACAGCATTTCTAAGCTATTAAAACTTTTTTTACAACTAAAGCATAAATATGGACCTTTTTTGCATGTGATCCTTTATTGTAATGATACTTCAGCAATATAATCACTATTATAAAGATTAGCTCAGTATCCTCTAAGTGGCCAACAAATAAATTGATGGATAACAACAGATTTATTACTTTGTATGTTTAACCACTGTGAAAGCTTCTCATACCATCAAGTCAATGTAAGACCATGAATAAAATGTTTAAATCCTTTAGGTGGCAACAATTTACATTTGACATTCATATAAATAATATCAGATATTCAAATGACCATTTTCTTTGTCCTCCGATACAGTGTCCATGGGTGTACACACGAAAAGCTTTTAATCAGTCTGATTCGACACAGCGCAGCAAACCCTGTAATAGTGACAAATGGTGACTCTTTTCACAGCAGTGCTTTTAGTACAACAGTACCTCTGAGTCAGGGGGTCATCACTCATGAGGAGACCACTCTTCATGTCGACACATTTTGTCCTTCATGTCATAGCTCTTCATTTAAAAAATCTTTTTTATAACCATATTAAATCTTGAAAACTAAATTGCTTCGTAGTTAAAACTCTGTTCAGTCCTCTACACTGTAGACGCCACACACACACACACACACACACACACACACACACACACACACACACACACACACACACACACACACACACAC
>JBBBVU010000009.1:10713138-10737637 GCA_037177055.1 Atherinosoma microstoma | reverse complement strand
CACACACACACACACACACACACACACACACACACACACACACACACACACACACACACACACACACACACTTGTGCACGCACACAGCAGTTCATGTTGGTCATTTGCATGTTGAAATCAGCATGGTTTATTTGGTCTACTCAACCCTGTCCAGGATTGCCAATCAGATCATTGTCCTGTTTGCTGGGTTCTCGCTCATTTACTTGCAGCATAATGATGGCTTACAGCATTACAGTTTTAAGTTTCACTCTTTCTGCTTTGATTTCTGACCGCTGGCTGGCTTTTGCCTTTAACATTGCACAGAATTCATTTCCGAAACGCTCAAACTTCTTCCCCTTGCCTGATGAAAGCACACCAGATATGAGACAGAGCAGGAAGCAGACTTTTTTCTCAGTAGCTGTGTTGACAACAGTCAAATGTGACCTCTTCAAGACAAGGTACATGTTCCTCAGGGGAGGGAGAGGTGAATTAAGAACTGTGCTGAAAGAAAACATGTCAGATGGGTGTCAGCCACCTCCCATACCTTGATATGTGTTCTTCCTTTTGCACAAAGATTTCTTCTCTGGTTATTTCCTACATTGGACTTCAAAAAGACAAATTCATATAAATGGTTTTTGAGCAGCTGTTCAGCTTGAGATGGGCTGACTCTAGCTAATACATCTGTTGTGAGACCTCTTTGTTTTTCAGGATATATGAATGCTTCTCTTTCAATAAACATGTTCCACTGTAGCCATATGATGAAGTCATCCCATAAGCAGCCTCCTAATTGTGCTGTCTGTTCAGTCTCACTCTTGTCAAATCTCCAAAAGCGACAAACGATGTCTCTAATCTACTATGAGCTTAAAATGTATCTTCCGACTCAGCTGTTGGTCTTTTAAGATGCATACTGTATTTCATTGTTGACCTTGTTTAAAAATGAAAGCTGAAACATCTCTTATGTTCAACAACTCAAAATGTGTTCAGTGAACATGTGTGTACAGAACCCTGACATTCTTTCATATGTTATGGCAAGTATATTAATGTGCATCTTATATCAGGATCTTTTTGCACATCATCATGGATTTCATGCTTTTATTCTGTTATTACTGTATCATTTTTTTCCACTTTGTATCTCATTGGGTTAGACAGAAGAGCTGATGAAAGCTAAACAATAAAATGTAATTGTTAGTCAAGAATGAATTCATACATAGAAATAGTTATTTACTCATGCTTTACAGGTGTAATCTAAATATGTCTGGTGAATGTTAAAATTTATTTTAAATGTCTATACTGTTGCATATTCTTGTACATATTTACTTCAGCAATTGGGGTAAGAGTATTGCTGAACAGAGGCGTATCAGTACAAGTTGCTATAGTAAGTGACAGGATAGTGATATGATATGATTGAAGGAATAAAAATGGCATTTTCCTACACACAAGATTACATTTTTATCATTTGCAATAAAACATCTGTATGCTTTTTTCACAAATCCACCGTGCAATAGATAAGAATGCAGTTATTGTAACAGTGTAACACTGTATGGGTCATAGATTAAAGAGCTTATGAAATACTCACTTTGGAAAACCCATTAGTTGAATTGTATAGGTCATATTGCATCAGATTTCCTTTTTTACCCCACTTAAATGTATTTAACATATCATAGGAGTCCAGATTGATATCACCAGCTGAATGACTGTCCCTGTGACATACAGATATTAGGCCAATATTTCTGCACTTCTGGTGTCACCAACGGGTATCTAAATATTGGATTACCACCTAAGCAACTGTGAAAGCTAAAGCCTGTGGTTTTGAAATTGTGTTTGGACAAAAACATATTGGTAGTATTTAACTATAGGTCAATACTACTCTGACTATCATCATAAACCAGAAAGCTCCTGGTAGCAGAGGATGTGTATCTTGTCTACAGATTAAACGTTTTCCATACAGGATTAGAGAAATTTAAGCTGCTGGTTTGCTGAATTCCAGCAGGTTTGTACCTCAATTAGAACCCCAACACCAATATTAATACATCAATTACATTAATATACTTCTCTGATGCAAAAGTACATAAAATAAATATTAAATTAGTTTTAGGAAAGAAAAGGTGATATAATGCCTCTTTACACTGCCTTCAGATTCTGGTGTTCTCTTTAAATATTACTGGTATAAAGAAATCGACTCCTGGAAAAGCCCATTATTTAGTTATACTGTTAGCTTTAGATGGCAAGGTATAACATTAAATGCTATCTCTTCACATGTGTTTTGACAGGCTTAAAAGAAGACGAGTTAGTCAAGACTAAGGCTGTTTTCCGCAGTCCAACTGTGGCCAGTCCAAACTCTGAGACAGAACTGATACTGGATGGAGACGATGATACTGTCAGCCTGCTACAGGAGAAGGAGATGGACAACCTTGGTGGTATGTGAGCACACCAACTTTTTTTTTAACTGCTGTTCAAACCATCTTTACAATATTAAAGTACCCCCTTGGATCTGTTTGTATTCTCATAGATGGCATAGTTGGCGAATAAGTGTGCGAGTGCGTGCGTGTGTGTGTATTAACTGAATGACAATAAAGGGATGTTTTTAAGATATGCTGCATTGTTCAGAATCTATGAGAATAATATATTTAGGTCTGAGTTTATTGGTTGGGTACAGCTTAAATGGGGATATACTTCAGTATCATTGTTCATATCTGGACCACCTTGCTGAATTTTGACCGTTGGTTTTGATATGATGTGTCATTTTTCGGTTTTGAATAGCTTCAGCTCAGTACTTTTCTCTATTGTTTATTCACAGAGGCAAGTCTTCCCAAGTATAAACTAACACCTGAATTATGATAAATCCAGAAATCTGTTGAAGTAAAGTTTATATGCTGATGCTATATTTTTTTTTTTTTTTTACTGTCATTCCACCTCATGCTGTTCCCTCAGTAGTGGATTGACACTTTTTGAAATTCTTTGTGTATATTAAGTTATGGTGCTAGATTCTGTTGTTAAAATATTTTTTTTACTTAAAAATAATTTAACACTAATATTTAATTTTAGTTGTTGTTTCCTATGATTACAGTATATTAGCCATTACAGTTCAGAAAAGAGTTGTTAATTGTTTACAAGGTGATAACAGATAACTTTCTTTCCTACAAAAACAATCAAATACATCTAATACAATATATTCTAATACAATAAAAGTCTGAAACATAAACATGAAATTATAATTCATGAATTATAATTTTGTATGTTTTGAATAAATCAAGAGGGAGACTAGTCAGAAAACTGCATGTAATTTGTTTTTATGTGTGTGAATGTGAACACTCCGATGTTTAAGAAAATAAATGAATAATATTATTAATGATTATCCTGGAATGAAACCAGCCTTTCTATGGATGTCCGACCTATCCAAGGAAAGGCAAATACAATTGATCAATATTGTATTTTTTATTATTCTACTCTATTTATTCCTTTACCTGGGTAGAATAATTTGTCTCACACAATTTGGCCAATTCCACAGCTCTCTCCCAGTGTGACCTTTGTCGGAATATTCTGTCTTTTAATAATCATCAAGCAGTCACTGTGAGCCAACTTTGATTTGCTTTTCAAGTGACTGCTAAGGCCTCAAAAGGTAAGTTATTTGATTTACTGTAAATCAAGAATGCTACAGAACATTGAATCCAAATTCACACATAACACCTCTCGTAACTAGTTGGTGGCACACATAATCAGTCTGGTTGTGGCACTATTGCTAAATGCTAGAGTTGATCCCCTTGGTGCCAAAAAAACAATTCCTGTTTTCCATTGACAAAGAAAATAAAGCAGTACTGAAGTGTTGGTGTCTGTTTCTCTGTGAGTGGTGAGAATTCATTTGTCTTTGTTACCATCTGTTACCATCACTGGATATTGATTTATCTTTGTAGAATCTTAGAGCAGTGATCTGATTATCATACATTTTTATTTCACAAACTAAAATATATTAACATTTTGTTGAGGTGTTGTCTAATCTGAAAGTATTACACAAAGTATTCTCTCCTACTAACTGGATTGAACTCAAAATGTCTCTAGCATCAGGCTTTCATGATACACAAGACAATAATAGATCCTTTCTAGAAACAAACTGTGATACAATCTATATGAAAAAAATATTATTTAAAGATCTAGATTCCCATATGGTTAAAGATGTTTTTTTCATAGTCAAAGTGCCCACTTATCATGGCTAAGCATGGGAAGCTCAGAATGAACCAGGGCACTGCTGAGCAGTGAAATCCCCTTTAAGATTCCAAGGATGAATCTCAGAGGAGGAGACTAACCCCTCCTTTTTGTCCCAGGGCCAGCAGGCAGGCAAACGCTCCATGTCTGTCAGATGAACCCTTCACTGGCCGATGTAAAGAGCAAAGCACAGCCTCATTTTCAAACAGAAGGTTTTCTCCCGAGAGAGCTAATAATGACCTTACAAAAAAGAAATGCTGAGTTTGATATTTGCAATACATTTATGATGTGTGAAGTGAACCAAATGTTGAAGGTGGATACTGACTTTGAAGAAAAATGCTGGGATTTATTTCTACGTGTAAAATGATGGTTTAGTTTGTTTTTTCCAATAGGGAGCTCCCACACATTGTAATATTCAGGTTGTGTCTTTAGCAGTGGCTGTGTTGATCCTGTATATAATCTCAGGCATGAACAACCTTAATGAGAGATCTGGGAGTCAATCCTTGTCAACAACAGCACTCCTCCTGCCAGCCACTGGGTGAGTGCCTGCTGCCACTGCCAAAGGGGCGGCGCCGGCACTCATGGGCTCAGGCAGTTGTGGTTACTGAACCTATGATTAATTTTGCTCCCCCACAAACACAGGAAATGCTGTATGTGTTTGTGCTGGCATTAAATAAGCTTTTTTTGTATGCACATATTCTAATCATAGGGTAAAATGGAAATTTATGTAAGAGGGAAGAGTAAAGGAGTCCGGATCCCATAGAACATTTCTTATGTCAAGGAGTCTGTAAGCCGGCATACCGGAAGCATGTCAGTACCCCAAAGTGTGGCTGAACAGCCACAACCATTTTGCTTTAATTTAGCTCTTTTGTGTCCATTTTAAGTTCCCATTCAGAATACAGATTCCTTGAGTGGTGATATACTTATAAAACGAAAACAACATTCATAAATATGCACCTCTGAAGATGTAGGGGAGAACAAGAGTTTTTTTTCCCTTGTTTTTATGGCATCCAATTTATCTTTTTAATTCAGATATCTGCTATTCTTTTAACAAATCTTTGTTTATAAATCAGCATTAGTAGGTGATACTGCTTGGATATTCAAGTAACCCAGTTCTTAGAATTATAAAAGCATTAATCACTGCAGTCCAATAGATTGTGGGCAATAATAAACCCATCCCCTCAGTAGTACTCCCAAACTCCCACCTCACTGAAATGGGACTTTTCATCACTTCATTAAATTGGCCTGTCATTTGAGAAATATTAGCATTTTCATTTAAAGAAAGACCCAACAGTGGGATATTCTATGTTTTATCCTGTCCACCACTCATCCTGTGTAACTTAATTTCATTATTCTCATGTAAACATTTTAATGCCATATAGCCTAATTATGGAAGGATCCCTGCGGGGATTACAGCCTAATCCTCTTCCTGCTGTGTGCAATGGATGCTTAATTCTTCTAGCTACAGTGTCTTTTGCTTGGTGTTGTCTTTCAGGGACAAAATACTGTTTACTGTTTCACCTCTGAAATCGTTATTTTATGCAGAAGATGGTTTAAATTATACTTTATGGGCTGGAGTGAACCTAAAGGCATTACATTTTTTTTTTAATGAAAGGCTACATTCTTTTTAAAAGACCAACTATAATAAAAGCAATGCAACTGATATAACAATTATTAGGTTATTACTGTAGACACTTTGACAATTTAATATTTCGTTATTTACGGTATTAATGTACTGATTGTTATCACAAATAGAGAAAAACAGACAGAGGTTGCTGGTTATTTATAAGACGCTTGTAAGCATGTAGTGTCTGGGCTGATAGCATCAGCAGATAGGATCATCGTTAATGGACCCGAGCAACGCGGAGGGAAAAAAATCAAGGGAGGATGGTTTAACTGTGCAGCCTGCAAGAACGATGAAGGGGCGCTCTGGGAGTTCAGACCGAAATCCACTTGTATTCCTGTAACACTATCGGCCATAATTGGCTGAGGAACGCAGATTAAGATTGATGAGACATTAAAGTGGCTCTTTGGAGTTTAAGGGATCGATAAATATCCTGATTTCGTGAGCTTTCGTTTGAGAGCAGACAAATCACTGTAACGGTGCTTCCACATCCACACTGATCTGAGAACATGGAGGATGAGAAGAAGGGAGGAGACTGAAATAAATATGTGATCACTATCAGCTGACCAGGTTCGCAAATCTAACTTAATGAACGACTATTTGTACTAGAAAACTAGCTTTAATAGTGTATGTTACCAAAAGGGAGCAATGCGTTTTATAATTTTTCCTTTTTAAAAAAGAAAATGAATTCACTCAGGGGGATGTGTCTTATAACGCATTCTTGAATAACAATGGGGAAATTCCTATTTCAGACCTGGACAGCCTAATTCTATATGTGACCAGAAACGATTGATAATTAGTTTCATTTAGACTTCATGCAAACGCATCGTCTCAGTGATGGCTTTTGTTTTCGAACAGATATTGAAAACTGTATCAATTTATCGCTAATTTTCTATTTTGAATTCAATTTTGACTTTGCCACTGCTGATTTCACCTCTAGTGATATCTTCGACAAATCTGCTATAATTTGTGTATATCGTTCGTAATGGGGGGAAAAGGGGAAAAATAACACAAGTGTGATAAGAATGACATCTCAAAGGTTTGTCATGACACGTAAATTTCGACTGAAATTCAATTATTAATTTGAAGATCACGCAATGTTTACAGTCCAACACCAAGCATGCAGCAGTGTTTGACTACATGTTAGAGGCCGCTGGGTTGAATGCATCTAGATTTCTTGCCTTCATCGGTTTCCCAGAATTGACGTCCACCTCGCTTTATTTGATATGAATACCACTGTAATCTTTTCAGCATTTTGTTGATATAACATGCGGCTGCCCCCTCTACACTCTGCAGGCCCAGTGGTCCTGAGCAGCTCGGCCCAGCTTGTTGCTCCTGTCCTGGTCGCCCGGGGAACTCTGTCCATCACCACCTCTGAAATCTACTTTGAGGTAGACGAGGATGACCCTACCTTCAAAAGGGCCAACCAGAAGGTAAATAATCTGCAAGCAAGTGTGTAACTCGAGTCTAATGCGGGATGCTTGGTTTTTGGCACGTTTTATACTAGTTGTGTTTCTCTGTCCAACTGTCACACCGATATTGATAATTTGCCATATTTTTAGACGCACTATTTTTGTAAACAAGAAGGTAAGCTTTTGCACTTTTCCCAGACATAACCACTGTTTTTTCGTCGTTGCCCCTTTCTCCCATTTTTGTGTACAGGTTCTTTCTTCAATTTGCAATGTTTCTGCATTTTTGAAAATTACAATTTCCACTTGGGAGCTGCTTTTTCTGCAGGTTCAACCTTCAATGATAGTAAATCCACCATTGCAATAAGTAGAGTAATACTAATAGAAATAATATTTAAAAAAAAAAAGTTTGAATTTTTTTTATCAGATGGTTGGGATTTAAAAATTTAAAATAAAACTGGTTTACAGAGCTGCCGATTTGTGTAGAATATTGTAAAGGTTTTTTTCCCCTTATGGTGTCAAAACAGAACATCTCAAAATTAACGATTCTGGAATAGTCGCATTATATAATTGCATTTGGCCTGCTTTTCTAAAAAATAAAATAAAATACACATTAAATAAAATCATAAGGGGACACAAGTATAAAACAGCTCGTTTTATTTTCTCTTTAAATTAGATCAAAGACAGAAATAAAAAAAAATCAGATCACAGATGTTTATAATCCAGTGTATTTCAAGTGCATTTTTCCAATTAAACTGTTATATATATATATATATTTATATACTATATATAGTTTGTCATTTTCATTTTTTAATCATAGGCCTAAGTATGGTAGAGGAAAAACAACAACTCAAATAGTTCGAGTAATTTAAATATTAATTCAAGTAAACTGATGGAATGTTTTCGATGTAACAAATGTCGTACGCCTACCATCAAAATGTAAACTTTAAAAAAATAGAAAATGTCCATTAAAACAGGTGAGTCAGACTACCACTGATGCAAGTATAAATTAATAACGTTTCTACCAGTTAAAGAAAAAGTTCAGAAGTAGATTTAAACAGGTGGATCCTATTTACGTGTCACAGAACAACATTCACAATTTCAGACCACTTGAATCACAATCTATGAATGTATTTACAGTATAAAATGTTTTTTTTAAAAACCAACAAACAAAAAAAAAACAGACTAGGCCTGAAACAATATTCAACAAGAGAGGACAGTCACATTTCACAAGACTTTGCAAATTGGTTGGCGATATTCTCTCTGTCCATTTATGAGGTCGTCAGGCCTCTTTAGCTATTTTTTTAAGACGAAGTGAACCAACATTTTTTTTTTTTACCTCAGAGTTTCTCCAAGCTTTTGGGGTTGGTCAGTATTTCTCTTGCCAGTCGCCAAGTCTGTTTGGCTGCGTTTTCTAGAGCAGAGTGAGGCTTTCCTTGAAATAGGTCTAAATTAGGTAGGAAATAATGCGGACACCTTCTGCACTGCAAACATGAAATAAGCTGCAATAGTATCCCGTTCAGCCGATCGCCAAGGCAGTTCTCATCCCAGTCCGACTCCCTGGGATGTTTTTCACACTCGTAGGAAACCAAAGTTTTCATGTGATAGTTGTTCAGAGGTTGTCCAGGCAGTTCAAGGTGACGGTCTCGTAACGCCTTGAGGACCGACAAACATTTCTTCCTGCATCCGCCCAGAAGGAGACGGTTCTCGGCCTCGGCGAATTGCAAGACCCAGGCGTCGCTCTCTGCTGAGCTCTGCTTGCCGTTCAGGGAGTAGCACTCTTTGGATAAAAGATTGAAACCCTCCGCTTTTACTTCTGCAACTCTGTTCGGTCCCGGCCAGGGGATGTGAGGCAGAGGCCAGTGCGCAGCGCTTCGTGGCCAGATGCCAGTGCACTTGAAAGCCGGGGTGATTTGCACCACATATCTGTCTCTAATGCGCAACTTCACTTCACTTGTGTCAGCGACCATTTTGACAACATCTCTGTAGCTGCATTTATCTACTGCCTGCGCGACCAGCGTCTGAAATCTCGACCGGATTTTGCGCGCCGAGAGGTAACCGGAGGCTGTGATGAATTCAACCCAAAGAGACATGCTTCTTTTGCGGCCGTCGCTGAGCTTGAGGACGGCGCAGCCTGGGAGAGACCCGTCATCTACAAAGTTGAATACTCCCATTTGATTCAGATAGAGCACGACCTCGAACTCGGTGGGTGAAATGACCTCCAGTCCCTCGAAACGATTATCCATCTCACTTAGTGAGCTGATGAAGCGTGGCTCCTGCACCTCCACCTCCTTTAGGACATCCGAAACCACCTTGCACACTTCTCGGATGGTCTTGGAGATGGCTGCCTTCCGAGACTGGCATTTTTCGTTGTAATATTTGTTGAGGTGATACACCAACTTTGCCTGGGCGGCTATCATATTAGGGCAGAGATCCGGGTTATACACCGGAGTCTCGCAATAAGCCGAGGGATCCAACGCGACTGTTTGTACGGGAGCCAATTTTAGAGAAGAAGTGAAGCTATTTAAATAGAAAAAAGTCTATTCCTAAAATAATAATGTGCTCAGAGCACATGCGTAACTATCATAACAGTCACAGCTGCTGTGCCGTAAACTACATCGAAGTGCTCAGCGCAAGTCCTCGAAACGATCCGGATGGCGTGATTAAAAGTCCATTTGCACTTCTTCAATAGCCGGCGAAATGCTTTTTTTTTCGCTCTCTGGTTGCTGTGCCAGTTAGGAATCCGCGTAATTGCGCAGACTGGAGTGTGTCCTCCTGACGCAGACGCCCGGTGTTGCTGTGTTTTACAACAGGGAGACACACACACTCTACTATAAGGGAGGAGTTGAAACCAAGATGTCCAATCGCTGTCCAATGCGTCACTGCAGTTTATCGAAAACAAATTAATCCCCGGGTGTTATATACAAGTAAAAAGTACAGGTACTGGTAGTATATGTCGAGGAGCGGAAGTCCATCTCTGCGTTTGGACTGAAGGGAGAAAAAATTTCGCTGTAGGCCTATTATATATTTTTTCTACGTCTTTTTTTCCCCCCTCTTTTTGACTTTTTCGGTTTTTCCCCACTGAAATTTCATCATCTGCTTATTTAGTCTGGTATATTATATTATATGAAAATGAAAGAGTAGGTGGGTCTAGATTTAGTTTCAGATTTTCTGAAGATTAGATAAATTGGCCATTTTATTTGAACTTCTTTTTTGCAGTGTATCAGTTAAGCTTTCCCCACATAATGCGCTTCAGATAAATCGGATTAAGACTACAATTACTTTTGGAGTATTTGACAAAAAAAAACATGTTTATCGTGAATGTCGTATACGTTTATATATCTTTAAAATAACTATGTTTATGTTCATTGAGTAGACTTCTCGTTTAGTGAAAATGACTGCAGTCTAGTGGGTTGCAGGTGGATTTCCGAAAGATTGAAAAAGTGCTTCATGATGAAAAAAACTGATGTTAAAATTTTGTAATAATATGTTTATTATTTAGAATTTTGAAAATACTTATTAACTTAGTTTTTCAATGTGTTTAGTAAACAACTATTCCACTTGTCAATATTTTGTCTATTTATTAATTTTTTATTATTTTGTATATCAGGAGTGAATTGACCTTGTAATTAATTAATCTGAAATGTTTTGCATTCAGTTGAAAGAAGAGACAATACAATTCTTCTTCAAATTAATAGTTTAGTATTGATTAGGCTGTCATATCATTACGCTTTGAAATTATTCATATTTGATGGCAGTAAGTAAATTTTATTTCATGACAAAACATAAGAAATTTTCCAATTTCTTATTGATAGATTGATATATTTATTTATTTTATTCACCCACAATAAAACAATAACATGAAATGAAAAAATAAAATGAAATGCATAAAATATCACATATTACACTGTTTAAAACAAATAATAATAATAAAAAAATGTTACTCTTTAGAATGGCATGGTTGACTATTTTCTAAAAAGCCTTATCATGCACAATAAAGAGATATTATCTACAATGCACTTAGCCTTCTCTGGCACTTATCATTGCAAGTACACCATCTTATAATCTGCATGCATGCTTTGAAGAGAACTTCAAAACAATGGTGCTGCACAGATCAGATAAGAGACACAAAGGCATTTACACTCATCTCTGTCCTAGTCAGAGCTGCATACGACCAGACATTATGAGGGCAAAGCGCTGCTCCTTAGCTCCAGCTCTCACCACATGGATGCATCTGAGCATGGTGGCAGTGAGAGAAGGACCTTGATAGGTGACTCCCATTATCATCACAACCTGTCATTAACACAGTGCCAGCAGCTTGACAAGTATTGGTGATAATTTTACACTGTTACCAGGCAGAGATAACAGATTTGAGCTATGAAATATGATTACAGGAAACAGTTGTTTATATATTGGTTTATTTTATAATTGGACAATGTATTTTGTCTCTTTTTCTGTTTAACATTTAGGTCAGGTTAAATTTCACACAGACATTTTTATTCTTATTGACATATATGGGGGACATATATTGAGGATATGGAGGACATTATGGAAGGTTTTTATGTGGTGAGAGGTAGCTAAAAGCTTCTTACCCTCTCAGGCTTTGATAGTTTTTTCTTCCACTCTCTCTCTCTCTCTCTCTCTATCTCTCTGTGTAGCTCAGCAGGTACACGGTTTTTATTGAAACCAGACTATCCTCACTTTCCAGACTATCGTGCTCTAAGTCCGATACCTCAGAGTCCAGAGGTATCTGAGTGTAGACTCTAGGCTTTGGCCATCCCTATGCGTGATAGAAGGGGGGATTTTCATTGAGATTATCACCTCTTAATCTAAAGCATGTGGCTGGACAGATCCCACAGTAACTCAACCTGCTCCACAGTCCCATGACTCCAGCAGTTGTCAGGTCGGGTCTAAGACAATCCAGTCTTCTTGCTCATATCCTTACCATTACAACATTGCAATCTCTGTTGCTCCGAGCATTATACCACTAGGCTATTGGAGCCCCTCCAGGGTGTGATATATGGGACTGTGTTTCCAAGACATGCTTATTTCTGACCGAACAAAATGCATCCATGATTGTGTAAATCAATACAATGACTTCTACTTCCCCTAATTTTGCACAAGCATGTGACCCTGCTTTGAAGGCCTCTTTGTTTCCAAAGCATTCCTCTACACTTATTCATTTTTTCTCCTCCATTTTTTCTTTTTCCTTTCTTAAAGCAAGACTGAGCATCCTGTTGACATGGACATGCACAAAGTCAATGGTATTCATTTGATGGTACAGTTACCCCGTAGTGATGGCAATTCCACTTTGAAATCATATCATACCATCTGTACCAAAGTCATTGAAAATATGCAAGAATAAATATGGGGAAAAAACAAGCTCTAATGATAAATATTGATTAGTTCATTTGACCAACACATCCCCCTGTTGAACTGGCTTTGACCACAATGTGTAAATAGTATCATTTTACAGTAATCTTTACACAAGTTGTCTAAATTTCAATTTCCTCTATACGTCAATAAAATAGTGAATTATGTTGTGCAGCACTAACATTTAACAGATTTTTAAGCTGGATTAAGTCATTTGTGGCTAGCGGTTCTATAACTGACGGTGTAATTATAGAGGATTTTTTATTAACTTCATAATCCTATTAAGCAAGAACAAATAAGGTCAGCCATATGCTTTTTTCATTAAATATCAGGGGTTATTTATTTTTGAGAAAGCCATTAATATGAGGACTTTACCAGCTAGCTCCCACGTTAATGTGCAGATTAGTCAAAGAGGACTTAGTACGGCATGTGTCTGCATGAATCAGATTAAAAACAGTGACACTTTAGAGATGTGACATCACTGGCTCTCAAACTGTGAGGAAAAAAAATACTCCTGGGATAATCACTCACTTTGACACATTTTCTCTAAATATGTTTGCCATAAAATCAAATTGTCATTGGGATTTTTTAATAATGGAACATTATTATGCTGCACAATATGGTGTCTCTGTAGGAGGCCAGTTAATTTTTAGGCCTGGAGCCTTGCTGTGGACCCCCTTCGGATTGTGTCCATTCATTCATTTTATTGTCTACTAATGTCACTTGAATAAGTGAAGAAGCTGGACCACAATGGTTGATGCTTTGAGACCTTCTTCATCTCAACAGGGTCTCTCTACTGTAAAGTTAATTTGTGTCATGGAGACATCACCAAATGTTGTGACTCTTTACGATTTCTTTTGTTTTTAGAAATGGGAGATAATGAAAAGTGTAAATTATAAAACTTAATTGATTGTCTCACTTTCATTTGGCCCTTCACCCCTCCCCTCTGCAATATGGTATGCTTGTCAGCCTTGGTGATAAATTACATGCATGTATTTGCATACATTTAGCATAAATAAAATTCATTTTGTTTGTAAAACTAACAATCTAGAAAATGTTTGGATCTTTTTTAAATAAAAAGGAAAATTCAAGTTTACATATTGTAAGGATATCTTTCCCTGCTCAACTGTTCAGTATACAAGGTGCAATATAGGCACTGTTACGGTGCTTAACACTCATTCTACTAGCTCATAGTTTAGCATTCCCCCCACCCCTTTTTTTTTAATAGGAAATGGTGCACAATTGTGGTTCTTTTATTTATTCTTTGTGATTTTTTTTTCCATTTCTTTAAACTGAATTGAGTTTGATCAGAACAAGTTTACCAGTAAACATGCATTTGTTATTATTGTAATTATTTGGTGTATCTCTTTATTTTTAAATGTTAGTTTGGTTATTGGTTTTGTTATTTTTGCCCTGTCTTTCTGAAAGGCGGCTAGTCAGCAACAGTAATGTGATTCATCTTAATCTTTGCAAGATGTCTGCTATCGAAAAGTGGGCGCTGTAATCATCTGCCTATTGACCCCTCGATGCTCATATACAATCCTCTGTACAGCCCTTTTTTTTCTGATAGATAATTTCAAGTCTCAGACTGAGTGAACACAATTCTCTCCCACACATCAAGTGATCTTGGAGTAGGAGTGCATTGAGGCAATAAACAAAGTAATAGATGAATTGAGGATATATTGTTGGTTTGGGTTGTTGTTAATCAAATGCTGTCTGGAAGGCCTGTGATGAAATTAGGTGTTGTTGCCTAAATAAGGGATGAAGGGTTCATAATTGCCAGTCTTAGAGATCTGAGGTGCTGGGTGCCAACTGTCAGAGCAGGGCTAATGATGACAAATGTCTCTCTATGCAGATTGCTGCAGCAGCACGAGTGTGCAGCTGAGATGGAATATGAAAAGAAAAATGCAGAGGGCCTAACAAGAGAAAGCTTGTGTGCACATATTTAATGACCTACATGGAAAATAGCCCCCTTAACTGATGGGCTGCCTTTGAAAGAACAAAAGCTTGATGCTGTTTAAAGCTATACCTCCACTGATATTAATAGTAATAGGTCTCCCTGACTGTGGAGAATCATTGCGCCTTTAACAGGTATTGTGAACAGCAAACAAAAACTGCAATTCATTTAAGTTCGACTGCAATCTTGTCAAGATGATTTAATGACGAAAATGTGTCATGTTGGAAAAGTTAACTATTTTTAGCCAACAATTAATCAGCTTTAGAAGAGAGGACATAAAAGAAAGATCAGCTTTGTCTTTGCTTAGTTTCCTCACTAGCTCATGATTTGGTCATTATTGTGCAATAGGGCAAAGTGCTCTAAAGTGTTATTATTTTGTGGATCTTGTAGAACAGGCTGTTTCTGGTTTATGTAGCTAAACTGTTGTTGGTTAACATTGCTTTATTTTCTTCTTAAAAGTGTGCTTAATTTTAACTGCCTTTGTAGCAAAGAGCCATAAATCTGATTTCACTTACTGTGACGTAACGCTCATGCTAATAAAAGAGCAAACCCAGAATGCTGCATGGCCAGCTTTCCCCAATTTGTTGCATGAATGGCTTTTGAAAGGGGTCCCTCTTTGTACAAAGGGAGTCTCGTCTTTGTTTGGTTTCGCCCCATCTGTGTCATCTGGTGGTCCATGCAAGAGGGTGGTGTCTCAGGGTGCTCCCCAGCGGCGTTGCCAGTTGTTTTATGGACTCGCTGGAGTGGTGCAGGGAGTTCATAAGTTGGCTGGCCCATTGTGAGCTGAGCCCAGCTGACACGTGTGAATTGACTCCAGCATATTGACAGATCATTTCCATTAATGAATCGGAGCAGTCTGCCTTGTTTCACTCTGTGATTTATGCCCTTGCTTCATCATCCCTTGAGCTCAGGGTTAACTAACATCCCCCTGAATGATGGAACCACTAATTTGCTCGATGAAGGGAATTTGTTTTCTAGCTTTAAGGCTTGATATACTTTCTGTGATATTTAAAGATTTCAGATTTGAAATTTGTAGTTCAAATGAGTTTATTTCAAGTCTCAATTTGCAAGTTTGTTTTTGAGACCTTTAGAATTATGTATAGTATCCTGTACTGAAAGCCTTTTAAAATAATCTTAGAATTTAATGTGTCTTTTATATCTAATAAGTAGCATATTTCCATATACCAATAATATTTAAACACATTTTTTCATATTAAAAATCCAATCTACTGACTAGAAATAAACAGTCAGTTATTAGCAAGCCTTTGTGAATGACAAAGTTTACTTTTACCAAGCAGCAAGCAGTTTTCTGCAGAGGTTGAGCCGGTTTTTTTCTTCATTTGATATTGAACTGCTTTTGTTTGTTACCACTAATGTCTCATCAGCTCAGCCCTAAACTCTTTCTATGGCGACCATCCATCTCGTTCAAAGCAACAGCCACACACTGCTGATAGCGCTGGCCTCCGCCTGGCCTGTCACCCCCTCCACTGCTGCCACATGGAAGGCACATTTGCTCACCACCATTTTATGCTGCTGTCACCCTCCCTCCAAGAGCAAGGGAAAGAGGAGTGGTGAAAAAGAGGAGGGAAAGAGGGAGGCTCATCCTGAGCGGATGCTAGACAAAGATGGCAGCAGAGACATTTTGTCTACTTTCATTAGTTCTGGTGCTGGTGAGCTGTGCTGAATATTAGCCTGTTACTAGCAAAGCTACATATTGTGGTGCACAGACGGAGAGCATGTCACAATCAAATCTACCCCGCCTCATTTCCATCTTTCTCACCCAAAAAGTGGGACATATGGGGAGGGATGCCAATTGCTTATTTTATATGGTAATTAGGATCCTTCTCATGTGGTAGGTGTGACAAACTTTATCAAACAAATTTACATATATATTCCCTTTAAGGTAAGATATTTTAAGATTTGTTTTGACTACAAAGGCTTATGTGCTGTATGTCATTAAGAAAAGTATAATAAACTTTAGTGGCCTTCAGTCATGCCTTCAGTCAAAAGTTCAGCTGACAGTGTTACATCAAGCTAAACTCAGAACCAAATCAGTGCTGTTTATTTATTTATTTAGTAGTATCTACTATCTGGTGGTGTCTGTCAGCTTAAATTGGAACCCTACCAAAACCCATCACTTGGATCTTTGCATGTGTGTATGTGTGCGCGTGTGTTCTGAAGGTAGATTTGTACATGATTGAAGGACAGTAGGTTATGTGATGTTTTCACATGCTTGTGATAAACTTGATTGTTTCTACTGACTGTGATCAAAATGACACTTTGAACTATTCCAAAAGTCATTTTTGAAGTTCTGCCAAAACACAGATGCTTCATCTGGTTCATCCACCCTGTATCCAATTCTTTTGTTTACCTAAATAACAGCATTTGCACAGATTGCTGCCCCGGTGTGAATGGAGATTTATCTGAATGTTGCTTTGTCCCGCTGTGCTTTCATCTGTTGGACTCATTATAGTTGTCATCTCACTGGGCTTTATTAGAGAAGCTCTGGAGATGGGGTCGCCATGAAAGAGTCATGATGGACAAAAAAGTGCTGAAACCCAGGTTCCTGCCTCCAGGCTTTCTCCTGCTCAGGAACAGCCCCAAGGCATAAAAAAACCAGGCCTCCCAGACCAGCCAATGAAAGATTGAGGAGTGAGAGTCATGACTTTCTTAGTGGTACAAGCAATGAACTTAACCGGAACTGATGGTGAGATAAAAAAGAAAAAGTTAACTTATTAGTAAGGGAATTTTCTGAATATCTTTCTAATGATTAAAGAAAATTTGTCAAAAAGGTAGATGAAAGTACCATAAAAATGGATGAAGTTGTGCCGTTCTACCTTGTTAAATTTCAAATGATTTTATTAGTGTCAATTCTGTGGTCTTGGCAGGGCTTTGGAGGTGTCTGAGCAGGGAGTTCGGCGGCAGGGTGAGAGCATGTCGGCTGTTGACACCATCTAACGAAGGGAGGATTAGGAGTTTACAGAGGCAGTAATATGATAGGTCAAAAAGAGGAGGCACTCCTCCACAGCACTTGGCTCTGTAATGAATGATTGACTGGAAAAGGGGAAGCTGCCACTCGCTGGCTGAGTGCTCATCTTGACGCCTGCCGCACCGCTCCACAGCTCCCCTTGATCACGTTTCGCTGCTCCCTTCTCATCTAAGGCACCAGTCTGCAGGGAAAAGCTGCTTTTCCCTCTTATTTTTCTCTCTAATTTACACATTTAAGACATTTTTGTTTGCTTATTTGCAATTCCTTTTTTGTCAGTGAGCCTCTCTCTCTATCATTCCCACTCCCAGCCATAAACCCCCCCCCCACCACCCGCACACACACACACACACACACACACACAGACTGGCTCACGTACAACCTTCCCTTTCTCTTCTGTTTGCCTTGAGGCAATGAACTAATTTCAGGTTCCATAATTGCGGTGTGTTGTACACCTGTCTGCTATTAATTCTCCCCTGTCTCTTTTTTTTTTCTTAATGAGATATTATTGTAATTATTGTCATTATGCTGTTTTTCATAATTAACTTGATGGATGTTGTTGCTATGGAACTATTTATTCTCTATAATTAGTGCAAATGTGTTGGGAACTTTCACAGCCACTGATAGTCTGAGACTTTGGAAGTGATTGAACTCGATCCTTCATTCACTCATCATCTAACCTCAGAGTTCCCGCCTAGAGCGGTTTGTCCTGCAAGAAGAGGAGAACTGAGCAGCCTGGTCACCACTGAATAGGACCCTGCTTGTAGCCATTTTAAGACCATTACAACAGTGAAAGGCCTTACTATGGGCAGTGTTGGGCTTTGTTTCAGCCTGTCACATGCTCCCTGTGAAAATCAAATAGCGCTTTTCCTTAAAAGGTGAAAAAGGTTTTGCCCACACTCCCATTTTGAAAAATCTGCTCGTTTTGAAAAGGGAAAAAGAAATGCTTGAATGTTATTGTCAGGGAGGCAAACTACTCGAAGGAATGTTAAAGAAAATCTCAGCTGAATGAATAATGTTGGATCTTTTTTCTAAGTGGTTTTCAATCCAATTAGGAGTTTAATAAGGGTCATGCATAGGGACTTCACGCTGCAAGTTGGTTTCTTTAAGAGTGTGACCAGGGAGTAGGATGGGGCTGAATCTCCTGAAGGTCTTGACTGAAGGTTGGTCTCTTTAATGTGCAGTGAGGGGTCTTGTGCCCTGGTGAGTTATTGAAACTGTTTGGGAAGCACGGTTGTTCTTTTTGTTATTCTGGAGGCCGGGTCGCAGGATAATCTGACACTATGGATACATTGGTATCTCAGGTGGTACCAATTACCTGATCTTTCACATATGTGTGCTTCCCCCTCTCACATGCTGCACTCATGTTGTTTCTTTTTTTTTCATCTTAGAACACAGTAATTTTTTTTAGGGATTAAATAATTTAAGTCTAAATTATGCAGCTCTCTTTCCCGGATGTTACTATTTTTTTTCTTTGTTTTTAGGTTTACCTGAAAAGCTGTAACCTTTCTTAAAAAGTAGAACATAAGCATAGATGCACAAAAGCTATATGGGTCTTTAAGGGCATCTTTGTAGATCTTTAATATCACACTATGACAGGGAGAGTGGGTAGGAGGGCCTTAGAAGTGGACTTGTGAAGCCTTTGTGGATTTGTTCACATGCTGCTGGCTTTGAGCATCTGACAGCCGTTTAACTCCACGCGACCTGGTTCTCAAGTGCTATCGTTTTGGCACTCTTGAGTCCTGTTATAGAAGCCATAATTACAATTCATGCATCTCTTGTGTTTCTTTGAAGAGGCAATGAGGGAGGAACATGAACCTTTGCAATAGTGCTGCATCACTGTTGTCATAGAACTGCCATACTAAACTATAACATGTATTTAAATCATGTTTAAGACCCACAAAGTTATTAAAAAATGAAATAGAAAATGGCAAAATAATGTGAAATACGTATATAAGTAAAGCTTTTCTTTCATTCTCAGGATGGGTTTCGCATAAGAAAGTGGGAATAAACATTTTTAAGAACATATTCAATAAACTGCCATTCTTTCATGTAGAGAGACAACTTGTGAATTGTGAACTATATTCATTGATTTTCAAAGAGAGAGAAGAAAGGGTGAGCATAATGCCTAATAGGTGCTTTAGTAATTTCTGAGTTTTCATAGCTTAATCCGTTCTGAAAAGCTCAGGAGAAGAAAGGCTGCAAATGGCCCTCAGTATTAATTTGATGTGACTTCTGTACAATAAGGGCTCTGGATCCCAGAAGCCCATTTTCAAGCATACCTTCTTTCATCATCCTCAGCCTTTGGAACTTTTGCCTAAATGTTTTATGAAACTAAGGCAGTAAGCCTCTTTGGTATTCTCTCTTTATAAACCCTGGTTTAAGACTTTTATTTCTTTTGTTGAAGGAAGAGGAACACATGCAAACATTGAAGCTGCCTCTCTATTGTGCTAAATTCAAATTCATTTGGAACAGTTGGGAGAACATTTGTATTGAAAACACACATATACTATGACTTATTAACAAACAAATTATTTCCTTTTTTTTAATAAATGTGTCCTCATTTTAAAGCAGATCAAGCAGTGTCTTATTACTAGTATCAAACAAAGATTCATTGATGTTTTGCTTAGATAAAAATACGATTATGCCCCATGGTTGACAAAAATAATTTTCCCTGTCTGACTGGAATTTTTTTCATTTAAAGAAAGTTTTAACTCTAAGTTCTTGTGAGATTCAAAAAAGCTTTTTTTTGTTCTTTTCCTGGAGACAGACAAAGCAAGGAAAAGATTGTGTTTGTTATCAAAGAATACTGAAATGATTTGCTTCAGGAATATGTCATGCAAGTTGTGTTGTAGATGCTTTGTTACACATTCTCTCACCCTAGCTTGTTAGTTATAGATCTGGATACCTGTTCCTAATTTTCTCATCTAAAGAAACAAAATAAAAGCGACTGTTTTCTTTGCATCTTTTGTTTATGGAACCCAGCAAGTGACACACTGGGTGGGTCAGTGACCCTGAAGAAAACAGCTTGCATTAATATGGTCTAATCCAGTGTAATTAGTCAAATTACAGCTTGCCAGGCAGCTTGTGTGGGGCTGTTGGTTTTGGCAGGCACACAAGATGGTCTGGAGCCCCACTGGCCAACAGAGAGCCCCCAAACGCTCTGCAAAGCCACCCTCCTGCACATATACCCTTTTCAGGCCATTTTCCTTTTGTCTTCCATCTTTTTTCCCTGACAGAAATGGGAAGGGCTCTTTCAGTCATGTTGCAATGTTTTCACCTTTCCTTGCATTGTCTCTCATACCCTCAGGCTGCCAGCTTGGCTTCTTGCCTGCCTGTTAAGGTGGATCAAGATGATAGGAGGATTCATAACACAGGCTACAGAAAGTCAGAGTAATTATATCAGCGCTGCACTCCTCCTACATGATTTTATGTAAGCCAGATGCACGCTAACTAGTGGTGCTAAAATCACAGACATGGTTAAGACACTTCCTCATGTGGTAGGATTAGCATTGGTAAAAAGATTTAAACTATATAATTACATGAGGATAAAGTACAAATTATCTAGTGCACTCAACAGCCAGATTATCATCCAGTGCAAGCCCCGTTCAGCCCCAAGGGGTGAGCCTGGATGACAAAAGGCTCTCATTAGCATAAATTTACAAGCCCTCTCATTCTGAGGAGCTGATAAGAACCTGTTCCACCTTTCCTTAGGCCCTGAATGGCTTGTTGTGCTTTTGGCAATGACAGATAAGTCAGGGTAATTCTACTTTATGCCTGAAAAAATGATGCTCCAGATTCTGGCTGCATCCCGAAGGTGTCACCCACGATAATCCTCAAACAGCGTCCGGCAGAAAGGAGGCTGTGTGTTTTCCAGATGATATACTGCGAATGACAGAAAGAATTATATGAAGGAGGACAAATCTGTAACATGTTATTAAGCAATTCCCTCTGAATAACAAGGATAAAAGGATAATGGATGAGGGTGTCATTATTACCTCGGTTCCAAGGAAAGCACTAAAGCAAAGGTAGAAAGACAAGATTAATTGAAGACGAGTGAGGCGCTCATTGCTCATCAGGCCTTCTCATCTAACCACTTGCTCTTTCTGTCCCTTTTCTCCTCTGTCTTTACTTCTCCATCCTTCTCTCCTCTGTCTTATTCCGAACCCCGAATTCCTCCCACATATGACCAAATAAAAAAAAGAAAAAGTGGGATTTAAACTGATCAGCTTGGCAGTTTGAACAGCAGCCAAAAGGAAGCTAGTACCCAGGCCGGGAAGATTTCAGTCATCTTAAGGATGACAAGTCCTGAAAATTTCCCATTAAGAAAAGCTTTCTGAAAAGACCAGTACCAAATGATGGCATCCCTTCTTCCAAGCTCCTTAGTGTAAGCATCCTCAAGCTGTTTATCTGGATGATGTGCTGACGACATCCTTGTGTTTGTGGATTTGGCCGTGAGTGGGTCATCACTTGACCATACTCGTATACCATTTGTATGTAAGTTGTGCTCCTTTGTTTGCTTACTAAATACACTTTGTTTGCCAAATGCATTTATGCTTCCACTTACAGGAATGATCAAAATAATGCGTATTTCATAGAATGAAGCATCAAACTTTAATTTTTTTAGCTTCGCACTGCTTTTAAAGATCTGACCATTTCTTTAGGCGGGAAGGGCAAGTTTATTTTTATTGTCCATTTTATGTGTTAGAACAACTCATATGGCAACAGATCCTCAAAAAGGTTAAAAAGTGTCACTGATTCATATAAACTGAAATTATTACAAACATTATGACTTCAGAAAACACATTTTTGCCTAAAACTTAAGTCTTACTTGATCAGTAATGGTAAAATTTCACATAGATATTTAACAGGATAAAATGATCAATTTTATGTCTAAAGAGCAAAAAAGATTTTATTTCTTTTCTGCATTAAATGTATTATCTATTATTGCTAAAAGCTTTCATTTAATCAGGATCTGTTTCATTCTATTGATATGAATACACTTAACATCTTCAGTTGATTATTCTTTAGGTTTTGCTGCACGTATTATCTGAGTCAGTAGAGACATTAGGATAAACTGTTTGACTGGGACATACAACTAGTTTCAGCAAGGTTGTAATTCCTGTTTCATGTTGTTTAACGTAAGATTTTATACCCAGCTTATCTATTTTGCCTGACTTGAAGGGTCAAAGGTTCATATAATGTTCATTTTCATATAATCAGCTCTCAGAAATGACAACTGAATATTAATATCCAAGAATAAAGACTGTGTGCAATACTTTTGTATTTACAATTTCCTGTTTCACCTAAATATCACATTTATATACTAGAATTTGGATATTGATGAGATCATAAAATAAATTTTGGATAGCTTCTTTTGACCGCTCAGATACCTTCTCCAGGCATCAAATAGCTTAATGCTGGGTTTCAATGTTTAATTGCTTTGTTGGTCCACAGCACAAAACATAGCAGCTTCACAATCATTTTAGATTTACCACACTTTCTTGGCTGCCATATCATTGTGTGCCTACATCTGGCCTTAGGAATTGTAACATGTCCATGTTTTGCATAATGTGAAAATGTCATGCATGCTCAATAATGGAATAATTGCAAAATTTAAGGCTCCAAAAATGTTACATGCCTGTTTTCCTTTAAAGATTGTACATACTTGTATTTTCTATGACTCAAAATTGTCATATGTGTTGTTGGACAACTATAAATGATTAATAAAAGGCTTGTGACAAGTTTTCAGTTTTGAAATTTGCTGTCAGTCAGCTGGTTAGGACTTGTCATAAGAAATAATAGAATTTCAAAAGAAATATAGTTTGGGCTAGTGCTAAAAAACAATGTTGTTAGGTGGACTGGAGGCTTGTAGAGCGCCATCTGAATTCTCCATATACAAAACAGGAAATGAGTGAATCAAACATATTACCATTACTTGATTGAAATGTGTCACTGCTACATTTTGAACATCTGGACAAACGTATCTACTTTTAATTTTTTTGTGAGACTAAACTTGACTTTGTATGCCTACTGTAGGAAACCATAAGTCGAAGTTGCTAAGATTTTTATTTATTTATTTATTTAATTGAATTTCTTGGGGCTTTATGCTGTATTTTAACATTAAACCTTTACACTTTAAGAAGAGATAGTATACTAGGGGAACAGCTCCTCCCACCTGTCTTACCATGGCAGTGTTGACGACAGCACTGCGGGGCTTGCTAATGTGCGTGAAATACTATCTCTGACATGAATGTTATTGACAAACCTGGCTGGACATTTGGGACAGTGAACTGCCAGCAAATTTAATGCATATTCATCTCCTTTATCCCACTGGTCTTGCCAGAGTACTGGAGCTGTGTCATCTTGCCACACTCCAGCTACCACCCAAATGTATAGTGACACTGATTATGCAAATCTGTATCTTGTTTTCCCCCCAATACCTGCATTAGAAGCCTGCTACATTATTAAAGCTGAGATATGGGCCTCTCAGAGAGGAACTAAGTGGAAATCTGGGGAAATCTTTTACATTTTTTTTTATTTCTAAACTCCACAACAGTTGTCACATTAAGGAAGATTCAGATGAGAAATGTGCTTTGAAGTTTAGGCATACATAAATCTTTGCAGGGTGTAAAAGGGATTAAAGTTTAAATAAAAGTGTGGATTTGGTCATACAGTTAAGATTTCTTTCTGCATGGGTTTGTAAAGTTAAATGTGCCAGTATTAATTTCAGTTTGCAGTGTGTGAGCACACCTGAGTCATTTGCAGTAAGAAGACTGTATGTACTGTGTCCCAGTTTGTCTCCTTAAAGGGGAAGGTTGCTCAAATTATAGCAAGTTATTTTTTGTGCTCTCAGTCTGATTTGATTTCCCATTAGAAAATTCTCTTTAAGATTTGGTAAATGGACTGTACTTGTATAGCGCTTTTCTAGTCATGTGACCACTCAAAGCGCTTTGACACTACATGTTCAT
>JBBBVU010000009.1:10700272-10713038 GCA_037177055.1 Atherinosoma microstoma | reverse complement strand
ATACACCCGATAGGCACATCGGGAGGCAGTGTAGGGTTCAGTGTCTTGCCCAAGGACACTTCGACATGTAGTCAGGGAGAATCGAACCGCCGACCTCCTGATTAGTAGACGACAGCTCTATCCACCCGAGCTACAGCCGCCCCATTTAATATCAAAATTTTGTTTTCAGAAAAAGTCCCCCTGCTTTTCTTTAGAATTTCTTCAGAATTGTCGAAACCTCAGTGGATTTTGCTTTGGCTGGTGACATTCAGACTGGTGGTATTGTTTTTTGTGCATTAATCAGCATAACCAAAACATTGTTTTTAGCTGGTGATTTCCTATCTTTCACGTTGTTTTTTCCCCCCTTGGATTTTGAATACGTTAAATGTAGTTTACATTGTTGTCCTATAGTGACAAATCTCTTAAATACTTTTTAAGCCCAGAGGCAAAGATTAAAAGCATATATATAAATATACCATGCTATATACAAGAAAGGGTGAGAACAAATGGGTGAAAGGACCCTTGAAGATTTTTAGAAGTCTGTTAAACTTTGTATGTGTTTGACTTTTAAACCTATCTAAAGAGAAATGTTATATGTTGCAGCTCCCCATCATGTTGTCTTTGGCTGACAATACCCTTCCACTTAGCTCCGAGTTGTTCTCTTCTCTCCCTGTTACCAGGCTTATGGCTTTCTCTTTGGCTTCCCTGACTGCTCAACCTCTTCACAGATTTGGCCTATATTGCCTGAGGTCAGCCACTGAATACAGTATACGCAGTGTGTGCTGATCCTCCAAATTGCCATGTGTGAAATCCACCCCACTTACTCCTGGGGGAGTAGTCATATCACTCAAAATGAAACAGCCTCCCGTATCCTCCCCTTATTCTTCCACTTCAGTGTTCTCTATGGCCGCCTGGGACCATGCAGTGGTGAGGCTTTATAGTGGAAGCCTATTAGACAAATCTGAGAAGAATGCAGCAGAGGTGCTATGATACCAGGTTGTCAATGTGCTCCACAGTCTCATATAAATATATCAGTCATGCTGGCTTGGAGGTCTCACTGAATGATATTATTT
This sequence comes from Atherinosoma microstoma, assembly GCA_037177055.1. Taxonomy (NCBI): domain Eukaryota; kingdom Metazoa; phylum Chordata; class Actinopteri; order Atheriniformes; family Atherinidae; genus Atherinosoma; species Atherinosoma microstoma. Next base: position 10,711,986 of record JBBBVU010000009.1, on the reverse strand, counting down.
TTCTATTTTTGTATAAATTCAGTTGAGGGGGATTTTATTGTTCCATATGGGTGAAAATTGCATCAGGTTTTAGAGAGAATGCTTCGTTAGATTTATTAATAACATCTGTCATTATGTCTCAGTCAATATGGTGGTAAAGCTATTCAGAAGTCAAATATGATTAGAATCTATCTCCATGCATGAAGTGGCATCCTACAGCTTATAAGGATGATGTGCACCATTTGAGCATCTGCACATTATTAGATACGAGTTTCAGCCTGTGTCACCTGTGCCTCTCCTCATCTCATCTGTCACAATATTTTCCATTTTTTGCTTATAATGTGTAGCAGGCACAATGTAGCCACCCCTCTGTCAAATCAGGGAAAGAAGAAAAGAGGAATAACACGGAGAGAGGACAGAGATGTTAAATTGCATTATGGCTGTTATGGTGGAGAGGTGTATCTCCCTGCAGCTGGCGGCGCATGCGCCTGTGGCTCCTAATGAGCCTGCATTGAGGGACCTGTGTGGAGACAAAAGGCTGTGCTTGTCGGCCATACCAGACCCCTTCACCCACCCTCTCACTGCTCCCCCAGCACTGAGCGTGACAGACCAAGAGCAGAGCGCCGGTCCCTTCCTGGTGGCGTGATTAGATTGGGGCCGAAGTCTCCAGCTGGCAGGCCTGTCTGTGACTGGAGGCGGCCGTCCCCAGCGCTTGTCACTGGCTGACACCTCTGACAGGCAGGGGACAGCTTCAGCAGACAGGTTCATTAAATGGCATTTTTTACAGCTGGGCCTCCAAAAATGAGGGCTGGGCTTTGTCAAATCCCCAAGTCTACAGGGGCCCCTGCATGTTGGTTTAGACCAAAGCTTTGTTGTTATGACAAATTTTTTTGATCAGGGCGGTTTGAAATCAGCTTTTTTTCTCCTCTTTAGCCTCTCTTTTGTTGACAGCTAGCCCTTTGGCCTGTACTTTGTCATGGCAGAAAACTGTTCATGCTAGTTGTGTAACAAGAAACAGCCATTGCTAAGATATTGACAATCAGTTTATTGATACATAATTGCAGCTGTTTTCAAATATTTTTCAAAAGAACCTGCAGAGTAGTGCCTGTTTGACATTACTAAACAGGATTTTTATCACTCCCTGAGTTATGGTATAATTTTTTATAGTGAATTATAGCACAAATGGAGAGTAAAGACATGCTTCTGTTAAACTCAAAATAATAAATTCATACTAATTCAGAATATTGAAATTGACTAAGTATTTGGAGTCTCTAGACATCAGATAGCTCATCAAACCCTTGATGAAGGTAACTATTATGGCCTTTGCATGATGCACATCTGTCTGCCTTGCTTTCCAGCATTTGCATTCAGAAGCCTGCTTCCAGAACATCTGGCTACAGAGTAGGAAGCAGGAAAAAAGCTTCCAAGTGTGCCAAAGAGCTGCTTCTGGCCCTCAACAAAGTGCCTGCAGCTCCATATCCATCCCTCTGTCTAACCTCCCTTCCTCTCTATGCCTCCACTCTGCATGCTGCCTCCTCAGGGCCGTGCTGTCTCTATGACAACTGTTTGAGTAGGGGGTTGCAGAGGTGTCAAGCAGGGGCATTACTGGTAGAAGAGCACCAGAGCTGCTGTACTGCACATCCAGCATCTCCACCTAATCCAATTTTAATTGAGCTCCAGAGATTTTGGATGTGGCACGGAGGTCGGGCATGAGCTATTCCACGGAGAAATTAAGGCGGCCCAGCTCTTGCTGCACTCCTTCAGCCTGTCACTGTTTTAAATGAGCATTAGCATCAGACCTAACCCAGCTCACCATCTCACTGGGCTTCTCTCTCTCCCTGAACACTCCACCTCAATCCCCCACCCACACACACACACACACACACACACACCCACCCACCCACAGACACCCACACACTCACTAATGTGCTGTAGGGCCTCACTTCCTTACTCCCTGCCCTGTTATATCTTTATTCCCTCACACTCTGTCTGAACTGCACCTATGTGTGATTAGAACCTGGGGAGTTGATGACGTTTCTCCAGGGTTCATACTGTTGGACAAAAATGTTCAGAGAGCTAGGAGGAGGGAGGAAAGGTGTGAGGGGATCATTCTCACCTGCCAGAATGACTATCGTTGATTTTCTGTATGTGGACCTTTTATCCTGGCGCTGCACACTCTAATGATTCTTTGTCTTCTCTTTCTTTTTTCTTGCATGATGCTTTTATTGATTATTTATAGACTACTGTCCCAGGGTGTTATTTCTTTATTGTGTCGTTGAGTGTTTTAAAGCAACAGAAAAAGTGTGAAAGAAAATCTGTTGACAATTTGTGTTTTGTTTGAACGTGCCTTGATATTTTTTAAAAGCTGAAATAAGAAATTAATGGACAAATACTAATACTAAACTCATGACTGACTTGGTTTTGTGGGTGTCTATTTGGTGATAACATCCTTTTAGATATAGCTAAGAATTTATTTTAATGGTCCTAATAAGTAGAAATAATATATTTGACTCCCAGCTAGAATAGGTGAACTGGGGCAATATTTCTTGTCCCAACAGCTGTAGGAGAGATGCCCATAAACAAGATAGATTTCAAAGAAACTTAAAAGGTCCAACATTTTTCAATTCCTTTGTGATATCAAAACATTAAACAAATACTGAATACGCATCTCTTTTCTGCTGCCTTCTTATCTTTTTTTTTTTTTTTACTGTCGGAGCTCTAACACAGTAGGAAAACACTTAGTTTACCTATTTTTTTGCTTTAAAAGATAAAGCTATAGCTTACTTTACAGTAGTAGCAGTTTGTTTAAATATCTAATAATTTAGGAATAAAAATGTATTGCAGTAAAAAAAGACACCTTGTTGATTATGTTTTCTTGTTTTTATCTATAGAACTCAAAAATAGAAACATTTTGACATTAATAGCACTCCATATAGCCTGTAATTTGGCACAGCTATAATGACCAGAGGACACTTTCTTCTCTCTGTATCACCTTCCAGGTGTTGGCATACACTGAGGGTTTACATGGGAAGTGGATGTTCAGTGAAATCCGGGCAGTCTTCTCCAGACGCTACCTCTTGCAGAACACTGCGATGGAGGTCTTTATGGCTAACAGAAGTAAGTAAAGTAACAATTAGTGAATGTGATTTTCAAGACCTTCTTTTTCCCCTTTAAAAAAAAAAAAATTAAGTAAGTTCTTTCACTGTTCACAGCATCTGTCATGTTCAACTTTCCCGATCAGGCCACAGTGAAGAAAGTGGTCTACAGTCTCCCTAGAGTAGGAGTGGGCACCAGCTATGGACTTCCTCAAGCTAGGTGGGTCATAGGATGTCATGTAAAAAAAATTAACAAAGCCTTGTGTATGTTGGATTGTAATTCATATATGACCATTGTTACCTCTGTGTTGTGTGGTGTGGTGCATCTGTTCAGCCTAGCCTGCAGCAGTTTATTTGAAGTCCCATTGCTCCAGTCATTGAAGTGGATGTGCACTGACCCTGACTGAACTGACCTAATTCTCTGACAGAAATCTCTATACTGCCGGACTGCAGCAAGGCCAAAGACCACTGGAAAAAAATGCACCGATTCCCTTTAGACTCAGTGCTAACAGGCCTGTTTATTTATTGCTGCAAAACAAGGAGCATCATGTTGAGTGGATATAAGGCAGACCGCAAATTAATGCAAATACATTACTTTTGCTTAATTTACTTGAATGAAAACACAACAGTGAATAACATTTTCTTTTGTTTGCAGTGTGACTTTTTGTATTCAACTCACAAATGAAAGAGAGCTGCTTATTGTGCTTCTGTTATTATTAGTCATGTTCACGATGCTGCTAACAATTTGAGCATAGTTTTTTAAGCATGTTTCTTTTCCTTCTAGGCGCATCTCATTGGCAACCCCCCGACAGCTTTTCAAATCCTCCAATATGACCCAGCGCTGGCAAAGGAGAGAAATCTCCAACTTTGAGTATCTCATGTTTCTCAACACCATAGCAGGTAAAGATTTAATGTTGTGCACTCATCTGATTTCCAGGTGAAAAGCTGTACTTGAAAAATGGAAGTAGCTGAGAGTACAGAAATAATGTGTTATTTCTTTCACAGCCATCAGTTAGATTAATAGATTTTGACTTCCTTTCTTCCTTACGCAGGTAAAATTTACAACCCCTGAAAGTTTTAGGTTTTAATCTTGTTACTTTAAGGTCAGCCATCAGGATGAATAAACTTTATGTGTCAGTGGTGCTGAAAACATTCTCTAAGTAGCCTCAGGTATGTCGTATTTGTTTAAGAATTCACGGTAGCCTTAAGCAGTGTTCAACATGGTAAACTTCACTGTTCAAGTGAGAGTGTGCAGTTTGAAATAAAGAGCAGGCACAGCAGATTTTTCCAGATAATTAGTGCCTGGCTTTGTGAGTGTGTACACACGAGTGTCTGCAGAGTTGAAAGGTTCTGTTGTCGACTCTGATCTGAACTGCAAGTAACAGGGAAGGCAAGAGCGACTGCACGCTACTCTGCTCAGAGAGGTGTCATCCACTCTCTCACTGCATATTCATGCATATTTATATTTAGCTTGCGCTCAAGTTCGATACATTATTGTCAGCTAATTAGATGTAAGGCAGACAGAAAAACATGCCCAAAATTCATTAAAAATCCCTGGTAATGACCTGAGCTGCCAGGAATGTCAGAACAGTGTGGAGTGGGAGACAGGCGGGGGGAGGTGAAGCGCTGGGATGAGGCGCGAACGGGAAGTAGTCTTCTAATTAAACACTATTCCGCTGTTATTAACATCCTGCCACCCCCAACTCAGGCCTCAGCACCAGTAGGTTTAACTACACCAACGTCCGACTCATCCTCCACACTTACCCTGCTTTTTCCTTTAGAGTGTGTGCCATTAACCTGGATAATTATGCTCTCCAGCTTCTTCCAGACCCTGGCTACTCTGCAGAAGCCTTCTCCCTTACTAGCCTGTCAGACACTTTGACTTGCTCAGCTAGATTTAGACTCTCATGCCAACATTTTGCAGAAACACATTTTCTATAGTGGTTAAAGTTGATAATATTTTGTCAGAAGCCTTCATAAACTTTGGAAGATGTTGGCCATTACATGAAGGAGCAAAAATATTCAGAATTTAAATGTTTTTTTTTAAATTTCAACCATAAATTATTAACATGAAATGTCCATGTTTTTGTATCAATATCTTAACTACTCCATGTGTAATGAAGCAGGTGTAGTGTGTGGCCCTGGTGTAGTCCTGGGCCTATAATCCATCCTTTCATGTAGTAAAGCTCAAGAGTGTAAATGAATCAGTGATGGGTGTGAAACGTGTCCTGGAATATATGGTACATCTTATACAGTATATACACATTTTTCTGCATTAGTAGCTAGATAGAATGATACCTTAGAAATACAGTTGTTGTTTTTTATTGTAAATGAATTTTTTTAATCTTTAAGTGTAATTTTACTTTGAACCAATGTGTTTAGCATAATTTATTACCAGCATTAGAAGTTAAAACAAAATTATTCATCGCAGCTCTATCCCAGCACTGGATTACAAAATCTCCTCCCCTCTGATCTCAGAGAAAAACCCAAGTATTCCTGACAACCTTGGGCATGCTTTTAGATTTTCCCATGGAGCCTATGGAACCTATGCTGCTTTTTCAGAAAATCTCCATCTGTAGATCATGTTTCCACCCCCAGAACTTAAAGAAAGTTCACATCCGGTAAATCAGTGGTTCAGACTTCCAGTGATGTCACAGGCTTTTACTGTAGTGAATCTATATCTCTATAATTACATCCATTCCATACTACAGAGAGATATAAATGATCTTTGTGAACTTGGAGATGGGCCAATTGTGACTCTCACATCTACTGACAAAGTGCTCCCAGAAGGCCATGTCAAGGGATATATGCAGAAAACATTTTCACATTCATTGCTATTAGTGTATGTATTTGTATTTCCTGGGCAGACTCTTTATGGAAGTGTTGAAGGAACTCTGTTGGGTGGGGGGGCTCTGAGATCAGGGCTTGTTGGAATGTTGCATGCTGATCTACAAAAGTAACCAAAACCTCAACTGCACCCTGTCCTGCTGTCAAACCTTATGTTTCTTTCCAACTTTTCATCACTCACAGATTTCTGTCTGCTCTTTTTGTCTAGGGAGGACATACAATGACCTAAACCAGTACCCAGTATTTCCCTGGGTCCTCACCAACTATGACTCTGAGGAGCTCGACTTGACCTTGCCAGGGAACTTCAGAGATCTCTCAAAGGTACAGAGGCTTTTTGGCCAAGCACCTGAACACAATGAAGAGAGGAGTGCCAATTAAAAGGCAGCAGAATTTGATAGCTGGGGATTTTCTTATAACGGGGTGTTTACTGTCGAAAGAAAACACTCAAGAAGTGAAATGGGGAAAGTGGGTATTCAGATTCCAACATACTTAAATGCACTCATATACTTTACATAAGTTTACTCTCTGTTTGTCTTGGTGCTGCCATGTCTCAACAAAGTCAGTCCTTATTAAAGTCAAGGATGCTGCCTTGGTAGGATGACACCAAGTCCCAGATTGGGAGAAAATCCTTCCTCTCATTTGGAAAACACATGATGAAACAGTCCTAACAAGTTGGTCCCACCATCAGTTACAAGTGACACAAACAATCGCTAAAAAGCATAGTTGTCAAATAAACCATTACCTAAAAGCCATTTAAACAAGTCATCTTGAGTTTGCTGTTCTTTGATGGAACACAATATAATGCAAAACAATGTGATGATGACAAAAATAGTTAATGCTGAAAATGTATAAAACAGAAAATTTGAATGTGTATTGGGGTAATCTCAGTTCATCTTCTTCCTGCAATTCTTTGGCATGTGCAAAGGATTATAGGCACTTGGAGGACAGCAAGGTTACGCAGAAGCCTCCTTAAAATGTCACTGAACAAAGGACTAAGTCCTTCAAAGGATCCTCGACATCAGAACAGCCCTTTGTTGAGATTCGTTGATGTTACATACATGTAAAATAACCATTAAAGATCCCTCTTTGACTTTGAGAAGCACCCATGGTTTAGTTTGCAACTTTAATATTACTTTGTAGTTTCTGGTTTTTGCTTGTATTTTGCTTTGGTAACTGGGCAAGCCAACAATTTTTCCAGTGATCTTAACAGGCGGTGTTATGCACTGAAATAAACTAGTTATCTGAAATATAACATGGCAAACAAGTACAAAATTATTTTATGATGCCCAACGCAATGACTTATGTTTGAACCCAAAACATAATACTTGAAGATACTTTATTATAATTTAGACAACACATATTTGAATAGCTGTCATGATAAGATAAAACATATGATGACATCATGATCTGCTCAAAGACAATAAGTAGTAATGAGTTATATCACAACCTCAGCCTATACACACACAAATCCTAATCACATATTGTTGAGTTGCTTTAGATGAAACCTTCTGCTGTATGACTAAATATAAATGTTTAATCTCAGGATAAAGCACTTAGACGTGTTTTTGACTGTTTTTATTTTCTTATTTATTAAATATTACCGCAGAGCTGCATAGAGACACTTTTTTCAGGTTTGATGAGATGATAAAAGTAAGTCACAAGAAGTGTTTCAGTGAAAGATGTTCTAAATGTAGCAATACAGAAACACATCAAGCTGTTCAACAACAAAGTCCTGGTAATGATGCCAAAACACAAGAAGTCAGTTATAATGTCCCTAATGGTCTGCAGCCCTGATAGTCCAGCATTTTGTCTGGGATTGAAAGGGAAAAGGCAGCAGATCACTCTGCCAGACTGTGGCCTGGTTTACTGGTTTACCCCCCCCCCAGTTTTCTCTGTCTCTCCGTCTCTCGCTCCTGCACACTGCTGTTCACTGACCTGAAAACAGTTGCATTCCTGTCTGAGCTCTCTCACTCACTTTATCGCTGCCTCATTCCCTCTTGTTTCCCTCAAAGCACCAACATTCTGACCAAGAGCCCCACCTTGCCGTCTCACTTCCCAACAGTTTGTATCAATTTTCAGCTTTTCAAGACATGTTTTCAAGATGTGTTTTGTATTGGGAAGAAGGAGAACTTAAAAGAAAGTCATTGAAAAAAGCTAGAGTTTTTAAAACTGATTTTGAGTATCTTGTATTACAGTGGACCCAGAACACATTGCACAGACATCTTGGTTATGTCTTGCCACTGTCATTTCAGCAATTATTGGCTTTACTTATAAGGTAACCAGGTGGGCTGAGAAAGCCATAGGTTGGTGTGGATGCTGTATGCGTTGAGGATGGTTGATCAGGGCCGAGCCACATGCAACACTACTGCCCTGGGGAGACAGTTATGTATTGTAATGTATTCCAGTGACATCCTCCCATGCTGTTTACAGGCCTGAACTGCCTTCATTAGCATGAGTTCACAGCTCGTGTCTCCTGACAGTTGTCCTTGGAACCCTGGGGCTTTTTCCTCCAAAAGTTCACTGCCAGTGTAGCAGAGAGGGACAGAGGCCTCTTCTCTGCTTGGTCTGCTCTTTTGTTCAATTATGGATTAGTGGTTGGAGCAAAGTCTCAGGAGACTTGTTCATTGTAAAGGAAGGTTGAGAGTGTCATCTTAAGGGGAAGTTCCAGTGTTTGTTGTATTTCAAAAAGGTGATATATGTGTTAACTAAGGATGGGTATCATGTCAGATTTCTTTAAATAGTATCCATGGCTATTTCTTGTTTAATTTTTTTCCCCAATATATACCAATAAGTCAATCATTTCAAAGCAAAGCAAAATGTGTAACATAGTTGCACAACAACATTGAAAAAAATCATATTCTTATTTCAACAGCTCAACATGATTTTCAACAGCTGTTGAAGCTCTATAGTAAAAGCAGGTTTTTGACATACTGGGCTACAGACACATTTCTGTCTGTTCCTAATAAAAGTCAATGGGTCTGCTCAACAGACTGTACGTATAAGAATTAATATGAATGTAGGCACCATGACATCATTCACTGGTTTGTAAACTGCAATTTTGAAGCTTCAGTATCAACATTTAGGTGACACCTTCTGGGTTTTTTTGCAGCCAGAAGGAAGGCACAAAGAGGGCATCTTAGTGAGAGGACACTTTGCATCACTGAGTAACTTGATTGTCACTGAAAGCACCTGCCAGTCAAATACATGAATCTAAGCCTTTATTAATTTAAAGCCGTTTTTTCTCTTAAGCATGTTTTTATTAACTCAAACTGAAATGAAGCTCAAGTGGTCAGTTAAGAAACTGCATTTCTTTTTAGCACTTCTATATTCATCTTTTGAAAATTATTACTAATTGATGCCTTATTTAAATGCCTGATTATTTTCTTATTTGTTTGCAATATGGTTTGATATTATCTAATCACCACAGTAAATATCATTGAGTTGCAGAATCATAAAAACACCATTTTTGAATTCTTAGAAAAATCATCAACACTTGTGAGTTTCTCTCAAATGGTCCCATGCTAAATCTTTCTTTCCCACAGATCAGTCATACCTGTGACTAGCTTTTCAAGTATTCATGACTGACTGTCACCTGGACATCATTGTTTAAACTGCTTGAGGTCTGATCTGCTCAATAATATCCTCCCAAACTTGTACACACCTACAATTACCTGCTGGTTGTGCATTCACTCGGCTGTAAACTTTGCTTTTGAATGCTGTATTGCTTTTCCTTGAGGCTAAACTGCTGCATATTTGTATGTCAGGTTCATTCATGCAGTGAGGTGTTTTGTTAGATTCTAATGATTATTTCTTGATGGAGTGACAAGTGGATGATAGATGGAGGGAAGCTAATCTTCCTCATAGCTGTGAAATGATGTGATGGAAATCAATTTAATTGCAAAAGAAAGTGAAAGGAGCAGATGTGGTTTGACACCATGCTTCCTCATATACTGACTACAATTAATGACATGTATTCAATTTAAAATGTAATTTTAGTAGACAAGACCAAAAAGTTATTTGGGCAATTTTTTTTACAATTTTTATTTAATCAGATATATTTTTACCATGTTAAATAATTAAAAATGTTCTATGTTTCCTCTTTAAACATGTGATAGATACAGAAAAACCTATTTCTAATTTTTGTATCTGCACCCTAAGCTGAGCATTTCTAACACAAACTTTCGACAACAATTGCTGCTGTTTGGCTGCTACAAAGCAACTCCCTCCGCACTTTCCTATCCATAATGGAGCATTACTCACCCTCAGTTCCACTCCAGTCAGCCTGTTTGGGAGCACATCTGCTTTATCTTGAGTTGAAGCAACTTGATTTCATTAGACTGGAGCTTCGTGCAGCCCTGCTTCTGACAAGGGAAGCAAAACGGACTATGACTTCTTTTGACAGAGCACCATAGCAACACACTATAATGTAATTTCTTTTGAAATATAAAATGCAATATGCGTCTCTTTGGCAGGAAGCTAAGATATAACCAAACAAAGGGAGACACTGTCTGTATACTCATCCACCAATAGCCATGTTCATTTCCTGCATCTTTGGTGTTCTACACCAGCAATGATCCAGATTGAATCTGAAGCCAAAATAAGTTTGATCATATTTTGCTTAGTTGTGTTGATGTATTTTAGTAGGTCAGGTGTACAATAAATGAACTCTGATTGGAGAAACTGTGGAACTGTCTGATGCAGTTGTTTTCATTGGCTCATATCTCTGATCAGTGTGATATGCATTGCATAGAAGAGATGATTTTTGTAGCACAATGATAATCAAAGCTGGACTTGAGTTTATGAACAGACGGTGAGATGGTGTGTACAAGAGAACTAAAAACTCTAAAAGTCCACTGAAGTGCTGATTCTATTTCGTCTTAAACTGCTTTTTATTTAGAATTTAATGTCTAATCAATCATGCATTCTTCTCCTACTTTAGCTTATTTTTCTACTTTTGCTTGCTTTAGTCCAGTCAAAACAAAAACAATAATTTTGGTGAGAGTTACTTGATCAGAAAAGAAAATGTGACTTTTTCATATAATACATGGTGGATGTTGCCCATTTGGGCAGGGCAACACATTCAGGCTGTGGAGGGGTGCAGTATTTGTACTAACTTGGAAGGACCCTTCTATTTTATGCTTCAACTCTCCCAGGAACAACAATGCAGGAGCTTCATTATGCAAAGCCTCCTTGTTCCTGCAGCATAGTGTATTTTCTTGGCAAGCATTCTGTGGAAGAAGCGTCTCTGTCAACGCAACACTGCAATTTCATATAATTTCTTTTGTATATGTGCTTTACTTCACAGTCATCACTTTAAGATATTATACCAATGTTTTACAAGAAATGCTGAGGACAGTTTTTTTTTATTATCATACAAAATTGTTATTGTTATCAAAATACTAGCCATGACTATAGGTTTGTGTTTGTGTCCACAACCACCATGTTTTTTTTTTTTTTTAATGCTGCACATGGAAAAACTCAATAAAGCAACACAGGACATCACAGTTTGTGAAATACTCATAAAATGAGGTTTTTAAGAGGTGATTTGGGGATGAAGCTTCACAAATGACCATGAAGTTGATCAGTAAAACCTGTATCCTTGTCTAACTGTTTTTAAAAGTAACCTCACTTCTTCAAAAGTCCTTTTCAGGTTTAGTTGCCGTTTCATTGCTTTTCATATACCGCAGACTACTTGGTAAAGGCTGGGCTTTAAAATGTAATAGGTTGAGGTTAGGAATTGTAATCTAAAACATTACAACCAAGCATGAACATTATATAATCTCTATATAATCT
>JBBBVU010000009.1:10665408-10699821 GCA_037177055.1 Atherinosoma microstoma | reverse complement strand
TAATCTCTTGCAGTGGCTACATTTTGAACATTTTTAAACAGTCAGCTCCCCATGAAATGACAGCTAAATATGAAGAATAACTTCTTCAATGATGTGGGTGAACTGTTGTGTAATGCAGTCATATAATCATCTCTGCTCGCCAACCACACAGTTTTCTGGGAACTAAAGCATCATTAGTTCTTCACTGCAAGCTTACACAGCTGACCAACTTGGAAACACTGTGAGAACAATTTTGCTTCATTTATGTGGAGCCAAATAGAAAAATTAATAGGAAATACCTTGTCAAGTAACATGTTTTTGAATTCCTTCCCTGCAACTTGGCACTTCAAGATGTGGTTATTATAGTCAGGAAAAGTTTTGATAGCAGGGAAATAAGTACAAATTTGCTTTTGGTGCTTTTGGTGCATAACCAAAATGTGAAAACCCTATAAAATCTCTCCAATCACATCAACAGTCACATTTTCTTGTCTGTAATAAAATATGTGTGCTAATTTTAAGGCTTTGTCTTTGGTCCTAAAATAATGTTTGTAAGTACAACATTCAATAACATTAATCAAAATGTAAAAAAATCAGGAATTTTGCAATTTTTTTTACTTATGAGTATTGTGTGACCCGTGGCTTATTGCTTCTTTGCACTCTCTAGTGTTACCTCGAATTGTCTTTCCCTTCATTCCTCTCTCTCTGTCGCATGATTAACCTGTATTTTTTGTACAGCTCTAAACTGCATTAGTCACACTAGCAGCAGTTTTACTGAGTGTGAGACGTCTTGTGGCTTGCACCCCAATCCAGCTGGGCCACGACGTCACATGCAAGGCTATTATCACCCCATAAATCTATGTAGATCTCAATAAACTTCTCTTTCAGTCTATTCAATTGTGCTAACACTGATGTGAACCGCCATTAAAGTTTAAGGAAGAAGGAGAGGAAAAAAGTCTCCATTTAGTTTTAACTTAGTTGACTAAGTTTTTCAGGAATGTGCTCTGTGTCACACAAATATGATTGTAATCATCACAATGAAGAAGAGAATCAGTTAGTCTATAATGTTTGAGACAAACTGTATGTATCCAAAAGAGGTATAGGGTTGTTATAATGATCCAATTAGAAAATATGCCTATTTAGGCATCAGTCTCAGACCATTTAGAATTGATGGATTTTACTCCAATTCTTTTGACCCCTGCACTGCAGGATTCAGGTAGAAAAGCTGCCATTGATTACATTACCAGTCTCCCCTTCCCCCTCTGTTACTGATTCAGTGGTACTGAGTATATTAATATTGACTGCCAATATGCCTTTGAGGCTCATATATTGAATGGGGTGATTGAAAATGCGGAGAAAGCAATTTATTCACCACTAAATGTATGTTTAATGGGAGTAATTTTGTTGCCTTGAGAACAAATGAAAAGGAAACTGCTGCCAAAGGGCAAAAATCCAGTGATGGTGTCAGTGCAATACTGAAGTTATTATGGAGGCTGTGGTTAAATTATGAACCATGCTATCCAAGGTTCCACCTAACAATGAAATTATTTCAAGGATGGAAAAAAAAAACAGCAATAATGTGGTATTTTATTTTCTCCATCTTTATCCTCTTCACATTTTCAGTCTGGACACTTGAAAATTTCAAGCTCTGGTATTTCCCACTGAAGTGTTTGTTTCTCTCTCTGCAACTGGTATTAATAAAGGGAAAATATTACAATGACATATGTTCATTATCTGATTCTGTGTATTTAATTTATGTATAAATGTGCTCACTTTTTGCCATCACTACTGGTTATTTCCAAAATTATTTGAATGCTGTTTTTTAGTTAATTCAGTTTTATATACTCCACCTGGGTGTGTATATTGAAGCCCTGGTAGTTTCCATATGCACTGCTCAGTAGCACAGAAGGGTGACGAATGTAGACAGAAGTAGCAGTGCTAAGTCAAGTGTTTGGGTTGGGTGTAAATAAGGTCACCCAGGGTTAATCCACATGGATTACCAACAACATTTTGCAGGAGAAGCTCATATCTTCTTCCTCCCATCCTCATAGTTACCTATGCCTTTATGCCCTTTTAGATTTAAGACAGAAGACAGTGCAACAGGATCAGGTTTAGGAGAATAATGGTGTCTGACAGAAAAATCTTAGGGTAAAGCTTCATGTCTGCTGTGAACTTTCCACAGAACTCTGCTGGATTTACTAAATGTAGCATCATGGTAAAAAAAAGTCCAACTCTGCAACTTCTCACATTTAAATAATTTCCTGGTTTTTTCTTCTTCTTTTCTTTTCTTTCTGATCTATTTTATCTTATTTTTTAAACATTTTTTATTTACAAAGTTTTATACTGATCTAATGCAAGTAACAAGAGAGGATACACTTGAATTGTCCTGTACATGAAATGTGCTCTATAAATACATTTGCCTTGCCTTGCCTTGCCTTACACTTTGCACCTATGAAAAAAATCCATTATCTTTGATTAAATGTTAGTGAAGTGTATAATAAAACATATTATATTCTATTGCATCATATAATCCAGATTGCTCTACTGTATATAGGACATATAAATTACAATGTAATTCTTCAATGCTAAATTTAATCAAAAAGACACAACACTAAGCCAAGATTGTTTACATCCACAAAGCACATGGGGTAATTTGAGGGGGAACTTTGATTTAACTAATACAAATAAAAAAAGAATGAATTACTCTGTAGCCTGAACTATATCTTTTATTTACTATTTCTTTTCTTTTCAGCCTGTTGGTGCATTGAATCCAAAGCGTGCTGCATTTTACGCAGATCGCTACGAGACATGGGAGGATGACCAGACGCCACCTTGTCATTACAACTCCCACTACTCCACTGCTGCCAACACCCTGCACTGGCTTGTCAGAATAGTGCGTAAAATCCCTCTTTTAACAACCCTGTCTACTATTTTGTTCAGATTTCCTGAATTAATCAAGTATGTGAAGAGGAATGAAGTCAAGCCAAGACTACAGATAGCTTTTCATTTTTTGTTTGCATCGGTTGATTGTCACTTGTCAGACTTGATGATGCTGTTACTTTGAGGTCTGTCGGCTTCTGCACAGGAAGCAGCTCGACATTTCAATTTGATTGGGGCTGAGTTAGACCAATGGCGCTCAGAAAACACATTTCACAGGCCAGTAAACCAGCATATGTGAACTAAATAAAGAGTGGCTGGGTAATGATTTACAGGGGCTGCAGTGACAGGTTTATGTGTTTCAGGCTACCCAGTGAGCGCTGGAGACATGTCCATCAAGGTTACTGAGCACTGTCCTCATTTACTGTGGAAGAGAAGAAGGAGGCACATGCACCTCCAGTCTGTTCCATATAAACAGGGCCTTATATTCAGCAGAGCTTTTTGTGGGTTGTCATACATGTGAGTTTGAAGAAACTTTGCATAGTATTTCTCCTCTCTCGTCATTAGTAAAAAAGTAGCTGATGAATTGAGGGAGCTCCTTTGACAACAGTTAGATTGGTTTCACTGGGTTTGTTCCCAGAATCCCTTTCTTCTTCTTGTGAGTGATCCACCCGCTCCAGCAGGCATTGGTTGCTATCACAGTCTTAGAAAACCTAATTTTTGGCCAATTATCTGTATGGCTTACTGTACTCGGGAAGAACACTAATTGATTCTCCCTCAGGCTTGGAAACAATGAATGACTGAAGTCTACAGAGATTCCTTAGTGTGTTGCATAGTAAAATAGCAAATTAGTGCATAGGTTCAAAATGTGTTTAAAATAAGTGTGTAATACTCTTGTTTTAGAAGAACACATCGAATTTCAATTTTATTCATGATGATGATACTCAAATGAATGTGAAGAGAGTGAAAACTGTCAGAAATATAAATTTGAACAGATATCTTTAACTTTGTTGTCTCGTTTTTTCTCTCGGCAGGAGCCTTTCACCACGTTCTTCCTCAATGCCAATAATAACAAATTTGATCACCCTGATCACACATTTTCTGCCATTGCTTGCTCCTGGAGGAACTGTCAAAGGGACACCTCTGATGTAAAGGTGAGAATCATAACAAAAGTAAAAAGTAAAATGCTTTCTCTATGTTATCCCCATACATGAGTAGAACCATCATGTTTTTATTTTGTTTGATTCATTAAGCGATTGAAATGGACTTGACCGTATTAGAGAGTAATTCTGCATATTATAATAGATTACAATATACAATATAATACACTACTATAATTCTAGTTGTAGAAAATGTAGGTTGAATCTTAAATCTCTCCTCGTTAAACTTGGAAAAGATAAATGGTACAACACTCACTATGTACATTTGATTATTTTTGTGCAAAAACCACACTATTTTAGAGGTGGAGGGATCTTGAACAAAGCCTGCATCTGAGAGAAAAACAAAGCCCTCTCCCGGCAGATCCAAAGAGCAGTCACCGAAAACGCTGAACCCTGCTGATTTGCCTCCATTTTGCCCACTGCACAGCACGCAGCAGGAATATGCACTGACCTCAAAGTGTCATAAATTTCTAGCACACCCTGCATCGGGTAGTGTTGCTCCAGGCAATTAATAAAGCATTAATGACAAAAGCTATTTAAAATGTAGTCTTTTATGTACAGACAGGGCTTTTACTTGCCAGGATCTGGGGGAGAGCAGCCAACAATCTATGTGAGGCAGAGGTAGAATGCTGCGAGCCAGTGAACAACTGAATAGTCAAATACCACCCTGTTAACAAATACAGTCTACTTTTGACTACTTGTATGTCTGCATGCATTTGTTTTTACACACATAAGATGGCTGTTGATCTATTAGGAGTAGCATTGTACTGTGCAGGACAATGCAGGATTGGTAAAAGTATTTCATAATGCATAAGAAAAAAGGAAAAATATTGCTCAAGAGCTTGTTTGGATTTGTCATGGCACAGCCATGAGGCGATGCCACTATAGTAGTGGATTATCATAGTATTTGCCTTGATGTGCTTCAAATAATCTCAGATCTGTCAACCAGCTTTGGAAAATATTTTCATATGTGTAATTTTAAGCCAATTTTATATTATGTGAATCTATTCAAATGATAAAAGAATAGGTTTTAAGGCATGTCAACAGAACGGCAGCCAGACATGTAAACAGATGCAAAAATGCCATACACAGCCATTGGGTTAAGGTCAGTTTTGGCTCCTACCACCAAGCAGCTCACTGGTTCTCTGATGTAAAGGTAGCTTGTTTTTACCAGGGTCTCCCTTTCATTAACCCCAGCCTCCCCCTGCAGTTATGATGACAAGTCAAATGGAAACAACCCTGCATCTACGAAGAACCTCACCCGCTTGACCACCCCATCATTAATGTTAATCTGCTTCCACATTTCTCATTTATTTCTGGATGCACATGCGGTCACATTATACTGGTACAGTTGCCCATGGACAAAGAGAGGTAGACTTTTCTTGGAGTGGTAGTAGCAGACATACATCCACACACATAAACACACACCCCAAACCTGCCACTACGTTGTCTAAAGGAATCCAGCAGCACTCTGCTGGTGACAGAGTTTGACGAACATGGCATTAAGCTGACACAGTATAAAGCAATGGAGACTTGTGTGATTGACTTGTTAGCCCATTAAGATGCTGTCGCAGAATTAATGGCTACCATGGGATGGTGGCTTGAAAACGGAGCTGGCAGTTTTAACGGCTTGGTGGTGAGTTACGGCAGGAAGTTTACAACCAAAATATAGAGGTGGGGGGGGTTATCTGGGTGTATGTGGGAGACAGCGGGAAACGAAGAGGAATGGTTTGTTTGCTCCCTTCCCTGTCGTGTGCAGAGGGTGAAATGTGACCAACAGCAGACCAGTAGTGTTATTGGTCTGTACTATGTCATACTAACTCGCTCCTTCGAAACCTTGTGATTTATGGCTGCCCAAAAGCTCCACACATTATATATCCCATAGGCAAAGTAAAACTCCATAATACCACTGAACCTGGCAAAACACTGCATTCATAAAACAAAGCTGATAAGAGGAGTAAAGATTCTGACTTTCATCTACCTTTATAATATCAGGCTAAGAGAAATAACTATGTTCAACTTGTCTTGTATGTTTCTCTAATGAGGACAAAATGAAGGATTTACATTCCTTGTGTGCATATGCTTGATTGCTCTGAGGCTTGACTCACTTATCCATTCTTAGTTGTATGATCAAGAGAATAAACGATCAAAGTGGAGATCGCATAACTGCAGTTTTTTTACAGATATTTTACATGATCATATAAACATTATCAGCCTTCTTAGCCCATTTTCTATGCAAAGCACGCTATGATTTTTGGATTGATTGTCAATAAAATGCAATCTTTGTAAGTAATAATAATGTATTTGATTATAAATGTAAATCTCAGAGGTGGTTGCTAAAGTTTATTTTTGAAAAAACAAGGAATATTGTGAGTTTTAACACATGTAAAAGTATTGTAATTTTGCATAGAAGTAATTTCAGCTATGGATTACCTTAAAGAAGTTCCTAATTTTTTTTGTTTTAGTAATTTAAGTGCTCTTCATACTTTGGGCAAGAGTTTATATGTAAAATATACATGGTGCCTTCATACTTGGTTAAAAAATTAAGAAATTCCTGTGTTTTAGTTTTTTAGTTTATGAAGTGTATTTTAAAACATAATATAAGAAAACGAAGTGGAAAAAAGCAAAGAAAAAATTTGCAATAAATGAAATGGAACTTCACATTCAACAACAACAAATAAAAAGAAGAAGCAAAACACAACCAAAACAAAACTCATAAACAACATTTCCAGGCATTTCCTTGAAATCATTATGGCTTGATAAAGGAGTAGGCAGAAGTAAGAATTGCGTCAATCAGCACAGGAGAAAATCCTTTAAACAGTTCTGTTTCAAAGTGTAAGTAAATATTTGCCACCTTCTTTCTTGTAAGGAATCACACCAGGCCTTACATTTGGGGCTCCTATACCACATCGACTTCCCCTCCACTGCAAGGTCCTGACCCCATCACAGGAACCTAGACACCTAGGGGAAAAAACCTAACTCAGTTCCAGTTTCATTTAGCACATCTAACACCTCTGCATGGAATAACTGGACTAGCACCTCTCACTGCCTTCTCATGGCCTCCTACTCAATTTGTTTGTGCTACCTTTCCCTTTGAATTCTCACTTCATCTCAGTGGGATTGGTCTTTTTTTCTGGTTGTTTTCTACTTATCTGTCCTCACATTTGTTGTTTCTTGTGCCTTGTTGAAATGTTGGGCAACTACACAGCGATGCCTGTGGTGTAAGTATTGCGTCTTTGTCAATAATCTCTAAAATAGGAACATCCTTCTTTCTCAGGAACTGATTCCCGAGTTCTACTATCTCCCTGAGATGTTTGTGAACAGCAACGGCTACCATCTGGGAATGAGGGAAGACGGAGCCATGATTTGTGATGTGGACTTGCCAGCCTGGGCCAAGAAACCAGAAGATCTCGTTAGGATAAACAGGATGGTAAGCTTTAGGCATATTGCAGCTATTAATATGTTTATTATCTAACACTGTCCATGTTTATGATGTTAACTCACTTATTATATAAACAAAAAATATCTTCTGAATAAATTCCTTAACTATTAGTCACCAAAAAGCCGCTGCCAGTAAAGTACTGTCTCCTTCACCTTCTATCAATTTGTATGTTGATACCTAGTAAGTATAGAATAAGCAACTAAACTGATAAGTATCCTAAAGTTTTACTAAGAAGATATATTGCAAAACTTTGGGGTTTTTGCCAATCTATTTTAGGTCTACGGGATGAAAAAAGCAATACATTTCTGAAATCCAATATAATAAAAACAAATGAATAGGAGATTAAGTACTGGGGCATATACACTAGGTCAACATATTGAAAATTCGTGAACATGCAACATCGGTATAAATAAACCAGGATGCAAGCAGTCTCTGGATACTGCAGTTAATGTTTATTATGTTTCATAATATTCATTTTCTATAACCAATTCTACATCACAAATATTGACATATATATCTTCTATCTATTTATCTATCTTTTTTCAGAAAAGTGGAACATTTTAAACTATATTTTTATTAGTTTTTAAATTTTATTTACTCTAAGCTTTTCTGCCTCCTCGTGGCAGGCAGGAAATAAATCATTTTCTTCTCTGTCCCTCTAACCTTCTCATACATCTGTGTCCCCTTGTCTTATTCATGAACCATCTATTAAAGCTCATCGTTCAATACTATGACTGTACCCCCTGACCCCATTGATGTCACTGAAAGACGTGGCTGAGGGCAAGTTTGTCCTATAGTGTTACCTTCTGCAGTGCTGGGCCTCATCTTTTTGGCAGTGTGCGGGGCCCTTCCCATCGATGTTTGTGTGTATGTGTGTGCACACAGGCACAGACATACAGACAGCTTATCAACATGTGGCTCACAACTCCCAACAGGTTTCAGGAGCAGCACAGAGACAACAAATGAGATCGGGCCCATTTGTTATCTTCAGATAAACTCTGTTTCTTTCTTTAATCTGGAATCACTTAGTACAGAAACCCAGCAGTTCTTCTCACTTAACATACTGAATGTTAATACAATAATGTAAAACAAATGGTACACCATTAGTGGCCATTGTGCTGATGCATTTTGAGTGCATATGTTATATGTGTTATATTTGTGAATAAATGTGTATATGCACATTTATTCACAAATGGTGACATTCAGATTAAATTGATAAAGGTAGTCATTGTTGGTTGCTTTGAATTTAAGCAAAATATTACTATTGATGAAAGTTGATAGTTAGTACCCAGAAATTTTGCACCACATACATATTCTGTGTAAACAACATGCTAATGTTTCCGTGCCTGGCAACTCTAATCACTTTCCACAGAAAGTAAATAGTAATATAAGAATATATGAATAGCTTCCTTCCTTAAAGCAGAGGAACTTCCATAATACTTCTGGGAAGAAGCAAGGTATACTGAGTTTAGGGTGTGCAATGTTTATGGACCTGAAGTAGGACGAGGCTGTTGGAACACTCCTGACCTTTTCAGCTGGAGTGACAGAGCTTGGCTGGTCTTATGCACGTGACCTTTCCCCATGTTTTACCCACACGACCTGGTTGAGCTCTATCAGGCTTGTACATCGGCCGAGTGGGGCTTAGATGAGAGAAGCAAGAAATTGTTACAGGCATATTTGCATCTCCAAAACAAAAACTGAGGATGACTGGGAAAAAAAGATTACAGTGTATATGTGTGATGTTGCCTCCCTTTGTTAGATTCTCAGACCATTGTACTCATAAACCCAGAAAATCATAGTCCTCTGCCTCCATTTTTTTCTGTCTTTTGTTCTCTTCCCAAGCTAGCCCACACTCTTACTTCCTCTTTTATTTAATCTCTGTCAGTGGATCTCTCTGGCTGCCTCCCCCTTTCTCTCACTCTTTTTTTCATTCCCTCCTTTTCTTTTTCCTCCCTCCCCCCCTTGTCCTCCCACTTCCCATCTTTGCATGTGCCACTTTCAATTGTCGTGATATGCCCTGTGGCAAACTCTGCCTCTGTGTGCTTGAGCAGGCTTTGTTGGTAATGGCTGTTATTTCTGACGTGAGGGGAGGAGTGTAAATTTCTCTAGCGAAGCTTCACCTCAGTATCCAAGGGAATTATGTTGTACCGTACTCTAAAACAATACATTAACCCCCCATTGGTTGGCTTCCATCGGTACTGTATTTGTTATAGGTACAAGCCTTAAATCTTATTCCGAATCTCACCAACACCCAACCAAAAAAAAGACAAATCCAGTCTCCTTTTTTCATTCTTAGTTGTAATTTATAAATTTTTCTCCTATAGATAATTTAACAGTAAATTGGTTTCAGTTTGTGCTGAACCTATTTCTTTATCTCCATGCAAAGATGGTGTTTTAAGTGGACAGAGAAAAATGTTTACTTGTTTTCCTGTAATCTTTGTGTCCAGTAAAATGATGGGGTGTTTTACTGAATGCTAGTTATTTTTGGCCAGGCCAAACATCAAAGACTATTTTAGGCTAATGAAGTTACACCATGGTCAGTCAACCAAATACTTCAGTTTTCCCATTTGCTGTTGCCCTGTCAAAATATTCCGGTATGATGACTCAAAGCGCTGAGAGGATTACAGAAACATCTTCTTTCCACCCTAAGTACAGTCATTTCTTCATTTTTTCAGTCTGTCTTTGAAGAAATAAAGTTTCTTTAGACTGTGGTTCTTGGCTATTTCACTGCGGTCTAATAAATGCACTAATGAATGAACAAAAATGTTGTGGTAACATGCACATATTTGTCACTGCTCTCATCCCACACATAGAAAACAGTTATGGATGTACAGCTGATGCAGAAGGGCTTGCACCCAAAGACTTACCATAGAGTTTCTCTCAACGATGATGCTGCACATAGGTCGAATGTCGACCTGTTGAAAATTAACTTATATTATAATTAAATCACAAAGAGGACTAAATTGAAAATAGTAAAGAATAAAGAAATATGAAAAGCCTAATAGTTGAACTGAAACATTTTTTGTAACTCCTACTTAACACAAAGGCGTCTTAACACAAAGCAGTTCTTTGTCCACTTTGACCTCTGTATTCTCTGTGGTAGTGCAAAGCTACAACACAAGCATGAATAGTCTACACCCCAGATTGCTCCAAATATTCGTAAGACTGCCCCCAGGTTGAGCATAGCACCAGTACAAAACGGATGCACAGTCATGCCTGAGCCATACGTGATAGTCAGAAGTGAAACACTGCAAATAAACAAAGAGCAGTAAGAAGATATTGGATAGAACAAAGCTAAACTTCAGCTGCATTTACAGAAAATAGGCTGGTCTTGAGGCACCTTCCTCCAAGCTTGTGCAGCGGTTTATTTGTGCTTATAGAACATAACCATCATGGCACACTCCATGTTATTTCATTGATTTTCTGCTTTGTTGTTAAGATTGTGGTCACTTTCTTAAGCTCTCTTAAGTACCACTGCTCTCTCTGGATCTCACCTGTGCACCCATATGACATCTAACTCTATTTTCAGCCTTTTGCCTGCCCTTTGCATTTTCATTGGCTGTTGACACATTTTTCTCACTACCTGGTAATTCTCTCATGCGATGTTGCTGCAAGAAAGCAGATCTCAGACCATTCTTATGTGTGATGTAAGATCTCATGTCACCTTATATGCACAAAATCTGAGTGATTTTTCAATATAGGCATCGACTATCTTAAAACTGTCTAAACCAGTGGTTCCCAACCTTGGGTCCCCCAAAGACCAAAGGAGATCCCCGAGGTTTTGCACATTCAGAGGCATTATGTCCACATATTGTCCCTATTTTAAGAAAAAACAGGAATGTTCAATTTTGTTAATTTAACTTTGGCTTTCTAAAAGGACAGGACTCGGCCAGAATACATTATTTATGGTGAGATTCTCAAAAAACCATGCAAGATTTCAGTATTTCAGGATATGCATGAGGGGGGTCCCCAAGGAAAATGGGTTGGAACCACAGGTCTATACAATTGCATCTTAAACTTACATTGGACAGCTATACTGTATACTCAAGTAGGTTTTTGCCTAATCCTGTTCTCTCAAAGCACTCTATGTAATAAGTTTTGTGGTGTTTGATGGCGTTGTAATGTTCTGTCAGGTCATCTGTGTATTGTACTGTATGCAGGCTGCGTTTTGTTGCGTTGACTGTTGTGTTTAATTTCAATTTGTATTATGTCTTTTGGCCCGTGTGCTGTGTGTTACTGGTGTGCCTCTCACCTCTAATTGCCCTGTACTCCTCTGACAGGCCCTGGAAAGCGAGTTTGTGTCATGTCAGCTGCATCAGTGGATTGACCTTATTTTCGGCTACAAGCATCGAGGCCCAGAGGCGGTGCGTGCCCTCAACGTCTTTCACTACCTGACTTACGAGGGCTCCGTCAACCTGGACAGTATTACTGACCCCTTGCTCAGAGAGGTAAAGCTTACAGAGACACACAAACATATTGCTATGGCAACTGAACCCTCTATTTTCCTATTCACCAGCGGCACTACTCTTTATCTCCCTATCTGTTCTGGCATGTGTTGGAGCTTCTGGAGCTTTTGTATCATGCATCCGTCATTCACCTAATGTGTCATGCAAATGTAATCCGTGAGAAAATCTGACTAGGTTGCTGACTCATTGTATTTGCTTTATTTTTTGATAACCTGAGATATTAATTTCCACTCTTGGGTAAGAAGAATTCATTGATATCTTTCCATGTTCCTTATAAAACTTGTCATGATTCTGTGTTCCTTTTTTCGTGTTTTTTTCCTTTTATTCACTTAATCAGATCAATAAATCTGATTGTGTTCTTTGATAAATCTCCAGAGGTCACTCAGTCAATCAATGAGAAAGTGAATCTTTTTATTCTTAAAGAATTAATTGAATTACTACCAGCTCGCTGGTAGTTCTTCTGAATGGTTTAATTGCAAGAGGAAAGGGAACCACAGACTGCAGCAGCTGGCATGCATTGTGGCACTTTCCAGTGTGAGCTCATCTCTCTCTGTGATATTCACCATCTGCTGTCTCCAAAACAAGTCATTTATATACTGTCACTTCCAGGAGCGCCTTTATTTATCAAGTGACCACTATGCAAATCACCTGCAGAAGATTTGGATGATCTAATTACCAAACCATATTGTGAAAGGTTTGGTTTTCATCATTTCAGGAAAGATTTTAGTTGAGGCCTTGTTTATTTTGCATCAGACGGAAAGGATTTTACCTGTCTTCCAAACTGATTGTTGTTACCCAGAGAGATGACAGCACTGTTTGTTGGTAGCACATTATGCTATTCAGACTTTCTAATTGTACTCAGTTGTTGTAGTCACTACTGTGACATGTGATTGTATTTGTGCTGGAGAAAGTAACAGGATTAGCTAATTGCAGCTGATGCTATACTGAGACTGGGAGTGCTAATGAAGAAAAAACCTTCACACTCTCCTTTATGTGTCTCATTCCAGATGGATTCTTATTGACTTTTTAACATAATGTATAACCTTTTGTGTTTTAACTCCAGTATTCTTGTATACTAGTATTAATGACAGGAATTTTATTAAAACAGTTTGAAATTGATATTGTATTCACAAAACATTCAATAATTGTGGTGCCTGTGAAACGGAAAGACAACAAAACAGTGTGCTGGCAGTGCAGGTCTTCCTCATATTCTGCATTTTGCCTTACACAATATCTTCACAGTGGCACGAACATACAAACCAAACTCTATATGTTTTAGTTTTAGTTTTTTTTTGTTTGTTTTTTACCATATTGCATTTTTTAGGGGGCTAAGCAGTTAGTTGCAATCTGCAACTTTTCTATTTGATGTTACTTATCATTCAAACTGCCCCTGTAAGTGTAGTTTGTTTGTCAGCAGAGCTGGTGAAAATAAGGATGAATTTGCCTGAAAAACATTACACAAGTAGGTAATAACTCAACTTATTTCAAATGATTAAACTAATCACAGTCAAGGATATCAAACTTTTGGGTAAAATGTATGGAAAACGTAAAAAGTTCATATACACTGATAATGTATCATGAATATCTGACATTTAGTAGAATCATGCAATGGTCATTCATCATTCATCTCAAACAATTTATTGAAACAAAACCTAAAAACAGTGTTGCGTATACCACAACATAAAATTTTAGTGTCTCAATGACTTGTCATGTGTTAGTTGGCATCTTGGTCTGATGATGTCAAAATGTGAACAGAATGATGAAGAAGACTGTTAAAATACAATTTGTTCATTAACTACAGGATTTAGTGGTTGATTCATGGTCCGAACACTTTTTTTTTTTTTTTTGTTGGTTAATCATCTTGTTAGAGAACAGCATGTTGTGCAATGATTGCTTAAACACTGAACATGTGCACATGTGCATTCAAAAGTTTAGATTATTATTATCATCATTATTATTCAATTTGAACCAGCTTCCTGTACCATCCGTGGCAACTTCAACTAAATTCAGTCAGCTTAAACCTGTTAACCGTTGGCAGGATCTCACACAGGCTAGTCTTTGACGTACCTGAATGAGTCAATAAGGTGGAGTATGGAAATGTGCCCGTTGTCTGTCTCACTAAGATCTGCTGAAATCTGATGATTGACTCTGGGGTATTGATTCATTCTGGGCCTGACAGGTGAAACTGCTGACAAGGCATTAGTCACAACAATTAAGGCATTTGAAATGTCAAGAAATTAGAGGTCATGAGAGATAACTTCCTCTTTCGTGTCAGATGAAAATGATGACACCTTCTGACATGCTGCCAGGCTTCTGGTCTGTGGTTGAGGACAAAGTGACAGATCTACTGGGCGCACTGCCGGAACAGCAGTCCTTCGGCATGATGCCTCTCCTGACAGCCTTCTCTTATGGAAAAACATGACAGCAACCCCTTGATTCAAACCCCTCTGTGTCACTCAGAAGTAAACAGACAAATTATTCATCAGTGGGACTCTATTCGTCCTCCTGCCTCTGCCCCTCCTGGCCCTTCTGAACAAACAAAGTATGCTGTGGCTAGCTTATGACGAGCTTTGAAGCAGTTGACATACTTAAAATTGATTTCACCTTGATATTTTCATGGTGATTTAATGTTTGACTGTGCTGTCTCTGCATCACATAGAGTATAGGATTTAATATGCATTATCTATGATAATAGCTACATTACAGACAGCCACTTACTGGTGGACTTATTGTTTGAGACATTTTTGCTCCTGCATACAGTAGTGCACATGTCAGCTCCCAAGCTGTCACTCACGAAACACCCTCAGGGCAATTCTTTGTTTGTATTTGAGGATTAAAACCCAGACAAGCTTATCGTGAACAAATTTCCTTTGGCATGCAAAGCATGGACAGCAGTGTAATCACATGTGAAAATAACATGGTTGCTTTACATGTCTGTATGATCTTTCTGTTGATTTTACCTTCTTTTCTTTTATCATCCGATATATTACTTTAAAGAAAACGGTGCTTTAAGGAAGATATTTTTTTGTCTGCAATCTATGAAATATTTCAAAAGGTTAAAAGATCAGCTTCATATTTGTTGTTGCCACTGTTGGTCCCAGGTGTTGTGACTCAGCATGATCCCACGCTGCTTACTGGGTCAACTCAAGGCCATGTCTGCAGCCTGTGTGGCGAGCTGTTGTGTTGCTGCATTGCATGAGTGGATTGGAGGGCGCTGCTGGGGGATCATCCTCCATGGAGTCCCTGTCATCAGTTTGGGAACTAAATATTAGATAAAGTGAGAGCTGCAGCCACTCACCTCAGAGACTTTTTGCTTATGCTAAAATTGCAAACAAAGCAAAGGTGGATTTAGTGTTATGAAGGATGTTTGGTGCTCAACCACGCATGGTAGCTTTTGCTTGGAGGGGAGATCTTTGGCTTTGGCAAAGACTGTCACTTGTCAGCTAGAAGTCAGAGCCTGGAGTGACTTAAACTAATGAGTTGCCTGTAAGTACCCTCCATCTCAGATTGAGGTAGAGATACATTTCTGACATACATCACTGAGGATTATCCTTTAAGCAGCTGAGAGACATAGATGTGGTTTGATCATCTAGTGGAGGAATATGCTTATGAGTTAACCTTCAACAATTCGTATCTCCTTCCCTAACCCTAACCCTAACCAGCTTGAGAAATATGGTGATGCTTTCCACATGGCCCTTTCTGCATTTCTGATTCTTGTATCAAATTTCTTTATTTGAACAGACACCGTGACCCTCACCTCAAACCTAACCTTAAATAGCCATAATGTCAGTTGCTTATTACTTGACAGACTGTGTTTTAAAGACACACCAGCACTTAATGGTTGCCAAATGTGCTCACTAACTCACATGAAACTTTCACTGCTATGTGACAGCACTCAGCTATGTGGACAGCACCTTTTTTGATGTTGTGGGAGATCGGAAGTGACCAGGGGGTGTTGGGTGCGACTGTATGCCTTGCAGGTGGCCTGTCCTAATTCAGCAGCACCTCCAAACTTCTCGTGCCAAATCTCCCACTGTGGCATGTGCTACCCAATGGGTCCTTTTGATAGTGAGCAGTGTGTACAGGCCAAAGAAAATGAGGGCTAGTCGCAGAGGCAGTCAGAAAGGCAGGCGAAAAGCAGAGCGCTGTATGTTCCATTGTGCACAGTGGCATTGACGGACGTCTACAAGCTCCCCTCTGATGGTGGAAGTGGCTCCAGTCACATCAATCACTTCCACTGTGGAGTACCCCGCTTTCAGTCAAGCTCAGCAGCTCTTACTGGTTGTTTTTCTTCCCTTTCATTACAGGCAAAGAAGTTTGTTAGTCTGTTTTAAATTGCACTTATTTTCTAAAAATAGCAATTCATCTGTTATTGTTTTTTTCCCCCTGCTGCTCAAAATGAGATTTGTGTGGCTGTTTTTATTTTTCTCCCTGCTAGTCACAAGCCTCAAGACTTATAGTTTGTACCCCATAAATAATCCTTCATTAGAGTACTGTACCTTTAACCAAAACACTACGTCCTGCTTGTGTGATGCTGTGCCTTTGTATAGGAGTGTGCACATACACATGCTTTTCCCTTTTGTTTCAAACACAATAACATCTAAAAGCACACTGGCCCACTGCAGTTCTAGCTGGATGTCACTCCAGGTTAACGTTTGTGCAGTTGGGGCCCCTGCTCCTGGAAATGGGAATGGTTAACTGAAGCATGTTAATAGGAAAAGGCTTGTCTCTTCCATACTAACACTTGGATGACTCTGCAGGCTGAGGGGGGAAGGGGGAGCACCCAGGCGGATTGGGAGTGCACCCCTTTCCCTTTACCTCCCCCTTCCTCAGAGGCACGGCTGAGTTAGGATTTGCTTGCATTGTCAAGTAACGCATTGACCCATCACTTTGATGCATATTGATTGTGACAGCCGCTCTCTCGCACTCTCACTCTCTCTCTCTCTCTCTCCCGCAGGCCACAGAGGCGCAGATCCAGAGCTTTGGACAGACGCCATCTCAGTTGCTTATTGAGCCACATCCTCCACGCAGCTCCGCCATGCACCTGGTGAGAACAGTGAGCATGCTGGGAAATTTCCCTGCACCTTTGGATGTAGTTTGTGTGCAAAGGAAGATGTGTGGACCTGATGTGTTGCAGTGAATGTGATTGTAGATGGGCATTAGATTGAGAAAGATATCCATGATTTCACATTTTTGTGCATTTCCTACAGTCTACTCTTATATAAAATAAAGGTTAAATATTTTAGATGTTTTCACCTTATATAGGTTACAGACCCTCAACATAACACTTTTTTTATGGCTGGCCTTGTTGCAAGCAAAGTTTAAAGGGAACAGTGCTCCCTGCTGGCCTACTAGTTCCTCTCTTTGTTCAGAAAGCTGCTTTTACCTGCTCAGTCCATGTAATAACCAGCTTTACCCACGTTATCTGTACATTATTTTCTCTGTTTCCTTCTCTACAAGAAACTAAAAAGCATTTTTTTCTAAGAACATTTTTTTTTCGTTTTTCTTTGTTTCCAAAAGACAACTACATTTTCATTCACTTTTTTACAGGATGAGATAAGAGCTAAAACCGGTTCTGTCACAAAGTACTGCTGGTTTCTTTCTCCTGCTAGACATTAACTCAGAGTTTTAAAGTATGGGTGGAATTTTGCAGTGTAAAAGAAAAAAGCAGCAACATGTACGCACCATCTCACATAAACTGTGTCCTCCATCCCAGTTTTTCTTGTCTACCCCTGTCTAAGTCTCTTGTCCGACAACCGTCAGTGGGGACTGCATTAAAATCCTTGTGTCAATAATTCTTCTTGCATTCTTTTGTCTCATCTTTTCATACATTCCCCCATCATTTTCTCCATCCTTTTC
The DNA here is from genome assembly GCA_037177055.1 of Atherinosoma microstoma. Classification (NCBI taxonomy): domain Eukaryota; kingdom Metazoa; phylum Chordata; class Actinopteri; order Atheriniformes; family Atherinidae; genus Atherinosoma; species Atherinosoma microstoma. The sequence goes on along the minus strand of JBBBVU010000009.1, from coordinate 10,682,041 downwards.
CCGCCTGTTCCTGTTTTCTTAAACTAATCCTCTCCCATCATCATATCCCTACATCCTATTCCACACTTTGTCTTTTCCCCTTTTCTACTCAATAGTGTTTCCTTCCACAGAGTCCTCTCATGTTCAAGGACCAGATGCAGCAGGATGTCATCATGGTGTTGAAGTTTCCATCAAATTCACCTGTAACCCACGTGGCTGCTAATACTCTGCCCCATCTCACTATACCTGCCGTGGTTACTGTCACCTGCAGCCGCCTATTTGCAGTCAATCGATGGCACAACACTGTTGGTGAGTGGTGCCAATCTCACATAGGAGGTGATATGTTCAAACACAGGCATATGCTCTTGGAAAATAAAAGTGTGCCACACCACATGCGATACCTACCACAGCAGTGGCCCTGTAAAATCACTTCATCACCGTCACACAGAACCCTGCCCACCGTTCATAATAGAGCTGTAGCCTGCTGTCTATGAGAGAAGCTAGCACCTCCCAGGTAAGCTGACCATGAGTGTTTCCACATGTTCCTTTTCAGACATGTGTGAACAACATTACCCACAGAACCCCTCCCTAAGAATCAGCCTCACCTCAGGGTCAGAGGGCCAAACCAATGGTTACTGGGAAATTAGGCCGCAACTGCACCACATTCTCCTCACACGTCCCCATCTGTCACCGTAGAAATACGTTGAGCTCAGGACCAAAGAGTGCGCAGTGTGTGGTTGCTTTTAATGAACACAGCTGCAGCACCCTTACCATCCAGTTGGATAAGAGGGAAATGTGTTTTTTTTCTTTTTCAAATCAAGATAATAAGGTCTGCATATTTGCTGCTGTATCAAAAATGAGTCAAGATACTCATTCACATGGATGAAATGTCTCCACTGGGAGAAAAAAGCCTGTTAACACAGATGGACCTCCAATACTTTGATTTTATAGAAAAGACTTTGAATTAACTGGGCTCTGAAAGGGGAACAGATGTTTATGTATGAATGTGCAGTGGTCAATGAAAGCCTTATGTATGACTACCTGAATCCAGGTCTCAGAGGAGCTCCAGGCTACTCTCTGGAACAGGCCCATCACCTCCCCATAGAGATGGATTCTCTGGTTGGTGAGTAAGCTTGAAAAGAAAATACAGCTTAGAAATATTTGTAATTTATGTATGTTGTTGTTGTAGGAACTTTCATTCATAGCTTGATTTTGTGTATGTGTGTGTGTAAAAACCCAAATATTGTTCTGTGGTTCTTTTTGTGTCTTCAGCCAACAATACTGGAAGCAACAAGCGTCAGATCACAGACCTAGTGGACCAAAGCATCCAAATCACCACACACTGTTTTGTGGTGACAGCTGACAACCGCTACATCCTGGTGTGTGGCTTCTGGGACAAGAGCTTCCGTGTGTACTCCTCTGAGACAGGTAGGTTAGAGTGTAAACTCTATTTCTTACAGAGGTGTGCACTGATGTGTGGAGGACTGAATACTATGACAGTAATGATACAGTATTGGTGCTACTCTCTCCTGACACACTGAACAACAGATTAATCTACAATAATCCACTGAAAAATGAAATAAAAATCTATGTGACTGTGGAAATAATACTAATATACTGCTTTAAATATATAGGTGACTTTTCATTCATCTGCTCTGGATGAATCTTAAGGGTCTCAAGAAGACTGCAACATGTATTTCCTCTGATAATTCTGAATATTTAAACTCTGTATAAATTATGGCTTGAAAACTGAAAAGTGAACATTTACTTCCTTTTTTATGTGTTTTAAGATCTTAAAAGAAATTACTAACACTGAAATCATGTACACTACCAGTCAAAAGTTTGGGCACACTTTCCCATTATATTTAATGGTACTCTATGCTCTTTTTTCTCCTTAGGCAAGCTGACGCAGATAGTTTTCGGCCATTGGGATGTGGTGACATGTCTGTCCAGATCAGAATCTTACATTGGCGGAGACTGCTACATTGTCTCTGGATCTAGGGATGCTACTCTCCTGCTGTGGTACTGGAGTGGGCGACACCATATTATTGGTGATAACCCAAATAATGGTGAGTGGAAAATGCAAATAGATTGCATGTACACACACTGTGTGTGAGGTAAAATGGCCCCACGGACAAGGTTACATAGGCATTTTTACTTTGTTTTGTACCTCCCTATGAAATATTTTCATTGGTGTGAAGTGAAAGGCTCTGGAGCTGCCCAAGTCTATCATTTTTTAAAACACTACCTATATAGGAGGCAAGAGTCTTTGATCAGCACCGGAATAAAGCATTCTATCCAACAAATTGAGTAATGCAGAGAGACAAGGAGAGGATGAATTATCTGCCCTGAAGCTGTGATATATTAGTTTGATTAATGGAAATAAATTGTACTGCTTTTAAGTAGAGAACTCCAGATGTATCTGCATTCAGAGAGTGGTATATTCCAGTGTGTGATTTCTACTACTCTGTTCATTCAGTTGTTTATTTTGAGTATAGCGTGTCTATATTAAGACAATCCATCTGTGTTTGGGAAAGCACCTATAATGTTATGGTACTGTTCAAGCCAGAAGCACTATATAAAGCATGGAATGAAAGAACTCAAAATAAGGAAGAAAGTGTGTCTTTATTTTATTTCCGGGCAACAATACAACATGTGTATGTGAGAAGATCTTGTGTTTCTAATTGTGAAAGATTCTAGGAGCTTTGGATTTGTAGCGAGTGTCCTCTAATTAACTTCATTGAGGCTTTGACAGTTAATTAAGAATTTCAGCTTGGATGCCTCCAATTAGCAAGGGGCAACAGCACTTGTGTTACTGCAGCAGGAAAACGGTATTCCCCTGAAGTTTACACTACACAATGCATCTTCAGTGGACAAAAGGAGAGACAGAGGGAAATAACATAGCTCAAAAATAGGTATGGAATATGATCAGCAAAAAACTCAATTCTGTATAGATGTGTATTTATATACATGTAATTCATTACAAATATAAATGGCAGGGTAACAGCACAGTTCTCTTTGTTTTACTTATTCACTTTTTCATTGAATAAATGTTACTAGGAACCTGATTCCAGTGATTTCATACCTATTATATATTTTAGTGAATATGTGATAGCAGTGTGTGAGACCACTATGCCATCATCCTACAGGTATGGCATGGGCCAGAAATTGATTTCAGCCACACCCAAAAAGGCTGTATGTGTCTTCAATGTGTGATAATTAAAATAACTTCCAGCTCAATCATGGCCTTGCTTTTTAGACTCAGCCCATTGTACTGGTGCAAGTAGATATTTGCACCAGGTTAATTGTGGTGGCTAAATCAGCTTGTCCCAAGGGCTACGACAGAGCAGGGGGTATCCAATGCAGGGTGATTGAATCTTTTGTTGGGCAGGTGAGCTCGCTTTTACTCCCTGGGGGCTTTTTTTGACACTTGTCCTATTCAGGCCTCCATCAGCAGCGGGTGCTGGGAATGACAGGGGTGCTTGGGTCTTAGTCTCTAAGGGACCATGATGCATCGATCACAGTCCAGCTCACTGAGTGGACTGCTGCAGCTATGAAGGAGACATGCCAAGCCAGTGAAGGAGGGGATGATTATGATGGTGGCTGGATTTTCATCATCTTTCAAAATGATGCTGTCATATAGGTGAAACAAGAAACTTTGCACTGAATTTGTTGAACTTGGAGCAGATGTGACATGTTCAGAGTTGCTAGTTTGGTTTATGTTTGTCAAGTTTTCAACAGTGGCAAACTTACACCAAACTAACACATCAGCATTCTCCACAGATTTACAGATACATGAATAGATACAAAACTAAGAAGAAATTTAATGTGTATCTGAAAATATTACTGAAACCCTAGAAAATGGGCACACTGACTTTTGCATTGAGGATGTAATATCATACCAAACAGTTAGCTCTTAACTGTAATAGGCTTTCCTATATTACATTTCCCCAAAACAGAAGTAATAGCACAGGCAATGTTTATCCGGAATTATTATTTTTTTCTTCTGTTTTTTAATTGGTGATCACAGTATATCAGACAATGGTTTTCATTGTTGTGGCAGTACTCTGGGTTGATGGCTCCAGGTGCCATGAAACACCCCTCACTAACCTCTCCCCCCAGCTATCATCAATCATGTGACATAGGATGAAATCAAGTGGCTTGGTGGTGGCCATGGCAGCATCCCAGCATTTGCATAACAATTTAAGATAACCTTCCTGCTACCAGATGTGTTACATTGCATGATTATATAATATTGGCTGATCCATGTAAGGTGGTTTCACAGAGTTTGTGCATAAGCCAGTTTGTTACCATTTTTGACAGTATGGGATCCGATAAAGGGGTGATGTTTTCACTGTTGCACAACAGAATTAATCAATCAAACTTAGTGATTTGCTTCATCCTGTTGTGTATATGTCCTCTTTTAGGGGACTACCCAGCACCACGAGCAGTCCTGACTGGTCATGACCAGGAAGTTGTGTGTGTGAGTGTCTGTGCAGAGCTGGGTCTAGTCATAAGTGGAGCCAAAGGTTAGTATGCTTCTTTGCTTACCATCAGCAAGTACAAACAAGATTTATACAACACTGAAGCTTTAAACTAGAATACTAGTTTTACAAAAGGTCACTTATCCATCCAGACATGCTTTTTGTCATTTCAGTAAATACACTTGCAACTCTGCTCATTTTCTTTCACAGAAAATGACAGGATCAGAAATATGAGAATACCACACAAACATACTAGATTTCCCTTTTCGTACATTAGCACAGGTTTCTCCTATTTATACTTTTTGGTTTTGCAGAGGGTCCATGTCTGGTCCACACCATCACAGGGGACCTGCTACGGGCTTTGGAGGGACCAGACCACTATCAGTGCCCACGGCTCATCTCAGTGTCCAGTGAGGGCCACTGCATCATCAACTACGACAGGGGCCGCTTCTGCAACTTCAGCATTAATGGCAAACTGCTGGCACAGATGGAGGTCAATGATTCCACCAGGGTAAACAGACTTCTTGACATCAGTATACTCAAAAGATAAAAAATCTTTCCTGAAGGCATGAAGACATTTAATCCCTATATATGTATATTTAGACTTATGTATTGAGTCCTTTTAAAAAAAAAACCCCACAATGCTTGAAAAGCTAGCAAGAAATTTAATGAATAGGACAATCTGACTGCAGTACATGTATTAAGAGCTTTTCATGCCCTACATTTTATATCCAAAACATTAGTTTCAGGGAAATAAAAAATAACAACAAAAAAAAACTCACAAAAAAACTCATTAAAATATCATAGTTTATACTCTTTATTTTGAACTTAATACTTAATCTATCTAAAGTTAGTATAAATGTAAATTCAGATGACTACTACATTATTCTCATACTGTATCATTTTATTCTCAAATATTGGTCATCTATTATGTTGTGGGGTTTTTTTTTTGGTTTTTTGTTTTCCTCAAATAATTGACAAACATGTCTCATCCAATTATATATTTTGCATTCTTCAGAAACAAACACTTCTGTAGAGAGGACAACAAATTTTAAGTTGGAGGTGACATGTTTAACTCCCTTATACACCTCTTGAAGGCAATTCTCCTGAGCAGCGACGGGCACAACCTGGTAACAGGGGGAGATAACGGTGTGGTGGAGGTATGGCAGGCTTGTGACTTCAAACAGCTCTACATCTACCCAGGCTGTGATGCAGGCATCCGAGCCATGGACCTTTCACACGATCAAAGGTCAGTACAGGCAGTTTTATTATATTAATAGCATTTTAAATCTAATTTCTAAATATGTTTTCGTAAAATATGTTTAGAAACTAGCTAATGACATCATGTGGCTGTGAGAACTATTTAAAACGGCATCAATCAGCCTTAAATCTCATATTTGTCTCCCGCCTCTGCTGTGCTCCCATTTGTATCACATATTCAGGCTCGATCGACAAGATGAGAACTGAGACATAAAAATCTGTCAATGAAATTTTTCTTCAGTGGAGGAGTTAGATGTGTTTAAATCTTAATTATCGTGAAACAATTGATAAATAAGCTTTAATTTTTTCTGATTTACTGCTTTACTCTGCAAACTGGCTGCTGCACACTCAACTTCCATTCAGGGTAGGAGTGGCCATGTTTGAATCTGTGATTTCAAATAATTGTAGAAATCGCTTCATTTGGCCTTCAAGTCTTAATTATTTAATTAACAGCCTCGTTTTTTGTCATACACAGTTTTAATTGTGCTCGACAGGCACTCTGATGAGATGAATTTAGAGAATTCAGATTAACCCTTTTTGATTTCCTGTTAAGAACCTACACAAATCTCATGTGTAGGTTCAGAAACACAAGCCTTATGTGCAGTGTTCAGTTAGAGGAATACCCTAATTATAACGACATGTTTTGCAAGTGACCACATTTTGCACTACACCGAGTACATACTCATTGCACAAGTCTATTGGCTGATCAGCTGCTTGTTTTCCCAATTTACATTCTTTAAGACTGGTCAGAAGTCACATAATGGATGCCTGGAAGGCGTCTCTGAGGCGACAGTGTTCGCTTTGGGGCTATAAGAGTCTGACGTAATCATGTGACCCTGGCAGTTGAGAGGTTACAGAGACTGAATATTCAAGCTGCACTTTACCGCCACAGGCCAACTATCCCTCGGTTGCAGAACCGCCAATATAACACGTAGACTTATATCTTAAGTAAATCAAGTCAGAACCATCATAAGTAACTGCACAACTTTAAGATGGCAAGGGAATGATGTATCAATATGAAAACATTTCATTTTTATCCTTTTAAGCAGTTATTGTTATGCACTCATCTGTATGCCATTTAACAAATAAATATTTTAAGAACCCCTTAATTCAGTTGCAACCTTTTTCTTTAACAAGTTGACATTAGGTATCAAAAGTGACCTGGGGTCTGTAACTGCATTTACAGAGAGCCATTCTGCATTAGCTCTGTTCATTGTGCTCAAGCATTTAAACCCCTGGGGTGTAGCATTAAAATGTGACCCTGTGAAATCAGCCGCTTTCGTGCATACCAGCAAGACGTGGATACAAGGGATGCAGTAACTTAGTTGTCAGAGGAACCAAATGCAATTAAATAATCTTTGAAAGCAAACATTTTAATGCATCTCAGTTTCTTATGTAAGAGAAATTTAACACAAACAAAATGACCAATAATTCAGTTTTTTTATTTTTTCACTTTGCACACTGCTTTTAATGGAATTTCAAGTTTTTTTATTCATGATTTTTTTTCTCTGCAGGACTTTGATCACGGGCATGGCTTCTGGCAGCATTGTTGCATTTAACATAGATTTCAACCGATGGCACTATGAACATCAAAACAGGTACTGACAAGAGATGATTACACTCAGCAGAAGGCTAGTGTGGAAGGATAGAAGGATATCTACCGACTAGTGACTGAGCTGTACAGCAGAAGATTTAAAGACTGTGGAGAAAACAGCAGAACATCGGCGTGATAAAGACTTGCTACATATTCATCTAGCCTGAGGCAAACATGTTGCTTTTTATCTGCCGCTAAGCAATCTGGACAAATTGTTGGTTTTCACATCTTACCTGAGCACTAGCTGAAGCATTCTCCAGCTGAGTCAATCAGGTCTGTTGTCCTGGATAGGGAGAAATTGATATCATGATAATTAATGATAAGTTGTTAAAATATACCTTGTTTATCATTAAAACTGTGAAAAAGACAAGAATTTATCCACTTTTAGGAACATTTATATAACATTTGTATGGCTGATACGTGGAACACTTTTATGACATAAGTTGAGTTGTAAGTACTGTCTGAAGTATTTCTTATCTGTAAAGGCTGAAAAAGATCTAAATGCTGTTAAACAAGCCTCTATGTTATTGTTTCCATCATCCAAGTCATGAATCAATGTTGAAAGTTGTCACTGCATTAGTTACATTGCTCATCAACAGTGGTCAAATGTAATTTTGTGAAAAGACAAAATGTTTTTAATTTGATGTTAATATGACAGGCAAGTTCAATTTAATGTGGGTTTAGTCCTTTGTGATAAATGTTTTTGATATGTCACCAACATTAACTGTGATCTCCATGTTTATTCTAAACTGAGGGATGAATTATTAAATAAGCGCAAATTTATAGTGGGACATTTAGATCATTTTATTAACAGATGCTTTGTTTTGTTCCACAGGTTTCCATTGATTTACATACCAGATTTATTGGATAATATCTGTTTGTAAAAAGTTGACATTTTGTAAAATGGAAATGTCACTTTCCCAACACATAACTGATGGCACTTCAAACATGATTACTGGACCGTTACGTATACATTTTTGCATAAATGTTGGCTTGACCATTTCAAATGTGAATCTAAACAGCATTTCATGCTGTCACTCAGTGCTCTAGCAAGCAATATTATCACTTTGTTGCAAAATGGGTCTCTGGAAGGTTTTCAGTTGTGCTGGTACAAGATAAAAATGACTGGTCTATTTTTGGTATGATAATCAAAGGGTTGCCTGGAGTTGTCAGCGTAGATGGACAAAAATATGCAAAACGATGGACTTCAGTTTTTATTCATTTTTTAAATACAGTGGTGCTACATAACACCACCCTACCCAAAGCTGACATTTTGCATGCAAAGAAATTCTGATGCTATTTTACTTTTGCTTTCATGTGAAACCAGTTTGAGTGAAATTTAAGTCTGAGAAGAATTATTTTGTCTATGGAAGTCAGAATTAAGTATTGCTTTGAGATTATAATGTTTTCATTATTTCAGCTAGCTGTTCCACATACATTTTTGGATGAAATATGACATGTTTGAAGTTTGTGATCTTAAAATTTACTTGCATTTTTTTTTTCAAATAAAGTTGAGCTAAAAGCAGTGGAGTTGTTTTTACAATGCTTTAAGCATGTATCAAGGTATGATAAAAACAGAGTATTGCAGTAAATCTACAAAAGAGTATACATAAGAAACTAAATTTTGACTTTTGCGGTTTGGTCATACTGCCATCTGCTGGCTAAATTTGTTTTTGTGGATTTACTGAAATCATACTTTAAGAAATAGTTTCCTGTTGAGGATTTGTTTCTTAAAGGAATACATGCTGGAACTTTTTTTTTTTTTTACTGTAACAGATTTATTTTCATTATTGTTTTCATTCAGTTGTTTCATAGCATCTTTACAGAGTATGGGTAAACAGAGTGACACTCAGTATCTCAAATGACTTAAAATATTGGCATTCCCAGTGATCTACTGTTTCAATCCCATTCTGTCCAAATGTACCAAAACATTACACATTTTTTGGTGGTGGAAAGCAGGTACAGTGAAAGGAAACACATCCCGCAAAAGTCACCCACTGCAACTTGATTTTCTTGTGCTTGGTTCACTTTCTTCTAAAAGAAAACAAAAGCCCTTTTACAACAGTCAGAGATGTGAAATTACCTTATTTTTAAAATACGGATAGACACATACAAGTTTTAATTCTGCTTATCCGACCATAGAGAATGGCCACAACTTAAATCCATTTATTGAAACAACCCATACAATGACAGCAATGATTTCATATCTGACAGTGTATGAAACTGCATTAGACCAGAACAACTGATTTGTATGTATATTAGCATTCATGCAAGTTACAGTCTCTGAAGAAGTGAACACAACACTCACATGAAGATTTTGTTTGATGAAACAATGTCTGTGACAGGACGCACAGCACAGTTTTTTAAAAGTCTTTTTTAAGTAGTGAATAATGGACAAATAAAGACAGAATTTTACTGGAAGCACTGTTTTTCTAACCTTTAACTTTCAAGTGTTTTAATTGGCTGCCAGCAATACCATTACAACATTTTCATTCTTGTTAGTATTTAAAAGGACATGAGATACTGTGCTCATTGGACAGGACACCTAATTGCACTTAAATGCATATGTGCCAAGGCGAGGCCTTTAACATGCACAATCTATCTACTACACTGTACTGACATTCATTTTTACCACTAGCCACTCTCCCAGACATGTATCAGACTATTTTAACAATCAATCTCAAGCACACAGGTAAGTTAGACCATCAACTGTCAAACATTGCCATCCTATTTTCTTTTAAAGAGGCAAGCTACAAGGAGGAAGAACATTTCTCCTCAAAATTTGAGTTCAGTCCAGATAATGTTTATGGTACAAGATAGCAGCATTTCTTTTCAGTTTCTTCCATCCTTTCAAATGTGTCAAAGATTTATTCACCATAACTTTGAGGCTAACACAACAAGGCTGTCATAAGTCCGACAGTATAGGAAAGTTGGGTTTTACTGTGAATCTTTCATGAAGAAAATGTAGATTGGTACCATAAAATCATATGTACCAAACATGTCATATCATAAAGTCAAGTAATATTCTTAATCTAAGGTTCACATATACATCCAACTGAACAGCAAAACTCTCCTGCAGTACACTAAAAAAAAACATCAGAGGGCTCTAAAGTACTGTGGTTAGCAACTGCTTATTGAGTAAAATTAAGGCTTGAAGTAGGTTTGGTAGCTCTTTGGAAGGGGGGGGTTAATACCATTACTTTAGAAGTCTATATCACACAGAGTCAAAGTTCCAAGACTCAACCATTTTACACTGACTGTGGTCATTCGAAAACAGGTGTCTGATCTGCTGTCTTTAGTCACACTTGACCACCTGCATACCCATGTCAGCCTCAACATAAAGATGTACTGTAAATGCCAAGTTAATATTAGAAATAAAAACAAAATGGTAAAATACTAATGTTACAACTAATGTTCATTTTCATTCCACAACTGACAAATCAGGAGTGGCCTTGAAAAGGCTGGTACCCTAATAGTTTGTTTGAAGGGCTACGTGAATCACCTTTGACTTATTCAGTGGTTCCCAACCTGGAGTGCCTGCCCCCCTCAAAGGGAGGTGTCAAACATCACCTTCAGAAGTAAAAGTTAGATTTACAAATACAAAATAAACCATTTTCTGTATGATCAAAATTCTGTATTAGATTTAAGTGGTGCTGTTACACACAGAGCCATGCTGGGTATGGGTTTTATGGAAGAGTACTTTGAGTGCATCTCTTTCTTCTACAGTCACTGGTGCATCTGCAATTCTCTACAGCTGACTGATGATTTTTTTGTTTTGTTTTGTTTAACATTGGACATTTTCTGCTGCAAAGAGACCAACAAGTGTTGTCAAAGACACCTGTAATGCGCAAACTGAAATACAGGGTTGTTTAATCTGTAGATGATATTGTTGCAGTGAATTTTTAGAAACAGTCTGGTAGCATTGTGTGCGCATCTTTATGCACCAATTTGCAACTTGGCACATAAACATACTTTGGGAAGAGATCAAATCTTGTTTTACCAAGATGCCGTGTACTTATCAAAGGAATCATGCATGTTGCACCTCTACATCTCCAGCCTCAAAGAGTTAAATACGTCAGCTGTGATGATGTGCTTGTTCACTTTTAAGCCGATTCAGTGCATAAGAAATATTATGGAGGAAAAATGCAGACAAAAGGTTTTGGACTGTTAAAAGGACACAGTGTTGCACCCAGACTTTTTTTTTTCTCCCCTTTCTCACAAACAAAACAAAACAAAAAAACTTTTGTTGTTTTGTACATATAAAAAGAAAAATTGCTCCAAAATGCAGCTCCTGATTAATAAGGTTGAGAACCCATGATTTAGAATAATACATTATATGCCCCTTTAAAATACGTCCATGCTGTTAAGTTCTATTGTTTACTTCCAATAGGTTGTCCTTTAATCTAATGAATGTGTTTTGTAATTAAATGTATTATGATTAAGAAAAAAAAATGAAATGGGTACACATAAATACACAGTCTGCATGTCCAAGACAGCAGACTATATGCGTTCAGGATTTAATGCTTCTTTTTGTACTTCTTTTCCTACCATATCCACAAGAGTGGCCAGTGCTCCAATTTTAGGATAGCTGTTAGAAAGGAGAAGTAGGTGAACGGACAGTATCAGCTGAACTGGGAGAATAGTCTTCAGACTCAGAGGTGATCCCAGCAGGGGAAAGGACAGGTTTGGCACTGTGGGACGTGCTAGCACCAATACCGTGAGGGAGCTGGGAAGCTAGCTTTACATCCTGGTGGCGTCTTCGTCGGAAAACTTGCTTCTCTTTATCAAGTGGCGTGGTCTGAGAGAGGATGACAAAGTAGCAAAGGTTAAATTCTCCGCAGGACCAGAGATAAAGACTTGCGTACAATAATTGAGGTGTGCCATTAACTTTAGATGACCCAATGTTATTGTGCAAAAAAAGGTATAATTTGTCACAAAACTCTTCCAAAAAATTGAAACTTCTCGTGACACACTGATGCAGCACTCAACAAAACTGACAAAAGCAAGAGGAGACTAAGGTCTGCCAGCATCAAGCCTGTGACAGCAGTTCTAAGAAACAAATCCAGTCGCTCAACACAACATGTAACCCTTTTATGCAGTTTGCATTACAAGGACAACTTTTTAAATTAAGAGTAAATAAAGAGTTGCGCAAACGGCTGAGAAGAAACACCCACAGCACTCGAAATGAAGTAATGTGATAGACTGATGAAGCATAAAAAACACTGTTGCTGGATGATGGGTCAAAACCTTGGGGGATGGAAAATGGAGACTGCCAGCACTTTGCCATGGAAGCACTCACTGTACTTTAGCACTATGCTGTGTCATACCTTATCCAGTACAATCCTGGATGCTGGTAGTGGTCCAAAGACCCTGACTTCTGGATGGTAAAGTCCTGGTCCGGCTGAGCAGAGGGAGATGAATGCAACTCAGAGGATCACCTTGAACTCAAAGCATCACTGACCTGATAATCAGTAGGGTGCACAACTCAACACTATTAGAGCTGCTATGACACTGGCAGAAAAATTATGTCACTGTCAGCTGACATTTTGCAAAATGTCAGAAAGGCTTCAACTTGGTAACATCTGAGTGCTTTGCTTAGATTATTGAGAAAAATAAATCATTTTTCAAAAATTGCTAAAGTATATCTGGTCTAGTATAATCTTCCTGTCCCCACCCATTATCAATGATGTGCAGTTCCGATGCTCAGTTTTAACATAATTTTGATTGAAATAATTTCTAAACACCTTATCACTGCTCTGTTACATGTGGGATCTCCTAACAACAGTGCTGACAGTCCAATTAAAAAATGAAAGGCAGAGGCAAACAGGAAGACATGGCAACAAGATAATGATGGATGAACACAGAATAAAGCAAGGAAGTTGCATTTTTTTAAAATTACAAAAAATAAAGTAAAGAACTAATATTCTGCTTTGCAAATGCGGGCAATACCAGTTTCGACTTAAATCAGCATTTAAAATAAAAAGTTTAAAGCTTTTGCACAAAAAGGAGTTAAGTAATAGCTTCATCTTAAGCACTTGGGTTCTGACAAAAACGCAATTGCCAAAGCATGTTCATGAAAAAAAATAAAAGCAGAAGGAAAAAAAAAGGGAAAACAGCTCATATGTAACCTGTATAAGAAAAGGAATTCCATGCAGTGTCAGTGTTTGCTGTTGTGCTGAGTATCTTTGCTTACTGTTATGATAGACACTCCTGCTGTAGTGCTGTTGGGCTTGGGTCCAGTATTGAAATGCTTTTTGATTTTCCCAGCCACAGGAAGCTGGTGCTCTCTCTCCAATACAGCATCACCCTGTATGATACAAGCATCAATGCTTCAACAGCACCCCCCACTGTATTAATGTATCATCAGACCTGGTATGTATACTGCTTTTATGATTATGGTGAAATGCTGGACTTACATTGACCCAGGGGTGATCAAGTACTTGTAAAGCAGTGTATCTTTGATCCACCACTACCTGCAGCATCCCAGTGATCAGAGCCTAAAGATGGAAATGTTACCCATAAATAATCAGAGAAACAAAAGAAAGAAAAAAGAAATTCCCAAAACACCCCTGCATCTGATCTAACAGATTGTGATGTTTCACATGGAGCATAATCATAGCAGATGAGAACACATTCTGACACAAACCCTGGCAGCATCTGAAATGTTGTCCCAGTATGGTGCTGGAAAATCAAGCTGTCCCTTCAAAATTTGTTCAAAGAGAGCCTCCTGGTCTTCATCATTGCTGTAGAATAGAATAGATATTTTTCCATAGGCAAGCTATGCATTACAGTCTACAGTGTGATGACAAAACACTGAAGCAATTAAAATCCATTAACTTAAAATAATCAAAAATGCTTAAAAATATAAACATATGATGCAAGAGCACATACCAACGAAAAGGAGGAAAACCACAGAGCAGTATGTAAGTGATGACACCAGCTGCCCAAATATCCACCTTGAGGCCATACCTACAATAAAACATTGCACATAAACTCATGAGAGAGACCAAAGATTTCTCCACAAGAATTACTGTAGTAGTTTGATTGTTCTAATAATTAGATTATATGCCGCTTACCCTGTTTCAGCAACAATTTCTGGTGCTACATAGGTGGGTGTGCCACACACAGCATAAAGAGGTCCATTGACGACTGTAGCCAAGCCAAAGTCACCCAACTTCAGAGATCTACTGCCATCAGGATGTTCATATACCTGTGTAAACACACAATATGGGCATGTGAGAAATGTTGGGCAAAAACAAAGAAAAGAAAAGGTTAACAGGACAGTCCTAAGTTGTAATAGTTTCACTGATGAGCTTGACATTTTCAGCAGGGTTCCTACACATTTAAAAATTTCCTGACTACCATTCATTTTTACTGTACTTTATTTTCTATTTTCCAAAATTGAGCAGAATTAACAGCAGCTGTGATACTAAAAAGAAAATATGAATATGTTAAAATTACATAAGTGATTGAAATATATACATGTGGCGATGTGATTATGTAAGCCATTGTGCATGCTGCCACAGTGTACATCATATATTCTTTCACATAAACCTAAAAACATTGTTGAACAACAAAGGTTACAAACATAATGGTGTGGTTTATACAGGAAAGGTTTATGACAACTATGATACAACTACAACACAAATCAAACTTAATATTTGGTCAAATACAATATACAATTCTGGAAAAAAATAAGGGACCATTGCTATTTATTCTTAAATATGCATCTTGGAGTTACACTACCAAAAATTTAATTTCTACACAATCACATTTCAATCTGCTTTATGTAGACTACAAAGCTCCAACAATTCTGACAACAATTCTGATAGAATTGATCTGATCAATGCTTGCCCCAAAATCCAGACTTAAAACCAGAGGTGACCAAGCTTATTCAGTGCTGGCACCCAAACTTTCTGGGTGGGGAACCATATCCCCAACATGATTAAACTGGCCCCCACTCTGGAAACTTTTAAATCACGTCTTAAAACACAATTTTACTCCTTGGCTTTTAACCGAATGAGAATTGTGTGTCTCTGTTGGTCTTTTAGAGCATTTTATCCTTTTAGTTAACATTTTTAGTAATCTCTTAGTCTTTCAAAGATGTTGTAGTCCTGTAATTTTATCCTAGCATATCTAAATGTTTTAATTGCCGTTTATTTTAATTGGTTTTAGTTTTAGTAACTTCTTTTAGTGTATTGTATCCTTTTAATTTATTTTTTCATTCATTCATTTTCTGAACCGCTCAATCCAATTCAGGGTTGCGAGTAGGCTGGAGCCTATCCCAGCAATTATCAGGCGAGAAGAAGGATACACCCTGAACAGGTCGCCAGTCCATTGCAGGGCCAACACAGAGAGACAGACAACCATTCACACACACACTCATTCCTAGGGAGAATTAGAGTGACCAATTAACCTAACATGCATGTCTTTGGAATAATTTATTTCATTGTATCTTGATATTTTAATTGCCTTTTAGCTTTTTAGCCTTGGTAAGCTCTTAGAACCTTGTTCTTATTAGAAGTGCAGACTGTGGAATGCATTTGTCTTTTTAAATACTATTATGTTTTCACAATGTACAGCACATTGGTAACCCAGTGTTTTATAACATGTGCTATATAAATAAAGTGGATTGGATTGGAAAATCACTCAAGAACCAAAGGCTGACATCAAGCAACCGTCAAACAAAGTGGCAATTTGGACTGGGGTGAAGTGCATGGCAGCAACAGTTTGAAACAGGCTCCAACAAACAGGACTGGAGTCATGCAAAACTCACCTTAATCAGTAAGAAGCAAAGACCTCAGCTCTAAGGTTTGAAAAAGACCACAAGAACTGGACAGTAGAAGACTGGACTAAGACAATTTTCAACTTTGGCCAACACCTATTGTTTAATAGTCAGATGGAGACCTGGGAAAGCCTACAAGCCATAGTGTCTCACACTGATTATTGAATGTAGAGGAAGAACAGAGATGATCAGGGGGTGCTTCAGTAAGGCTGGAATCAGGCAGATGTGTCTTTGTAAAGGGTGCATTAATAAATAAAATTAAAAGAAATTTATAAAGCGCTTTTCATGCCAAGGCAACACAAAATGCTTTACATATTAAACCCAATTTATGCATAAAAGAGAATTTAAAAAGCCTTGACATACCAAATATAACAGCAAATATATAGAAAACACAAACATAAACTCCAATCCCTAGTGACTGTCTTTCTTAACTGAATGATGGTATAAAAACATCAGTGAAAATAAATAATAACAATCAACAATAAACATCTGGCTTGATGCTGCTGTGAAGAAACAATATCTTGGGGAGAT